>JAODLC010000021.1:15901816-15957453 GCA_026781145.1 Hippopotamyrus pictus
TGCAGTGTGTGTGTGAGGCAGGGACTGCCTGTAGTGTGTGTGAGGCAGGGACTGCCTGTAGTGTGTGTGAGGCAGGGCCAGCCTGCAGTGTGTGTGAGGCAGGGACAGCCTGCAGTGTGTGTGTGTGTGAGGCAGGGACTGCCTGTAGTGTGTGTGAGGCAGGGATACATCCACATCACACTCAGCTCTTCCTTTACCTGCCTGTCCGCAGGCTGCCCAGGCTGAAATGCACACAGTTGAGGCAGTGGTTGACGGAGGGCCCGTCGCAGCCGCTCTCCCCACACTCCGGGTGGCAGGGCCCTAGGGCAGGCCACACACAGATCAGCGGGGCCCTAGGGCAGGCCGTACACAGGTCAGCGGGGCCCTAGGGCAGGCCGTACACAGGTCAGCGGGGCCCTAGGGCAGGCCGCACACAGGTCAGCGGGGCCCTAGGGCAGGCCGCACACAGGTCAGCGGGGCCCTAGGGCAGGCCGCACACAGGTCAGCAGGCTCCGGTTCCAGGAAGGTGTCGCTCATCATTTTCTCAGCCTCGACGGTTACCGTCATACTCATCCTCCCCTTCGTTCTCCCCCGGCTGCTCTGGGATGGGTGTCTCCGGTATGGCTTGCAGTGAGGATAAGGAGCGGTAAGGGTGCTCTGAGGTTCCAAAAAGGATCAGTGTCCATTCCATCAGTTTACCTGGCATGAAGAAAGGAGGTCAGGTTTCCTTCAAACGAAACTTCTCCAACAGTTAGCAACAATTTGAATGTCTATATATCCTGTCAAAGAATTAAAAACGTACAATCCGCTGTTCTCAAGGCTTCACGGGAAACAACTGAACATCAACAAGCACTGTAGATAATACACAAAATCAGTGGTAGATTTAATTATGGTTCTGCTCATGAGGTCAGCAATGGCCATCTGCATGTACTCAGACGATTTGGTAATAATACTGGAAACTATGTCACATCTTCCTGCAGGCAGAGGAGGTTCCTTACCCAGACTCTTTGCAGTACGCTGCTGTGAAGGTGAGTCTCTGATTTCCAGTGTCCACAGACCCTCTGCCTTCTCCCCCCAGCAGTGGACTGTCATGAACTCCCAGTTCCTGAAGCCATTTTTGGACCAGTCTTGTTGCCTGCAGGTTTGGACGCATTCACAGGGACAGGTCATGTTTGGCAGCTGCGGAATGACAAACCGGCTCTTTCACACTCTCTGATTCACTCAAATATGCAAATAAAGATTGTTTTCCTCCCAAATGACATTTAAAGAGTTTTGTTTTCTGTTTGCAAACAGCTGGAAGTATGAAGGAACCACTGCTCTGAAGTCTCACCCTGCTAAAAAAAGACAATCATGTCTGTAATAACATTTTCAGGAACCAGGCCCTTGCCGAAAATTAGCCCTCATGGTGATCTATCACACAGTCCCTACAGTAGTACACACTGCAAGTCTTTCCTTTATAGAATATTGTCCCATTTTGGAAAAAAATTAATCCATAAATCTAGTTTCTGGTCACAGTGGCGGTGAATGGGCTCTGCGAGTTCCTCATTACTGCTCCCCTGTCGCTAATTCACGTCCAGCACCGCCTGCGGCTAACACAGTGCCTTCCTCAGCTCCATCCGACCCTGCAAACTGCACAGATGTCGGGGAGACGTCAGGCTCCATGGATGATGACGTACGAGCCTAGTGAACTTAATATGAGATTTAAACTCACATTCTCTTTTGTTCTTTAGTAGCCCCTGTCTGTCAGCTTCCCCTAATAAAAATGAAATAACCTGAAATTATTTTATCCCATGAAAACGAATGGTTTTATTCCTTACAGCTGGGGCCATAACAGCCTGCAGTCCTGCTGGCCTTCCAGTCTGAGGATTGTGAGCTGTGGACTCGTTCACACGGGCTCTCAGAGAAACATAAAATAGTGGTCTAAATGTTATATTTTATATAGGTTCTGGTTCTGTTTATAATGGAAGTGCTACCTGGTAGATCTGGTCTTAGTTCTGATTAGGGTTGTAAAGGGGCGGAAAGTTTCCGGGAAGTTTCCGGAAACTTTCCATCCCATGGGAAGTTTAGCTGGGGAATTTTGGAAATATTCCAAGTTGGAAACTTTGCATGGGGAATTAGTGGGAATATATGGGAATTAACTGGAAAATCCCTAGTTCTTATTACAGGGGACATTCTGAAACCAGGGAATCTGGAGGAGGAGATGTCTGGGAGATGGGATCTGGGACCAGAAGGTTTAGGCTGGAGAATCTTAGAGAAGCAAGTGTGGGAGCCTGAGGCCACAGTGTCCTGCTGCATACCGATTGGCCAGCAGCTGCGAGCGCGTTCCCGACGGCGACACCAGGCTGATATCCAGGTCTCCTCGCCGTGGGTGCAGAATTGTGACCTTTACCACCACATGTTCCAGGTACTGCACTTGGTGGTTTGGCTGCTGCATACAGGCTGTGGAGGTAATGCTGGCATTCAGGAACTGACCAGTATGGATGTACCTGCAGATGAAGCCCAGAAGGAGAGGTGTCTCCATCAGCCACCGAGAGCAAGGTCCATGTCATGCATCCCACAGGATTAGAGCAGAAAAAAAATTCAGGTATAATAAGCAAATCCCGATGTTTAATAAAGAGCCATACATACTTAATCTGTCTTCTAGACTCAGACAGTGACTGTCTTGTCAGGATGGAGTAAAGGTTGTATCCTCTACACTCTCTGACAATGAAAATCTCGCTGCGAGACTGAAGCCTCTGTCTGAAAGTGGAATTCTTCTGTCATGAGCTCGACATGCTGATGAGTACTGGGTGAGCACTATGCCAGACACCCTGACGGACTGGTCGTCAACATATCGACCTTGAGCTACAGGGAGCTAAGAAATAACCTGCAGGTAGAGAACAAGTACCCCGCATAACGTAATATAAACTTAAAATTAAACTAAAATTCCCTTTTTTGTCATGTTCATAGCTGAGGGGGGAAGTAGCTCAAACTGCTGGCTCTAGGTGCATCAGAAATGGGGAGGGGGGGGGGGGCACCGCTCCCCATCCTGCCACTCAGTTAAAACCACATATTATTCTCTGCGAAGCTTCAGTTTGACCTCTGCCCTCTGCAGCTTTCACCACATCCTGCACAATATCACATGAACAGATATCCGTTTAGGGCTGAACAATACTGCGGAAAAAAATCATAATGTGATATTTTTGTGGTCTGTGATCACCGTTCATAACGGCACCTCTTGCTATTTAATGCATTCCTGTCATGATACAGATGAAACAGAGAAGGCAAATGAAGAGCTCGTTCCTGATCTTTAGTTATAAATCCACGTCACTGAGGCCAATTCGGTGCAGATCATAATCTTGCATTAGACAGATTCATTTTATCATATGGATCAGTTTACAGTAGTTGTGAAACTACACCATATTCTCATTTTAAATTATGATTAAAATGATTTTAAAAAAATGTTACATCACATCCTTTCTGACTGCTGCATGTGTGCTTTATTGCAATGTTGCAATATACATCTTAACCCGCCCACCCCCCCCAGGCCAAATTCGGCTCCCACAATATCAAATGAGCTGAGTTGTGGTTTGGACAGGATCTGAGTTAGATGCTGATAACACTGAAGATCAGAGGTGATTGGCAGATTTCACATGTTAGTCAGTCCTCTCGGTCAGACCAAAGACCCTTTCATATTCAAACAGAACACAAGCTTTCTGAAATGTAAAATGGCGTAAAAATAATCCTGAATGTATCAGAAAAAAACATTTTATGACGATGTTCCATTATTTCCCCGCGACCCAGTGGGATAAGCGGGTTGGAAAATGGAAGGATGGATGGATGTTCCATTATTTCCTTTACCCCACGAGACCTGCTTACGGAACCACCCCACCCACGAGGCCTGCCTACAGGCAAAACCATGATGCCTGCTCTACAGGGCCACCCCATAAGACCTGCCTACAAGGCCACCCCATGAGGCCTGCTCCACAGGGCTACCCCATGAGGATTGCCTATAAGGCCACCCCATGAGGCCTGCCTACAGGACCACCCTATGAGGCTTGCCTACAGGGCCACCATATGAAGCCTGCTCTACAGGGCCACCCCATGAGGCCTGCCTACAGGGCCACCCTATGAAACCTGCTCTACAGGGCCACCCCATGAGGCCTGCTCTACAGGGCTACCCCATGAGGCCTGCCCTACAGGGCCACCCCACGAGGCCTGCCTACAGGGCCACCCTATGAAGCCTGCTCTACAGGGCCACCCCATGAGACCTGCCTACACTTGGTGCCATGTTTAATTTTAATGTGACCATTTTAGGCAACAGAGCGTTTGACATCCACTACCTGCAACGGACAGACACTCCAAGGCCGGAGAAGGGAGTGGTGCTGGAAGAAGTGGGATTCAGTGTGACCACCATGAGCTCTGCTCTCACCTGGTCGTGTTGTCAGTGGTCTCGATGCAGATGTGCTGGGGGGGAACATTCCTCCACGTCTGAGCTTCCAGGACCAAAGCCTCTGCATTCACCAGCCCGAAACCATAAAGATGGCTGACTACAAAGGCAGAGATACCTCCATGAGTGTTTCTCAATACCAAGGATGCAAAGATCATTCTTGTGGTCTTTCTTACTTACCTCCCAAGACTTGGGGTGCAGTGAATCATGGGATTGGTCTCGTTTGGCAAGGATACAACCGCGAACCCAAGTACGGTCAAGTACATATATTGAGAAACACCCCATGACTCCTACAGAAGCAAGCTACCCCATCATTTAAATCAGCCACATAATCCCTTCCCCAAGTAGGCTGGACTCAAAAGTAGCATGGATCCCCAGATTCAGATAGGACTAGTGATGACGCTTCAAGAATCACTTGCTGTATTTTTTGCCCCCACTAGATGGTGCTCTTGGCATGCTTTGTGCCTTTTTTTAAAAAGAGAGCGCCATCTAATGGGGCCAAAAAATACACCAAATCATTCATGAAGCGTCATTTTGTCCATCACTAGACAGGACCATCTAGAGCAATAACAATTAGATAATCAGCTGGCCACCCAGGACAAGCCACCAACCCCACCCACCCCCTCACACAGGACAGCTTCACCACCGGCGGCTTACCTTCCCCCCCAGTGCACAAGGTAAGAGACTAAATGAAACTGGATAGTAAAGTTTGCTGGGGGCGGGGGGGCGCCAGCGGTGAGGCTCGCCTAGGGCACCACGTGTGTGACTGCACTCCACCTGGCTGTATCTGCCATTCTGAGGAAGACACTAAGTTTGCAATGGAAACCAATCATCTCGATACCAATATATTAAACCTGGGTGGCAACTGGGTAAGTGTCGAGGGTCTAAATCCTGCCCCTGCTATGTAAATGTGAAATTTGCACATTCCCTCTGCTTGTTTGGATTTCCTGTGGGGACTCCGATTATCTCTAATAGTTTATAACAAGCTGGTAGTTCAGCTGGCATATCTCTAAATGACCCACGCTTCGCGTGTCGGTGTGTGCCCAGCGTCCCTCTGCCCCGCGGCCTGCACCGCCTCGCTGTGACTCTGCACTCCATAAGCGGAAGGAAGGCTGGCGAATATTAAATCAGTCATCGCTCCATGGAACTTTCTGACACCGCACAGCTGGGCCTGAGACCTGCGTCACGCTTCTCCTTTTCAAAAGCCTACGCACAGCTGACCTCTGTGGCCTGCAGCATTGATCTTCCAGTCATTGGCCTTCAAGTGGACTGGACGTGATGTTCTCACCAGGAGGTGCTGCACGTCTCTCCAGGTGAGCAGCGGACTGCAAAACAAAATCAGACTCTAGATAAAAGTCATAAGCCACTTACTTCTCTTTTGTAAAACATTAGAATCAGAATCAGAATTGGAATCGGACAATTCGCCAGGGATACTGCATATCCGAGGAATTTGTTGTGGTGAATTGGTTACGGAGAACACAGATTTTACGGAATTATGAGATAATGCACAGTATTAACTTAAAGGGATATAAAATATTCAAGGAGCTAGATTATACGCTATACTATACAATCATATCATAAAATACAACAGCGTATAGAACACAGAAGACATGCCACTTTCACAAATAAACAACAGTTAACATTCTTTGAATTTACCGTTAATTTAGTAAAAGGAAATGGTGAGAATTATATTAATATATATAATCAAAAAATATATGGGTGTATTGGATGGTTGGTGCACATTCTGGAGTGACTTTAGGAGAGGTTTGGAAATGGCTCAGCTGACACACTTTGACAGATATAATATCACCGATTTACATCAATATGAAGATCATTTAAACATTATTTTCTCTAACTGCCTAAGACTTTTGCACAGTACTGTACACAAAGGTACATTTCCAAAAATGATACTGCTTGTACTAATTCAAAGCGGAACAGATGATCCACTGAGCGTATTTGTTCCACTTCAAATTCAAATCTGTTTACACAACATTTCGAAATAGGATATCGAGCCAAAATGTGTTCTTTTCTCCAAGTGAAATATTTACAGAAAATAGTGTTTCCTGTGGCTGACAGGAATAGCAGTGACTCACTCCTCTGTTCACAGGCTTGTTATCTAATCACAGCTCAATAACTCTGGTATTTCATGATAGCACTGTGAAGCAGTGCAAACAACAAATTGCAAAAACAGTTCTATTATGCTTATGATCTGTTTTCGTGAAGTATCTCTTTGGGAATTAACGTTGTTTTCTTGGCAACACAAGGCGTTTTCCATAATAAATGATATATGGAATATATGATTTTATACCTCACCTGTTTTTTACCTACATAAATTCAGTTTCTCTGAGGCTAGCTCTGTTATGAAACCTCTGAAACCAAATGGAACCTGGGTAAACCTTGAACTTAAAGTTACACTACTATTGTAGCAGAACATTTCTTAGTATCTTTAGGGAGTCTGCATCAGACTGCGCACTGATCAGTCTGCCGAATCCCAGCATGCACGCTAAGACCTCTGGCACAGAGAGCTTAGTCCGAAAAGATGTGTACAGGCTGGGTACGTGTGCCTGAAACATGTGGGAGTGCAAGGCTGGGGAAGTGCACTGTTTGGGATGGAACGAAAGGAGGCTGGAACATCTAGCGACATCTAGTGGAGGCTGGAAGTACAAATTTGAGACCCTTACTGGACATAAATGGGAATCAGTGGATGGGTAGAGACCATTTGAAGTACAGTAAGGACAGGTCTAAAGCTTCTATACGGAAAGACTGAGTTACAGAAACTGTACTCACTTGGCCTCCAGTGCCAAAGCAATGATCCCTGCCAACATAGGGGCGGAGACTGAGGTACCAGTGTGTCCCTCCGTGCAGCGGTGTCGAAGGTCGGTGGTCACCTGACAGGGAGAGTGCATGAGGCCCAGATGTCCACGTGAGCGAGTGACCCGGCTAAACGCAGGGCGCCAGCACTCACAATCTTCCCGTGGTAGCTCTCCCCGCTGCTGTAGGTGGTGGTAAACGTGGAGGCGCAGGGCTCCAAGTACCAGGGCATGGTGCCGGCTTCTGTGGTGCCGCTGACGGAGATGGTGTAGATGCTGTTGGTGTAGCCGTCGCAGGAGCAGTGGTCACCAGCCCTGCCCCCGTTGCCCGATGCCCATACGAATATGGAGCCCCGCCCTTTACGACCCTGTGTAACCGAGAAAAACAATCCCCTAGCTGCCGGTCCAGGAGAGAAGCTCTAGGTGTACCGCATAACGTGCATAACCCACCCACACACCTACCCAGATATTAGTGATGGACAAAACGACGCTTCATGAATTGCTTGCTATATTTTTTGACCCCACTAGATGGTGGTCTTGGTTTGCTTTGGGGCACGCTTTGTGTCATTTTTTTGAACATAGAGCACCATCTAGTGGAGTCAAAAAATACAGCAAATGGTTCACGAAGCGTCATTTTGTCCATGACTACCAGATATGTTGTTGACCATCGTAGGACCAAAGATACTGTCGAATTCAGCAGTGACCAAAGCTTCCCATGGGCCGTACCTTCTTAATGGCCTCCCTGAAGGCGTGCTTGGTAAGAGGGCCAGGCCCGTCCACTGTCTTCCCATCATCATCTGGCCCCCAGCTGGCGCTGTAGATGTCAATGTGGTTCGGTCTGACTCCCAAAGACTTGGCTTCCACCAAATCCGTCACGTCCCCGTCCAGCATCCGAACGCCTGGGAGTGGAAAATGCAGAAGCCAGAACGTCTAACCTAGATACCGCCCTGGGACGTGGGGCCTTTAAAATGCTGGAACAGGAATGCAACATTTCCCTGTTAGTGATATTCAAGAGGCAAGGAGAGAAGCACTCTCCCATCTGTAGCTTATTACGAATCTGTTTGTCAGACCAGGCTGATAGAATCCTGCGGTTGTCTGTATCTGCACAGTAGCAATCTAGCCGGAAATCTAGCCATGTGAAAAAAAAAAACACACACACCGTTCTACAGGAAAGTTGGCCAAATTACAGTCCATCTCGCGTTTCTCTCACAATAGTTCATGTCAGGAAGAAATATGTGATGCACTGAAACAAACCTGACGAGGCACTGAGCAGCAGGCAGGTGCTCCGAATTCCTGGGCCGCCACCGAGGCGAGCGATCGCCTGTTCTGCTCGAGCATTTGAAACCGAGCCCTAAGGAGAGCTCTGAAAGGCTGAGAGACAGACCAAAGCGGAGCGTGCGAGCTCGTGGGTATCAGGCGGGGCGTTCTGACCACGTAGCCGTCACCCAGAAAAGCAGATGCATTACTTTACAGCCTCTTTCCTGCTGGTTTTTAACCAATTAAGTAAGTAATTCGTTAAGCGGGAAATACTGAAAATAAGCCCACCGGAATGCAAATTGTTTGGCACGTGCGCAAGAAAAGTTTATACAAATATATATGTAAGCTCTGGTACTGTCAGTGTTCCACATGCAGAGACCCTACATCTAGACCACTGACAAGCATGACGTCGTCACCCAGGAACAATCTTTTGTCTTCGTTTACTTTGGCTTCCCGCTGTTAAATCCTAAAAGCATTGCATTGTGTAATATATCTCATGTTCCCCACAACTCTAAAATTCCTGCGAAAACCCCACACAGACTGCCAGTCCCTGTTACACAATATGTACGCATATTGGGAAACATTTTCTGCATTTTTCAAGAGCCTAAAGACATCGTGAAAAACCCAGGCTGCTTCTGGTCAGAATTGAGTCTGAGGCCCAGTGGTCAACGCAGTACACATCTGCTGGATGTCAGGGATTGTACAAGAGGCAAATTCATCGAGAGAGAGATCAGCCCCTGTGCCCAACAGAGGGATCTGCAGGTTAACTGGTTCACAGTGGCTCAGCTGCAGCTATCCTGCACTGCATTCACAGTCAAGGGCAGATATCAGAGGCACCGAGGGGAAGTGTGATTAAAAAAAACACAAGACGCAGAATATCTTGAGCTCATTTCGAATGTTTCTATTTAACTCATATTAAACTTCACCAGACTGTGTATTCGGTAATAAAATGGTAAAGAATAAAAATAAATTACTGGCAATCATTTGGATATCCAATTGCCCCAGCGCCTAAAGCAATAAAAGAAGAGGAGAGCGATTCAATCTGCACAGCTGTGCAGTCTGGACAGACCTCAGCCTGAACACAGTCACAGCATGGATGCTGGGATACTGAGGAGGTGGCGGCCGGTTCAAAAGTCAGGCAGATGTGATCTTCGAGGCGGGGGAAGCACGAGGGACCTTCCCCCCACTTATGCAGGGCTTAGCAGAAGATCCCATTGGACCACAGCTGCATCAAGCCAAAGTCATTCCAGCTTTGGAGAGGAACGGGAAAGATTCCTCGCGGTCTCGAAGGCACAGCTGCGGACTGGAAAACCTCTGAGTAGGCTGGACACGCGCCACACACGCGGATTACCCCTTATCAGCAGCGTCCACCCACATCGCGAATATGTTCAGAGGAGCAGCGCCCTACCTCCGATCCGAGCGTGGTACGCGATGCCCACAATGCAATGGGAGTTGTTGGCCACGGCCGCCACTTCGCCCGCGCAGCGGGTGCCGTGCCTAGGGGCGGGCAGAGAGGAGGATATAGGGTTGGTGCCCATATCTGAGGGTCTGCCGCCCACATTTGATATCCCTGTATGTGTGATTGGGAGGGACAGAGAAGAAAAGTCGAGACCTACAGTCCTATAAGTCCAGGAATCCTGGCATCCATAGTGCAGTCAGCCAAGCATAATTTGATTCTTCTATATATGCCCTTATGGCATGTCAGAGCAGCGTTACTGCACAGATACCTCTGCTGCAAGAAACATATACAGGACCTCATACTGCATCCTACATTTCACTGACAAAACAGTGGAAGGGGTGTCTGATATCGCCGTATGTCTGCTGAATCCGGAAATCCATAAAATAGGGTCTACATAAAACGTCTGTTAAATAATAAACGTATTGAAACACATTGACAGCTGTATTTAAGTTTTCTTATATATCATATCATACATTAAATGACAGCAATAAATTATAAAATTACGAGCCTCCATTAAGAGGAAGACCAAACTGAACATTCTATAGTCTCCTCTGCTGGGGAGGCTCTGGTCCTGCCTGATGAACGACCGCCTCCGTTTTGTGTGGAGGTGCCCGCTTGGGGTGAGGTTTGGGCCTGATAACCGGCTCGAAGAAGGTACCCAATTTCACTTGTGTTTCGGAAGATTGCTATATATGGATAATAATCTCTCCGTATGCTTGCAACTGCCACGTCCACAAGTGTCCTTGGCTTCCATGAAGCATCCGCTTCGCAAGTTAAAATAATTTTGCACATAATTTAAAAAAACAAACAAACAAAAAAAAAAAAATGTTTGCTTTTGGATATCTGACAGTTTGTTTCTCCTCCAAACATTCCTCACAAACACCCATTAAATCTGAAATCCTTTAAATTCCCGTATGTTAAATTGTGGATTTACTGCAAATGGAATGAAACAGAGACCTACCAATAACAAAATAAGGTAGCCCCTGTTTATACTTGGTTTTAAAATGCGGTTTGGGCAATCGGATCATAAGTGGACAGTGCTAAAGATAAGTGTAAACAACCACCAAGATGAATTCTGATCTGATCACTCTAACCACTTGCCGGGATGGTCTGGGATGCATTTGATAACATATCTTTTGTGGTGTAAACGTTAATGAGTCCGGAAGCATCTCCGAGAAGGCCATCACAATAGCTGTGCGTGTGGCCATTTGACCTTCTAGTGGAAGTGAGGTAGGCAGTACCAAGACCTGAACACAACTGGACAGCTGGACACCTTAGAGATACATGACAGCGCAGATCTAAACAGTGATCGCCCGAGATGCATTTTTAAAACCAAGTGTAAACAGGACTACTAGTAGGATAAGATCTAGGAGACCACCCCCCAAGTCAAGAAAACCCCAGTTAAGCAACCCAACCGTTCCATTAAGTGGCACCCACTTGTTCTCGTTGCTGGGGTCATAGCGTGGTGTGGGGTCGTGGTCGTTCCCGTTGATGTCATAACTGGCCAGCGGGTCCTGGACGGAGGGGAGATAACTGGTGAGAGCCCAGCAGCCACCAGCTCTCCGCCTTGCCGAACAGGAAGAAGCCAGGAAGCTGAGGAGCTCTTATGATGCCTCAGGGTGGAAAATGGGCTACTAACTAGCGCCAGTCCATGAGCACAGAAACGCTGCAGCCCACGCTCCTGTGTTGGGTGACAGCAGCTGAGGGCGTCCTACATCCAGTCCATCTGCTCCATGATTTCCCGATGGGGGATCAACGTCCCCACCAACCTGCAGTGACTCCCAGAGGGGGACATTTCAGGCCCAGAGAGTAAAAATCCGGACCAAGATTTTGTTTCAACCAACCAGTTGAGTACTCTGTGACCGTGACTCGTTATACTCAACTGGTTGGTTGAAACAAAATCTTGGTCCGGATTTTTACTTTCTGGACATGAAATGTTCACCCCTGGTGATTTCCCCACCCCTGAGGAGCTCCAAGCGACAAATAAGGTCCAGCCACCTATCATTCAGAGCCATGTTCATCTACTGCAGCAAACCCAGCCTCTCTAAAAGTTTACCTACTACGATGCAGTAAATTCAGCCAGTATGCCATACAAAGGCCCAGCATGATCCCAGTTTATCTTCGGAGTCCAGGTTCGCAGTATAATTCACGTGACCATAGCCTCCATTATAAGTTCGACCAATACTTACATAATTCCCAGCGAGGTCGGGGTGATTCTTCTCAATGCCGTCATCCAGGATGGCGACCACCACGTTCTTGCCCGTGAAGCCTCTCCGCCACGCTCCCAGAATGTTCATCTCTGTGCTGCACTGGTGACTCGTATTCTCACATTGCTGTTGGTCAGCGAGAGCAGAACCTTCTCACAGAACCCCGAATCAGCCTTGCAACAAGAGTAATAATAATGGATGCATGGAGAAATGGAGAGATCCAGGTTTTAATTGCCATCTGGTCAGAAGAACAAATTCAACAAGATCTCCTAGGATTGCACCATATAGAAAAAAAGTCAAAATTGCTGTGATTTTGTTGCAATAAATATTCCATATTTCCACCCATCCATTTCCTTAAACCGTTTATCCTGTTTAGGGTTGTGGGGGGTCCACAGCCTATCCTAGAGGCTACGGGCGCAAGGCAGGGAACAGGATGGGGCACCAACCCATCGCAGGGCACAAGGCAGGGAACAGGATGGGGCATCAACCCATCGCAGGGCATACTCACACACTCACACACTCACTCCTACGGGCAATTTGGTAACTTCCACTAGCCTTAGCATGTTTTTTGACTGAGGGGGGCAGAGTACCTGGAGGAAACCCCACGATGACTCAGGGAGAACATACAAACTCCACACACAAGGAACCATGGCAGAGACTCGAACCCATGTCCCTCAGGTGCATAAAATGACAAAGCTGAGTAAGTTTTGTTTCCGGTGACAGGGTGCAAATGTTTTAGCGAAACTTAAATCCCCCATGTTATAATGTTGAGACAATATGAAGGTATGTTTCAATATGAAGGATCTCAAGCCAAGCTATGACAGTGAGAACTGCAGGTGTATAACAGGCAACGTTGATATTAACATTGGACATTGCCCAGTCATATTATATACTACGACCAGTTTAGCCAGTTTGGTACAAAACACCCTGCCTCACGCTGTGATGATTTCATTTTGCGCTGGTACCAGTTTTTCAAACCAGTGGAAAATGATCACAAAAAGTACCATTGACTTTGGTACCAAAAATCTGGCACCTGGTGCAGTGGCAAAGTACCCGAAATTAACTGAACCGTTACCGAAGAGGGGTTTGGATCCTAAATGAAGAAGCTAAGGCTGCTCAGCTAGCTGTACTTACAATGTACCACATGTTGGGCCACTTAAAATCATTAAAGGTGAAGTAGTCTTGATCGCTTGCAGCATGCCTCTTCACTCGCTTCTTAATCACCTGTTGCTGAATCCAGTTGACCTGCAACGAGATGTACAGTGCCCACTGCAATGGGAATCTTCACTACAGGCCAACAGGAACAATTGTTTAGCGTTACAGAAAAACCAGAAAACTCATACGTAACCTGAGTTTATCTAAGAAAAAAGATTGGGTATACGCTGACCTTTTCCACTTGCAGTAAAATGCACAATTATTAAATACATTTTGAATAAAAATCCTCTATAAAAGCCATCCGCCTTCCAGCTACTTAACCTGAGCAGTGTTACGGGGGCGTGGAGCTGGTGGAAGGTGGCAGAGGACAGATGGCAGGGGAAGGCCAGTCAGCACAGTACAGGCGACTTAGAGACAGCAGTTATCCTAACTGCACATATTCCGAAATGAATCCGGATTACCCAGCGGAAAACCACGCGGCACAAAGTGAACAAATATATGAGCAAAGGTGAGATTTAAAGCATCAAACCTGGGTGGACACATCAGTAAGCTGCGGTACTGAGCTTTTCGCTCTGCATTCTTTAAATGCGCCTTACTGCAGCAATAGCACACACAGGCAGCCCATGACTGGGGACCAGCTGGACTGACCTTGGGGTCCATGCGGATAAAGGTGTGATCGCCCCTTGTGGTGAAGGCTGACCTTCTGACCACCTTGCTGTGATGAAAATGATAATAGTCCTTCAAGGCTCCTATCTGAAACATAAGCAGAAATGCACACAGGTAACCTCAGTAAGAGACCCGATTACCTCTGTGAGTGAGGTAAAAGTGTTTAAATTGGCCTTCCCTCTTAAAAGCCAATCAATGCACTCTGGTCAAGAATTTGCCAAAGTTTAAAAAAAAAAAAAAAAACGTCTGCATTGAAATATGTAGGTTTTGTTGTTCAAGCATTTTTGTATGCACTGTAAACTCTATCAACCTCTCTCAAATTGACATCTTCAAGACAAAAATACATTGTAGCACTGGGCAGACTGAGGCAACGCGAGAGCAGCAAAGAACAAGGACACTTGTTTACCAAAAAGAACACACTCTTTTATTACAGTCTTCAGCAGGACTATGACAAGCACCCAGTGAGCACCGAAGCAAATACAACAGCAGAAACGCAAGGAGGAACTGTATGGTACGAGGATCAGACAGGGTGCACTAAAGACATGGGCAAACATACATGCCACAATCAGGAAATACAACTATTAACAACAAAAGTACAAGGGCTATTTACAGTGCACAGACAGGGGCTATTTACAATTGCCCACAAGCATGCTGGGATATACAAATCCAGCCGGCGCTACACTGTATTATTTTCCGCCCTTATTCGCACAGTTTAACATACAGCTAAGCTCCCTATAACATCGTTTCCCACCCCAGTCCTCAAGGACCCACAGATGGTCCATGTTTCTTCTCCCTCCCAGCTCCCAGTAAAAGTGGACTGTCTGGGGGTCTCCGAAGACCAGATTGGAAAATACTATCTTAGGTAAGTGTTCACACCCCTGAATTAGTACTTGGCAGAAGCTTTTTCTTGAACTTTGGGTAGGTGTCCAACTGCACAGTGCACTAGATTTGGGGTTTTTTTCCCATTCCTCTTTAAGACGCCATTCAGGCATCATCACATGTTGGTGAGACCACTGGTGGGCTGCCCTCTTCATGGGGATTTCAAATCCTACCGAGGTCAGGGTTTTGCCCAGGCTGCTCCGGAATGTTTACCAGTTCTTTAGGCGCTCCCCTCTCACTGTGGTAGTGTGTTTTCGGTCACTGTGTGCAAAGGTTAGCTTCCCCCCCACCCAGTTTCAGTATTCTGGCAAACAACTGCAGGTTCTCTTGAAGAATCAAACTTTGACATTTGACACCATCCGGATTCCCATCTATCCTCACAAGTGCTCCAGTGTCTGATGCAGAGACACGCTCCCAGAAAAGGAGACCGTTTACGGCAGGGATCGCCATCTGAGTGGCATGCTGTTTTTGCCAGATGTGTTTTGCATTGACATTAAAAAAACACCTCATTCTATCAGGCCACAAAACCTTTTACTACAAAGGTCCAAAATCCCTAGAATGTCTGACAAAAATTCCTGCAGGACTTGTGGTGGCATCTCTGTGTAGTCTCCTCCTGATTCAGTCTTCTGGTTTTGTGGAAGGAATGTAACATCTAGACACTGTATTGGTCAGGGTGTATTTCATCTGTTTCTACATTTCTGTATTTCTACATTTATATATTTCTGTCTCTGTATGTTAATAAGGTGGGCGGGTCTAACCTCACTCAGTGCAGGATTGGTGGGATCATTTCGGTAATTTGTACTATGCGTATTTTATATACCGGGTCAGAAGTGTGACGTCACGTCGCATTATTGGGCGATTTTGTTGTCCCGCTATATACAGTTAGTTGTTTTTATTCGTCAGCTATTGGTGTTCCAGTTACAATATATAAAACGATATTCATCTTCTCTAATATTAAGTGCGGTACTGTCCCGCATCATGTCCGCTGATTTTGCGGGAATTAGCCTATTACATTTATGCACAAATCGCGAGATTCCGCCACGAATGTCAGGCCATGCATTGTGGAAGAATGACCTCACCTCAGGGTCCACTATGATGCCCCTGTCACTCACCTGCAGCCTGTCTCTCTCACAAACACATCCTAACTTTCTGGAAAGAAACACAACCCACATAAAACAGCGACTATAGGAGATCTTCTCCTGCAGACCCATAGAACTAAATACAGGGGATTTATTGAATCTCTTCTTAGCGATAAATGGGACTTTCTGCCAGCACTGTTTATAAACGAAATGATCCTGAGCTTTTGGTAACGCACATATGCGTTTGGGAAGCGCATCCCGGAACAGGAGTTCAGACTAAACCATTTCAACGGAGGGAAGGGGTTCTCTACGTGTAAGCTGTCAGAAAAAAACTTTCAATTATGCGATTTATTTATCGTTTGTGTTTTGTTTTTTTGTTGTTGTTTTTTTGTGCCCCAAGCATTAGGTCTATTTTATATATGATATTATTGAGTGGGATAGTCCCCCTCCATCTCAACACTGGGGGGACGTGCTTCCCCCCTCCCCAAATCTACTCCTATGGCCCTGTTGCCTTCCAATTCTTATGGATGGGTCTGTCTGGATAGTGGATTTCTATATACTCTGCTCTGTCACTTTTCATGACTTTAATCCAGAGTTTCTGAAAGTTCTTTGTCACTCTGAGAACGACCATCTTGTAGCGATGGTATTCGGAATAACAGTAGCTACTGCTGTTATTCTGGGCTAATCAAACCCATTCATAAATAAACGAGTTCCAGACTCCTTCACCATTGTATAAATTTATCTCCCATCATTTTTCCTAATTTTGACTTTGTGCTTTAATAAAAATTTGATGTTATCTTGTGCAATTACTGACAACGATAATATGATGTGCTGTGTTTCCATTAAATTCAATTATAATTCAATAATTAATATGATACATTATTTGTCATTAGTAAAAGTAGGCGCATAGTTCCATTGGAATGCTTCTCTACCCATATCCCATGTTGGTGTCCTTTAAGGCACACACACACACACAGACACACACACACTTACAGGTGAGACGTAGCTTTGGGTCCGATTGCAGGGTCAGTCCATTTATCCGGCGCCCTGCAGCAACGTCATACTGTAGACGCAGCAGCACCGAATGGTCGTGCAGAGAATCTATATATAACCGCAATATCTAACTTGTTTTAGTGTAAAAAAAATGACTAGAAGGATCAATCTAATGTATGAAGATTGAATACACCGCTCCCCCCTAAAAAAAAACACCTGAACCGCTCGAAATTAATATTTTAAGGATACACATACATGCCCGCATGCACTGCACAATCACCACCTTTCTAACAAAAATACACACGCGCACGTGTGCCTGAGACCGGTTACGTAATAAGCAAACTTTTAAGGGTAGAAGGTATTAATTACTTTAAAATTAGACATTGTCGATGAACAAAGTCCTACATCAAAACAACGTAATATTTTTGTAAGTTTTTTCTGGTTTTCTTCTTTATTATAACAAGTATTGTATCTCTCTAACAATAAATCGTTCAGAAAGCACTGTTTAGCTGCTGTTACAAAAACGAGACATTGAAACCTGAACCAGTATCTCTTCTCGCAAATAATTTCTGGACTGTCTGAGCATTTGGCGATATAATTTGCGTTAAAGCGGACAGTCTCGGTTGTCGCTGCCAAAAAGTTTAACTTCTAGATAAATGAATTCTCTTACCTGACCCAAATTGTTATATCCATATTTTGAGGCAAGTTTATCTGCTTCTTCACGTCCCCCTGAAATCCGCAAAGCCCAGTGGTTTGTGTACACGTCTCGAAAAGGTAACGACTGGCAGACCAGAAAAGTTAAAAATAAAACCAATACACCCGAATACATACTGTTAGCCTACTATATTGGCCAAATAAGAGATCGTATTAATAGAGTACGTCTTTATAATCAAATTATAATATATGGTTTTCAGAAGCAAAATATGTATTTCACATATAAGAAAATATCACGCAGTTTCTGAATCTTGTGTTTCTTGACATCTAGCACCCGTTTACTATTCTCGAAAAAACCGAAATACTGCACAAAACACTATGAACTGTAAAGTAATAGCCAGTGGCGACTCTCCCTATAAGACAACCAATAACAACCCGCAGCCCAACTCTGCATATACCAACTGGAAGTGCCTCGTAAAACCTTAGATTTCGTCATGGTTGTATGAAGCCGATCATTGCAAATCCAACTGCACCTATTGCGCACTTTGCAGAGTTTCATGATGATACTGCCAGCAGTGAGGGAGCAGGCAATAAATATATCATACCTGTATTTAAATGCCTTTTACATGTCGCCTTTAAAGACGCGCATTTCTGTGAAACCGAATACCCTAAGTAATACTGCTGTTTTAATCAGGGTAAGAATTGCGAAAATAACGTCAGTAAAAACTCCATTAGTGCAACAGCTTGAGTCAAATAAATATATATTATTATGAAGCAATACACGTTTTGCCCGTGAATGCTTCGTATCTATTCAAATCCGAGCGTCTAGGTTATAAATCTCTACTGCAAGGTATGATATTTCGCAACGCAGAGCACCAAGAAGAGGATTCACAACCTTGGAACCTAATTTGTTTTAAGGTACCGTGTTTTGAGTGCGTATGAAAACAAATATACTCTTAAGTACCTTGAGCCAGCCAGCCTTCGACACCAGGTATGCTTCGTGCACAGGGCTAATATCACAGTCTCTAAAATGGGCTGCATGGGGCAGAACGCACCTCTACGCTCATTAAACTCACTGATGCGCTGCACCCTGCAAACCGGTCTGAAGATACAAAAGGCTGTAGAAGATTCTTCTCGCGAGTTTTCTTCACAGACACTATAGATGGCTCACTGTCAATGTCAGGCAGTATAATACGGCAGTTTGGAAAGAAGGAACTGGAAAATTACTTTTTTTTTTCTTTTTCCAGAATGTTGTATCCAACAGATGGGACTTGTTTGTGAATATCAGTAAAAGCAGTATGCTTGTCCACCATGACATTGAAATAATAGCATTTCGGAACATTTAAAAAAGAATTACGAGATAATGCTGCCATCTGCTGCCACTAATGTCATATAACATCTCACTAAGGAAAGTACCGTTTATTCGCGGTAGCTACGAAGCACTCATCTTCTTAATGAAGCAGTACATGGTCACGGTCAGCCCGGTGTCTGTATAGGGAACAGGATACAGTGGGGCGTCCTGCCAATCTCTTGCAAGGAATATGCGCACCAAACGGTTAATTTAAGACAGTAATTTCCTCAAACTACAGGACGGTGGAAAGAAGCCAAAGTGGAACATGGACATATACGCAAAAGAGACTCCAACTCGCTTCTCTAGAGGTGTGGAAGCGTCCTGTGTAAATAGAGTGTTGTTCTTTTTAGTATATCTTCTTTAAACAAAATAACTACTGCTGTCAGTTATTCAGTCTGTAGATGTATGTCATTAGTGTCCCGTCCCCGGTAATGTACAGATTTGGTCTCATCAGCCGCTTCATGTAACCATGCTACCATCTAAGGTTTTATACCGTACTTTCATGAAGGAGCGTGTTATGTTCATGGGTGCACTATGGCACCTCTAGTGGCCGTAGCAGGCCACGGCAGAAGGACACTTTCAGGGGCCAACGAAGCTTTCGGACTCACACTTTTAATTAGCATGCATCAGATACAGTGCAAATCGGGTCACACAATCCTCATTCAGTAATGCTTGTGCATTTAACGTTTTGTTCCAGAAGGATTAGCTCTCGATGAAGTCGCTGCCAACTATTCAGCCAACCAGGGCAGCCGAAGGAGTTTGATGAAGCTAATGAACTTTACAGCTTAAATTCAAAATGGACAGGAGACTTTGACACACTGCCATGCAAGGGTTACTGCAGAGCTTTATTCAATGAAGAAGTTTGTATAGCAGCCAGCTAAACTAAACCTACACTCTCTGTGTCCCTCATTATATATCAAGATTTTAGCTGTGAGCCTTAATTTGTGTGGAAATAGCTTCACTGCAAATTTGGCAGTGTGAATTTAAGTCTAGTTTCTACCGGAATACCTTTAAATCTGACCCTGTACTATCAAGGCTCCCACGTTAGGACCTTGCCCAAGTTATTTGTCTTCAAGACTGACATGTAAACAAAAACAGACCGAGAAACCTAAAGCAGAGAGCGATGTTTGCAGTTGCCATAGAAACAGTGGGAGCAAATGGACTGGCAGAATGAAAAAAGGGGGCCGTCCAAACCCCAGCCGTGAGATAACAAGCGTGAGGGTTAAGGAGGGAAGCGACTTCAAACAGAAGTGGTTGTGGTGAAGGAGATGTGGTTGAAACAAGGTCTAATTCGGAAAAGCAGAAGAAGGTCGACTATACAAAAACCAAGCAGCAATGCAGTGAAATGCATTTCAAGGAATGAGTGCTCGTCATAACAGCTATGCATTCTTTAAAAAAATATTTCAATGTTTTCATACCTCAGTCAAGTAGGCTGCAAGTAACACTGAACCGTTGTGAGCAGACATGCTGTATGGGAAAGCCTCATTACTCAGAAAACTATAAAAGTGTAATGCAACTTTATGCATTTGCCAATGACTGGGTGTACCACTTTCAATTTCCTGAATTCGATCTATAATATTGGTGTGGCTCTTTATCTGGCTGTTTTGTTAGATGAAGCGAAATCAATCCCAGAAAAGTTTGTGTGTGTTTGGCTTATTATTTTCTGGTAAGTGAAATGGCAGATAATTCAAGTTTTATGGCTGAACTGTAGAGGGTATGGGAGTATCTGCTGTTGTCACACTATAACGTGTAATTTTTCAGATGGCTGTGTATTGTTTGGCCGTTTATGTTACCCGGTAATTAGGTTGTAGTAGCTGTGAGTAAGATTATACCTACCTGACCGCAGTGGTTCAAACCTAATAACAGATGCCGTATCAGATTAATCAAAGAATGGAGATGTATGGTCAGGCTGAAGACTACAAGGGGCAGGACTCCTCTGGTGTGGCCTATTCAGGCATTTCCTTCACCGCCCTAGTGGACTGGATAAAAGCCAGTGACAGAGAGGATGTCAACAGCGTTGCTGAGGCCTACCTGCAGATGGTGCCTCGCCGCTCTGTGACAGGAAGCCCGCTTGGCGCCCGTGCGCATTTTTGTTTTCAGCAAAACCAGGAAGTTGACGTGCCACTGCGCGCTATCGAGCTGAAGCAAAGACGGCGGCTCCATTTCCCCGAAGCAGCCCGGCCCAGGCTCTCTGATCGCAGATGCTCGGTGGTCAGTGTCTCCCCAGGAAAAACAGTGCATGTTATGCACTGAGTCAAATGGGGGCTCTGACAGAGACTGGCCAGTATCCAGTGATAAAGTGAGTGCGGATCTGAGTGCATAGAGTGACTAAACTCCATTTAACATACATTCATATTCCTGTCTAGGCTGTGCCCTGCCTTGTGCCCTGTGCTTCCTAGGACAGGCTCACTGCATTTCTGCACTGGATAAGTGGTTAAGGCAGATGGATGCATTTTTGCATTCATATTTCCCAAACTTCGTTTACTGGGTTGGATACAAACATGCTGAATTCAGGAAACGGAATTAGCGATAAGTATCTTTTTTTCTGGCAGATTTTTCTCTCATCACATCCTTCTACCCTATCTAGAACTACGTACACTAATGCACCAATATTGTGACATTCTGCAGATGAATGGGAGTAACACTGGTCTGCCCTCCAGTTCCTGGTGGAAAACTGCTGGAAAATCTGTGTCCAGACAGCAGGGTGTTTACAGGGTGACCTCACTGTTTAGCAGCAGCAGGATCTTGCCCACTATTCCTGCTATAGTACCTCATCCATAAGCTCCAATATATGATCCACCCCCTGTACCTTAGCAAATAATCTAACCAACATGCATTTATATGAATCTACATATAAAGAAACAATGCTTTTCAGCACCTGGATGTTCATGGGTACAGTTCTAGAGTACCATGCAAATGGGATCTTGACTCATCCCAATGTATTCACACTTGCTTGGACGCTGTTGGCAAGCTCACGAGCTGCATGTCTTTGGAGCATCAGCAGCTGTAACGTCTAAGAAGAGCATCCCACCGACAGGCAGACATGAGCTTGTACTAATCTCTGTCTAGTGATGGACAAAATGGCGCCTGATGAACCATTTGCTGTATTTTCTGCCCCCACTAGATGGTGCTCTTGGTTTGCTTTGGGGCATGCTTTGTTCTTTTTTTTTGAACAAAGAGCACCATCTAGTGGGGTCAGAAAATGCAGTGAATGGTTCATGAAGCATCATTTTGTCCATTGCTACCTCTGCCTTACAGCCAGGATGCAACGCTGCCTATCGAGACTCCATAATTAAATTCATCCATCCATCCCACTTATCCTACTGGGTCGTGGGGGGTCTGGAGCCTATTCTGGAAGCAACGGGCACAAGGCAGAGAACAACCCTGGATGGGGGTAGCCCATTGCAGGGCACACACACACACACACACACACCAGTCACTCACAGAGGCACACCTATGGGCAATTTAGGAACCCCAATCAGCCTCAGCATGTCTTTGGACTGCGGGTGGAAACCGGAGTACCTGGAGGAAACCCCATGACGACATGGGGAGAACATGCAGACTCCGCACACATGTGACCCAGGCGGAGACTAGAACCCGGGTCCCAGAGGTGTGAGGCAACAGTGCTAATCACTGCACCACCATGTCGCCTCTCCATAATTAAATTGTGCACGCTTATTGAAATGACTGAAATGTTTACATAGAAATTTCCCCATTTCCCAATTATTCATATTTATTTATTTACCAGATGTTTTGTCCAAACATGTAAATGAGGTCAGGCAGCAGTTTCAGTTAACATCCCTTAAGCAGGCCCCTGGGATATTGTCACTCTGCCGACCACAGAACCATCAACTGTCTGATCAGACCAACACAGCTATACCCTGCCCCAAAAACTGCTCTCCATTCTCGCAGAAGCTGAAATCTGCACCAAAAGACAACTTTATTTAATTCTACCAACCAAATTTCCATATCCATTTAAACTGAATGATTGTTCAATGAAGTACAGGTGAAAAGTGTTTTGTTTCTTGCAGGACTGACAAAACGCTACCTGAAGAAGTGGAGAAATGAATGATGTTTCTAGTCATTTATAAGTCAGCGACTGTGCAGCTTTGCTGGAAAAGGGCTGTCAACAGCAAAACCAAACCTTTCATTATCTTTCTGTCACTTATCTGCTAAGATGCAGGTGCATGGGTCAACACCATGGCAAATTCTGATGGACACTGTGATCAAAATGCAATTTTCACCGCAGACATAATATTTAAAAACATACCCTATGTCATGCCCTGCTCGTCCACTCCTCCCGTGTGCCACGCCCCCTCACCTACCCCGTGTGGAATCCCTGTGTTTACCAGCTGTTTCTTGTTGTTATTAATTAGTCCTATGTATTTCAGTCCACGTTCGAGTATGTTTCTCTAGCTCTGTCATTGACGTCGCATGTGTCCAGTGTCCTGTGTAGGATTGATTCCTAATAAATCCCTCCATTCCCGATTCTCCGTCTCCCCGCCCCTGCTTCCCCGGTCCACGTTGTAACACCCTACATGGTAATTACCACAGACACAATTGAGCCTTGCCCCAAAATTGTCTGACTTTGTATGGACAGGTTGAGAATCCCTGTAAAGGTGCATGGGTTACTACATAGAACCCACCACTTCCTTGTCACAACATAGTCCCTCTGGGTTTAACAAATGATATTGAACCACAATGCAGTCATCCACTTGTAACCTTGACTATTATAGTTTGGTTAAACTATGACAAGGTCAGAGACACAGTGTGTCTACATCAGCTAGAGCAGTCTTTCCCAACCCTGTGCTCAGGGACCCACAGACAATCCATGTTTTTGCTCCCTGCCAGACAGTCCACATTTGTGCTCCCTCCCAGGTCCCTTCCGGCAACAGGGAGGGAGAAAAAACATGGTTTGCCTGCGGGTCTCTGAGGACCAGATTAGGAAACACTGAGCTAGAGTCACGCAATGAGAGATTCAGGGGTGTCCATGTTGAGGACCACACCCTGGCAACTAGACAGAAAGCTGATGTTGTAATTTACGTAGCTTAGCTGCATTTGAGGACAAATAACCAGGCTCGCAACATGGAAAAGACAAGATAAATAAGCATGGACTTTAGAAAAACTCAGAGGACAGAACACGTACATCTGTACTGACCAGAGACAAATCAATGAAAAGAGTGGCCAGCCTTGAATTTATGGATGTCACTGAGGATTGTCCCTGGCCAACACGTCCTCCATTATAGGGAAAGTACAGCAACTACTCTACTACTTGAGGTGGTTGAGGAGAGCAAACCTATTAGTGAAACTCCTGGTCATCTTCTACAGGTATGTTACAGTGAGCCTTCTGACATACTGCATCACAGCTTTCTATGCTTGCTGCACAAAAGCTGACCAGAGATCTCTAGAGTGAGTTATCAAGAGCCCATGATCAGAAGCTCGCCAGTTCCGCAGAATAGCCACATCTGTGGGCCCTTGAGCGAGGCCCTTAACCCCCAGCTCCCACTGCAGGTGGCTGCCCTTCGCTTCCAAGCTCGCTCTCACCTACATGTGTGTCTGAGTGTCACAGAGAGCAAGATGGGGTAGGCAAAAAGAGAATTTCCCTGTGGGGATCAATAAAGCGTCATTATAATTATTATCAAGAAAACCCAGTGAATCACAGACCAGCATCATTAAAACCCCATTCTAAACCAGCAAAAAACTGTTTGTCCTCCGACCATCCAACAAGTGCTACAGACCTATTGTACATACAGGAGCAAGTTCAGAAATACAGTTGTTCCTTCTGCATCGTGATTTTCCCATCCTGGTTTCGATATATCGCAGGGTCGGCACAGGAGGTTAAATGGAATTTTTTTGGGAGTTTTTGAGAAAGCTGCAGATTACACACACAAAGTTTAATAACTCATAAACGCATAAAATATATGTACGCTGCTGGTTTACAGGACACCAAGCGTATTTACGGCTGTTTTTCACGTGGTATCTCGCAGTGATCTTTGTATCTCGTTTCTGTTATCTTTCCGCTTCGCTTCGCTCCGCTTGCATGCTCTGTGTCGGGGCGGGGGGCGGCAGTGCACCCGTAACAACATGCATGCCCCCCGTGCTTGCGTCTGAAATAAATGTATTGTTATTATTATTATTATTGACGTTTATATATCTGTTCTAAAATTGTGTGACCTGGGAACTGGCGAAAGACAAACGTAAGCTCGTTGACTAGACGGACTGTTAACGTGGGTGTGTCGGGTGGTCGAGGCGCTTCAGGTGGTGAATAGCGAAGTTAACGACAGAAAAAATAATCAAGCCGGTGGAAGCAAGGCAGTCTAAACAAGAAATCAGAGCGAGTTGCATATTTCTAAAAACAGTATAATGTAACAGCAAAGCATTGCATAAATAATAAATGTTGTCATTCGCCTTTTTCTTTCTAAAATAACAACACAAACTAAGTAGAACCCCAAACTGTTTCAGTAATGCATCTGTCATAACTGCTCGTCAAATACAACGGTCGCAACCATCCTGGAGCAAATGGCAGGAAACACAGGACACAAAGCAGAGGATGAAATTTATGGGATCCCAGTCCATTGCAGGGCACAAACTTTCATATTAAGGACAAATCAGAGTCACTAATTAATTCAACCCACATGTTTTTGAACTGTAAAAGCAGAGTACCCGGAAGAAACCTCCATAATCACAGACATAACTACATGCAGAACTAGGCTAGCAACTGAACCCATATATCCCTGATGATGTGAAGCCACTGTCCCACCCCACATTATTCTATAATATATATAAAATCCCCCATTCTGGGTGTAAAAAGCATGATGATAAAAAAGAGTTTAAGCTTGGTATTTTAGCGTGTTAATGTGGAATAGATGAAAAACGGTAG
Source organism: Hippopotamyrus pictus (assembly GCA_026781145.1). Taxonomy (NCBI): domain Eukaryota; kingdom Metazoa; phylum Chordata; class Actinopteri; order Osteoglossiformes; family Mormyridae; genus Hippopotamyrus; species Hippopotamyrus pictus. The sequence continues at coordinate 15,927,615 of JAODLC010000021.1, forward strand.
GCTTCACTGTTTCATGAGTCAAGGTATCATAATCTTATCGTCTCACCCAAAGATCTCATTACCTTATTTGTCATCGGTTCTTAGTGAATGATCGCACGCTTGCGTAGGAGACCGACAAAAAAACCCTGCAGGAAGTCGACTAAGCCAGCAGCTCTGCCGGTGCTATTTAAAGGACCGTACCACGCGGAGTTAATATAAACTGCAAAACAAAAAAAAAGTAAACAATTAATTTTACAAGATCAGTGACATATCGAGTATCATTCGTGCAAATATCCGTTCTTGACTCACACACAATAAAAAGATAGTAAATAATATATTTTCTTTTTCCCCTTCACACAGCATCAGCAAACATTATCACGGATTTAGTGTAGGCTGACTGCTTTTAGTTATGTTCTAATGAACGCGTGTGGTCCATTTAATCATTTTTATTTTATTAAAGTCCATCTGTAGTATATGCATTTATATATAGTTGTGCATATTGCATGTTATTCAGATTGGTGAGATCATGATGCAGCCGATTTTAATCTAGTATTGAATATTTAGGCTACAAAAGGAACTTGGCAAGAATATGCTCTTTGTCACGAATCAATTTTTAATGCAATTTATTTATATACACTATCGAATAACAACCGCTTTAAACGTTTTAAATTATCCTAGGCTACATTTTATTGGTCGGTGGTTACTTTGTCTAGTGACAGAATCAAGTTTACGCTATTAGGTAAGATCCGACTTAGCCGATTAATTGATATGTCTTTAATACGGAAACAACACAATCGAAAAAACTACAGGCGGCACCGATCTCCGCTTCTTCTCGCAGTGACGGGCTGCAGATCGCTTCAGCCTTTCCGGAAACCAAACTTTTTTTCAAACTTACTTCGTAGCATTGAGTGAAAAGAGGAAAACGGAGAGAAGACACTTGGTCCAACTTATGCAGTTCCGTTTATCATGAAAAGGCGCTTCGTGAACAGAAAAATAGCGCTTTTACGCGTTTTGTACTAAGATCGAACTGCCTGTTCCCGTATTGACATAGCGGATCTTCTCTTCTTCTTATCATGGAAGATGTGAGTATAAGTTTGCGAAATTTGCGGTGCATAGCGGGTAGTCTTACTAAAACACATTATAGATAAAAAGCTATTTGCAAGTAGGGCAGGCTGCACTTTTCATTCTGCACATTTGGACAGTAGTCGTTTTATGAATCAGTTTTCGTTAATGAGACGAATCTTTAACCGTCTGAAGGCTTTAAGTCGTAATTCTACAAGTTTTCCACTGCTGCTGGATGATGACGAAATGCTTTTCTGGCAGCATCCTCGGAGTCAGCCTTAAATTAAAGGAAACCGGCAAATATAAAAACACGGAAATTCGATTTAAAGACATTATCGGATAATTTGGATGTTTTTGAATTATTTGATCTGAATGAAGTTGCAGTTTTAGTTATTACCGATTATATATTTAAGTTTAAATTTTGTATGACATTAGATGGTATATGTTTGACTTTGATGGAGCGGCTAGTTCACGGCACCTGTCAGCCTGGAAGCCTTGACGACGCAGAATCTCCGGGAGATTCTCGGCTGGGTGCCCAGGTAACCCCGCGGCGCGCCCATTGCCGTGCGGAGACGCAATTTGCAAAGCAAGGGAGGCCTTTTCGTATTGCACCATCAACCTCCCTCCCTGTGCAATAAATCAAACTGCATTGCAAATCCACAAAAAAAGGTTTAAAGTCTGGCAGTTTTGTCTGTGGGTCATACTGTGTAATGGCATGAAGTTCTGATTGCCTTGTATGACAGTACACCGCAGAGAGAGTGTGATTACGATCACTGATCATCCCTTATGAACAAATAAGTTTACGAATTGTGTTAAACTGATCGTTAAATTACCTGATACGCCAATCCTTAAATAATAAATTATAGGCCTACAAAAGTTGAGAAATAAAACAGTAAGTATTGAACTGGTGCTTCTCTATCCAACTTCTCCATCCTGGTGAGTTGGTTACACCACTATTCCTGGTGAGGAAGGGCAGATGTGCAGGCTATAGAAGTAACAGCTGGGCTGGCAGATGTTACTTAGTCTGTTTCACATGTGGCGAAGGCTGAGGGGGAGACTGATCACTGTAAAAACTGTGTTAATGTCAGCTGCCTCAGCATGGCTACCTATACCAGCGGTATACGGTGCCTGCCTGTTTGAATGCGTGCATCTGTATTACAGCATCTCTCTCACCAACAAGAATTCAGCCAGGCACTTAATGTTTTTGTAACTATATCTTACTTTGTGTTTGTTCAGCTTTCCTGCAGATCAATTATTCATAGCACCTACAAATCACAGGGCATGGCTTCTGGGACACAGGCGTTTATAAGTGTCATAAAATAGAAATTTCAACAGAGATCTTTAGTGTCATGCCACAGTAGTGAGCAGAACCTCTCAGTTCTGTTACCAGGGTTGCATCATAACAGAATTATCTTTTGGACTGGACCACTGAAGTTTAAAGTTTGGATGTTCAGGCTAAAGTTATGTCTGAACTATTTTTCGAAAGGTTGTACACCATGACAATTTAAAGTGCATCCCTGACATTTCGTCACTAATGGCATTCATTAGTTTTCCAGGGATTTTGCATTTTGCGACACTTTCAGAAAAGACAAAATTGAAATGGTTGATTCGCACGTTGACTGGATTTCTGTCGATGAACTTTGTCAGCATGAACGGGTGTTAAATAGAATCTGTTAGGAAATGTATTGTTACGTTTGGCTGCAGCGTTTTGTGGATTGTCATCTGTTCCTCCAGGCTGACTCTGGTCTGGCCCCCTCTTGCTCGCGCCGCCTGATCACCGTGCAGATTTCACGTCTGTACAGTAGATATTTTAATGCGTGCACTGCTATTTAAAACGGGTGATATTCAGTCTCACTGAAACTGCGATAGCCACATGCGAGAGTTGTGAGTCGGCGTGCTCCCTCACCAGAGCTGTTGTGGGGGTGTTTTTTTAACAGGCATACATGGGTGTGGATCTGTAAAACCCTCGCGCCCCTCCCACTGCCGGCCCGGCCAGTCTCCCCTCGCCCTGGTGGGGCGGCGCGCCCTTAGTGGAGACGCACGGCACAGTTAGAGGTCATTGCGTAGAGGCTGTTAACTCAAGCCAGATGCAGGCCGCGGCCTTGATTCGGAACACATGTTGGGTAAGGTGTGTCTCGCCGAGGGCCACCCCGACCCACATCCTTTTTCTTCCATTTCAGCTGAGCGCTGGCCGGCCTATCAAAACAAAGTGCAGTTCTTTATTACAGTTTCATGAACAGACTGGGAGAACTATATTCATTAATACTTTTTTAAATCATTGTTATGCAGTGGTAATTAAGCATCACTGGAAATGTATTCAAATCATCATATTATTCCATTTCTGTTCTATTCCATTTCAAATCCAACCTCGCCTTGATTAAGAACAGGAAACAATTTAAGGTTAACAGAGAAACAAAGAAATACTAATTAATCAAAAACTGAATTCAAACCTGAACATTCTCTTTCTATACATCCTTTGTTATCAGCTGCATTAACAATCATTCCTGGCAGTTTGTTAAGCAAGCAGACTTGATTCTGTTTGATTTACCATCTTCCACCCAGTCCCAGGATGCACTCTGTTAGCCATCAGGCTAACTGAGCATGGTGCTAGCATCCCAGAATGCAACTGGTCTTCTGAGACTGCAAACAACTGCTTTAGTGTTGCTGCCACGGGTCTTCTGTGTCGTTCTCACCCCTACCGGAAAGGAATTTAAACGCAACCAATGCCTCTCGCATCTCATCAGACCCTTGGCAGAGGGCTTTTGTGAGCTTCCCAGCTGTCATGTGACTGAAGGCCAGCAGGGCTGTCGAGTAGCCGAACTTGTCGGCGCTACGCTCTGAACAGAAGTACAGATAGCCTGGATATGGGCGGCAGACACAGTGAAAGTGGAAAAACAACCAGCTGACCCGTACAAGGGCACCCAGTGGAATTTCCTTCTATAGTCCAGAGATTCTGGGCAGTAGGCCAAGTGCTTAAAGGTATGTGAGCTAGTCATCAGCCGCGGAGGAGCTGTAGGGGTTGATTCGTGTCACGTAATGCCTCCGTATATCTCGCACGGATCACCCGTCGTGTGTCTCTGGGGGCCGCCTCTTTTTTCCAGGTTCCGCTCAGTGTCTCCTGCTCCTTCCGCGAGCTCCGCTGTTCCCCACCTTCTCTCCTCCCTCCTAGAGATCCGGTTTTTGCCCGGCTTCGGCGTGATGTACCGGCTGGGAGGTCTGTAATATGTGTGCGCCCTGCACTCCTCCGTAGCACATTAGGCCCCGAGCACGGGTTCCCAGGGCCGGGGTCGAAGCTTAACTTCACGAGGTGACCTCATCTTCCACAGCCTGCTCGCACGCGCTGTGAACACATCCCCCTCCCTGCCAGCTGTACTCTCTATTTATCCGCTATAGCGGACTTACTAATTCAATTTTACTTTTTAAATTTCATACATTTTATTAAATTTAATTAAACACAGCTTTCCTTTGATACTAGGCAGTCAAAATCTTTGTTCGTTTGAGTTATTTTTGTTTATTAATGTTCATAAATGTTTTTTGTCCATTTTTTTTTTGTCCAAAACTTTTTGGCGTCCATTTTATAATATAGATGAATTCTGTAATTAAAGGGTTAAATTGTTTGAAAATGTCATTATCGTTATAACTGTCTCGTTATTTTCTTCTGAATTTAATGATCATCAAATGACTTTTGAGTTGGCCCAGGTCATGGAAAAAAAGGATTCTGTTTTCATTACTAATGCTTTACATGACAGAATAACTGAGTGATGAATATATCAGGTAGAACAAGAATCTCAGTGCCACTAAAGGCATTTCTGGGGTAAGTGCCAGCGACGCTTGGTAAGTCTGCGCGTCTGACTCCTCTGGGGTCTGCAGCAGCGTCGTCGGCGTTCCCATGGAGAGTGGGTCAGTCACCGTGTCAGCCCGTGAATGCTCTGCCTTATGTTCGCCTCTCTGTGGCAGGGTGTGAAAGACGGAAAGGCCCAACCCGCAGAAACCACGTCCGTCAGCAAGGCCGGCTGGTTGAAGAAGTGCTCTGGAAGATTCCTGGGAAGCTACAAGGAGCGCTATATCTCAGTGGAGAGGACAGAGATAGTGGTGTATGAGAATGAGGTAAATATTCACAATAGCAGGCCAGAAAGCGTAGTGTTAGGGAGAATGCATGTTTAACTGCGGTGTGCAAAATGCCCTGCAATATGGCAGCGTGAGACTCCAGAATGGGAACCTGCAAAAGCTCATTATGTTCATTACTCAGTTCTAGCATGTTTCAGTTGGGTTTTTTCCTGTATGATGTAATGCTTGAATTCTCTGCCATTTTAGCCATACGTTATGCTCTGCTTAGAGTCTTTGAAGATTCTTCTATTTGTAATTTGAGGTAATCTTTACCATGACTGCACGTGGACATTAATAACTTAATTTTAAAGTAGGTAGCCCACACAGTGGGATTTGATCCTAACCCTAATTTTAAAATAGGTATAGCCCACAGTGGGATTTGATCCTATAACCCTAAGCCTTTTGATCCCTTTTCCTTGTAGGATCTGGAGAAATGCATTGAAAGGGTGGACTTGGAAAAGTATGACAAATGTTGTGCATCCAGAGGTGCTTTCCAGAAGAAAAACCGGCTGGTCTTGATACCAGCCCCTAAAAGCAAGGTAGGCACATGCCCACAATGCCTCTGTGGTGATGACTGTAGCTGATCGATGGGACTGCAGCCTTCAGCTGCATTTTCTCAAGCATCTACAGATGTGCTTGCCTGTGGAAATGCGGCAGCTTGTACTCCTCCTCCAGTGAATTTCGACAGCGGCTAATTGCTTCATCACATCTCACTGCCGTCTTAAGATTCGAGGTTCAGAAATGCCAAGCAGACGGCCGCTTCTGGCAGTGTTACCAGAGTGCAGTGAGCACAAATGTCAATTATCAGTGCTCCACTATCGCAGGTTCTAGCTAAAGTTAACGCAGTCAAATAGTGGGTGTTACGTAGGTCTGAAATCCATCACTTTTTAGACGCAGTGTCCGAATGCTTATGTTTATGCTCATTACGACACATTTTAGAGGAAGACCAAAAGGAAAGTCTTTTGCCATCACCCTGGGTTTCACACACTCACAGTGTCATAATACACTGTTCACTTTGCTATTAATGCTTAGCTCTTCCTGAAGAGTACACAACCTTCCCGTCAACAAGGTGAAAGGTACCACGTGCCGACTTTCATGTCAATTAAGATTACTACCCAACCGCATGATTGTGCTACCTTGGCTCCTTAAAGCTTTTTACCATGAGTTCATGCTGGCTTCTCTGTAAATCAGATAGTCCGGGTGAGTCCTCTTCTGACAGCTGTGAAGCACGTGCACCAGCTACAGAGAGACAAAACGTCTCACACACTGCCCAGGAATTAGATGCGGGCTGCCTGGATACGTCACCACTAAAACTATAAACCGAAAAACCTAAACACACCCAGGAATTCATTAATGCCAGATGGGAATGCTGATTCTGCTGCGAGTCAAGGAGTGTAAGCTTCTTCTAACCAAACACATACGTATCGCCCTTTTTGCAACAAAGAGATCATTCCTGTGTAAATGTATTACAGGATATAGAGTTTGTTGATTTAATATCCTATTGTATCCTGGGGATGCCCTTGCTGGATAATGTTGTCGATCTTCAAAGAGTTTTGCACAGTTGGTAGCCTGGATATCAGGAAATTATTAGGTTTTCTAGAATTACATTTTTAAGAGTTTTTCAGTTTTGTTTATAATTGTGTCTTACTGGTACTTTACAAATCATAGTATTTTTCTGAAATAATAAAAAATATAATTTATTAGGTGTAATAAACATGGCTATGTAATGTGGAAGATTAGATCAGTATTGGGATTGTCCTTGCTGCATTATTTCCCCAAGAATAATGAGTAGGATTACACTGGGCCGATCAGCAGCTTAGAGTTCTGCTTCCATTGTGTCTGTGGACACAGCAGGATGTCTCATTGAGTCTCTGTCTGTCTGTCTGTTTGTCTGTCTCTATCTCTCTCTCTCTCCAACATGATTTTACAGGTCCATGAAGTCAAGCTTCAGGTGACTGATCCTGCTCAGAAGGATGCCTGGCTCGCGGCTATTAGCGATGCAATCAACAGGGCGAAAAACAAAATTTTTGATGAGGTATTTATTTGTTTTACACTTTTTCCCTCTTTTTAAATGTGTGAAACTCCAAAGAGCCTCAGGCAGAATTACCCCCCCCCCCCCAAAGGTGTGAGGCTATAGTATGGCCCACTCAGCCACTGTACTGCATCACTCTTGCTACTCCGGTTTTCTCCCAGTGTTTGAAAAATGTAATTAAGTTAATCAGGGTTTCAAAATCATCCCGATTGTGTGTGATGTATGTGTGAGTATAGGTGCCCTGCAATCCACTCTAATCACATCCATGTTGATATGGAAGATGGTGGATGTGGCATTGTTCATGCTTGCCAAATTCACCCAGTTTCCTTTAGTGACAATTTCATGTTTTTTTTTTCAGTCAGCTCCTGGAAAAATATTTCTAAGGAAACATTTCTTGTTTAATTCCTTAGGTAAAAGTTGATGAAAGCTGTTCTTTGGAACATGTGACACGCACGAGACCCAAAGGGAATCGGAGTCGAAGACCACCCACTAGGATTCACATGAAGGAGGTTCGTATGACTATTTCATGAAAAGATTACATCACTGCTTCTAGTAAAAGTGTCTTTAGGCTGGAGCCCTGAGGTCCAGCATGAAATGTTTGTTGTCTGACATGAGCTCTTCTCCTTTAGGCTGGCAACACTTCATCAGATGGGATTCTCAAACTGGATCTGGATCTTGATGCTGTGGACACTATGCCCAATGGATCATGTGAAGTCAAAGCCGAGACAGAGGCTCCTAAAGAGGCCATCAAGCCACCAATGCCACCAAGCAAACCCAGTGAGGAAGAGGGCCCACAGAAATCGGCCATCAAACCCCCTATGCCTCCCTCAAGTGAGAGCAAACCCAAGGAGGCTCCTCCACAGGGCCCCGGCGAGGAAGACGGTCCACAGAAATCGGCCATCAAACCTCCTATGCCTCCCTCAAGTGACAGCAAACCCAAGGAGGTTCCGCCCCAGGGCTCCGGCGAGGAAGATGGTTCACAGAAATCAGCCATCAAACCTCCTATGCCTCCCTCAAGTGACAGCAAACCCAAGGAGGTTCCGCCCCAGGGCTCCGGCGAGGAAGATGGTTCACAGAAATCGGCCATCAAACCCCCTATGCCTCCCTCAAGTGAGAGCAAACCCACTGCTTCACCTATCAAGGAGCCCGAAGATGATAACTGCAGTAGTGAGATAGAGTGTGTTCCTAGCTCCTCGCCCGCTGACGTGACCAACACATCCTCAGAAAAAGCAGAAAGTGACGAGACGCCTTCTGCTGTCGATCCATCACCATCCAGCAAGGACCTGCAACCTCCTATGCCACCATCTAAGGACAAGAAGCCCATTTTAAAACCAGAAGATGCAGTTCCGGAACAGCCTTTGTCTATGGAAAGCAACAAGGACAAAAGGCCTGTGGAGCCAACATCTGAGGATCATCTAAGCACATCCCCAGAGGAAGCAGCATCTGGAAAGGACACCACTTCCAGTGCTGAGGCAACTGTAACGCCCTCAAAGGAAGTCTCCAGTGCAGCTGACAAGGAAGATTTAGTTCCAGCTGCCATAGAACCAGAGCCTACCAATTTAACTGCAATTTCTATGGAAAAACAAGACCTTGTTACAAGCAGCAGTGTCATGAAAGAAGAGGATGAACCAAAGGTAACTGACCCAGAACCTTGCGCGTCAAACACAAAGCCCCCAGAACAAATTCCTGAACGTGTCAAAAAGGGTCCTGCCCCCCCTGCTCCTCCCAAAAAGAAACCAGTGAAACCCCCGAATGTCATTGCTGGACAGTGTAACGTCAAAGCCAGTCCTGCCAATGTTCCATCTGTGGAGAGTGGAAATCAGACTGTGATTCCACCCGTTGAAACAGTTTCTATGGAAACTAACCTTGAGGCGGTCAGCCGTTCCACGGATACTAATAGCGTGATTCTACCAACTATTTCAAGCATGGAAGCGGAGAATGTGTCCGTAAGCATTAAAAGTACGGTTCCAGATGGTGAGATCGTTCCCTCAACAATTATCCTTGCTGAGTCAAAGGAAGACCCACCAAAAGTAGATGATGAGGTATCCCTCGAGCCCAAGAAGGATGGTGTGGTGATTGTCCTCACTAGCTATGATTCAGGGGGGAACTTAAATCTGTCCATGGAGAAAATCGATCGAGATGAGATGAGGTCAAGCGACAGTGGCCAACACTCTGATGAAGAAATGGAAAGTGGTGACAACATCAGAGCTTCTACTATAGCTCTGAGTGGTAGTCGGACTCGCTTGGATGAGGAGATCTGTGAAGACGGCACAGATTCCATGGACAACCACGGCCCACTCTCTCTGTCAGGAAATGCTGAGAACCTGCATGACATAATGAAAGGGGCCTTGATTCCTGAGCTTAGCGAAACCTTCTCCCCTGTGTTCATACCTTTTGTGACAAGAAAGTGCCTATCTGTGGGAGACCTGGAGTCCACCAGCCAGCCTGGGCCACAACCATCTGTGAGGAGTGATGCTTATGAGCTGCAAGGCAAAGCGTTCCCAGATCCCATAGCCAAAAGGGAGCCCTTTGATAAGGTATCTGAAGGGATGAGACAAATGAGCACAACAGCCTTAAAGCCAGCGGAACAGGAGCAGCTGGATGAGGCTCTGAAGAGACACCAAAAAGCCAGAATCTTGAAAGTTCACACAACTAAGCGACAGAGCTGGTAGCTGGATCAGAATGACAACATGGAACTTCTACAGTGTCACATCCCTGTGTCTCTTTCACAAACGGAGACAACAATGAGATCTTCCAAAACAACCTAGTTACCTCGACCCAAATTACATATGCAAGAGTTCTTATCAGGATTACGTACAATTAATTCCACTTATGATTACTTTGAATGAAACAGACGAATTACTTTCAAAGCTACTGTTCCTTGAGGGTTGGATATTGCAGTTAGACTGAGAGGTATGATGGGTTAGACTTTTAATGTAAGTAAAGAGAATTTACTGCTCAGGTGAAGGGATAAACCTGCAATTTGTTGTGCATATTGTAAGTTTATTATAATGTATGCAAGTGTATTATGTATATATACACGATTTATACACAATTCAGTGTTTAATTAAATATGACAGTATTTTAATGGTAAGAGACATGATGATGTCCGGTCTACTGTTCTGTTCTGTTGAAACGAAGACGCTCCAGGAAATCCGCAGGTGACCGAGGCTCTTCTGTAGACCACTGTCGACCATCAAATCGAGTGTTGTAAATAAACACGACAGAAATAGCAGTGTGTAATTCAACGAATCGATTTGAACTGTAAAATGAAGGCGTCTAAGGTTACATGCTCATCGTGGAAGCTCTGCTCAAAAAACAGGCACAGGGGCACATCATAATTATTTTAAGTGTTGTACAGTTTCGCACTTGGGGGTATATTTTTGGAGCTGTTAGAGTTTGAGTCCCTTTCTGAAACAACTGCATGATTGTGCAGAGTCACACGTGTAGCATGAATCACTTTAAACCTCACTGTGCTTGTGAAAAGAAGCCCCTTCCAGGATTGACAGCATATCTGACGCTGATGGTGTCCTGATGACTCTTATTCACCATTTGTTTTTATTTGTAGAATTACAAATAACTTGCCGCTTAGCAACCACACTTATGCGGTGTATAAATAGTACACAGGAACTGCACATTTCCTGAGTGCTGCACAGCACTGATCTCTCCTTTTACTAGGACAAAAAAGGGGAACTGATCCTTCTACATGGTATCATGCTGCTCGCTGTTAGTTAAGAAAGTTTAGGGCTGTCGCTGACTTTGTGGCAGATGGTTAGAAGCTCGTTTGCTGCCACCACAGTAACAGTACTTTCCCATGTGCGCCATGTGTAGTGAAATAGTGTTTCTGTCAGACTGTCACGTTCGTAAAATGTTTTTTAAAGCATGACATACTGTACTGGGTCGCCAACTTTGGTCTGCTGGCGGGCATGAGATTTTCAGTTTGAGACAAGAATGCAGACACATACACACACATTTATGTGCGTGTGAAATAAGTAACAGTTTTATTGCCTTGTAACTTGTAAATAGTCTGTAGGGTTTGCAAACTGCCCCAAAGCTTTTAATGTAACAAATTTTAGGTTTATGATGGAATAATAAAGATTTGCTGTAAGAGTTCTTGCGTGAGTGTGAGAGTCTGAAAGCACGAGTGTCACGGCGGATGCGTGAGAGTTGGCAGCCCTGAGTACAACATGTGAAATGGTGCATTACACCTGCTTAACTTTTCATAAATAATGTTGTCTGGTGAAAGTGCAGATAATCCAGACAGCCAGAAGGAGCAGAAATATATTCAAAATACAAACCAAATGTTATTGTCTTACTGAGGGCTACGGGCATCAAATGACAAACTGAAAACCAGCCATTTCTGCAAAGTTGTTAACTTGTCCGCTTACCTGGCAGTGAATCTGGGACATGAAGACTTTCATTTCACTGTCATTTCAGGTATTAGCTTTGTTTCAGTAAGGGCACGGTGTCTGAGTGTGTCCAGCAATAACGTTTCTCTAACTGAAAATGAAAATGTTAGCTGTACTATTGAAATATATTACATGGTTAAAAGAGCAATTATGAACGAGATGTAATGCCCTTTATTATTTTGCGTAGAAAGTTTTTAAAAATATGCTATGTAAATGGGTTTTAAATAAAGCGCCTTATTCATGCAGCAATGTATGTTGTAATTAATTAAAATAATTTTAATGACAGCAAACCTAGAATTCCATTTTGTTCCAGATCTAGAATCACTGATTACTCTTGGACTGTAAACCTTGATTGACTAAGAATACCATCTGGCCAAGCTTCCAGTAGCTTTTCTGGATAATCAGCAAGTAGCAAATATATTTTAACTACAACTTATCTAGTATCAGGTTATTTATGAGTGTCGGGGTTTTCTTTTCTATAGTTGTTCCTTTTTTTTCATTTTTTGGTATCCTGCCCCAGTCAGCGGTCTCCCTTAATCTCACAAACTGACACTATAGTCCTTGAGTGAGTTTCAAGCTTCGAAGTTTTGTTTGACACTTTATTTGTCACATACATAATTATACTGAGTTCAACGTGCAAACGCATGTTTCCGTAGCCCCAGACTGTGGGGAAGGAAAAAAAAAGGACATTAATAGACAGAGACATGATGTATTACAAACATTAAATAGTAATCATAAATATCTATGGTATGCAAAACTGGCGGTAAGCAGAGGTAGTCGGAGAGTCCAGGAATAAGTATTTATATATGTCTTTGTGGTTTAAGTAGGGTGTGACAATGTCGGTGTATGGGTCCTAAACACTGTCCTCATTTGGGATCCGTCTTGGCTCTGGAGAGAAGCTCCTCTTCAGCCTTTCTGAGCTGGCCTCCAGGCACAGACGAGAGGCCATTTCTGCAGTGACTGGGGTCTATAATAATCTCCATGGCCCTGCACCTGCACCGGCTGATGTAAATGTTCAGGAGGCCGGGGGGCAGGTCACACGTCTGCCCACGCAACCCTCTGCAGACCCTGGCAGTCCTGCTGTGCGCTGTGGACCAGGCGGTCAGTGTAGAAAATCTTCGCAGCCTGAATCCCTGAGACGCCTGAGGTTGTACAGATATTGGTGAGCCTTCCTCACTAAAGCCCCACTGTGTAGGTCCTCGTGTATGTGAACGCCGAGGTACCTGACGCTCACCCAAGCCACTAAAGAGCTGGTTCTCAGTCCGGTTCCTGGAGTATCACCTGCCAGAATGTTTTCGTTCTTAATCAGCTTCCTGTGGTCCGAAATGGGTTAATAATGAATATGGCAGGTTGACAGCAGTGTGGGTTGGAAGGAAGACATTGATGCTGATGTGGTGGCAGTCGCTCTGCTTCTTCCACATAAAGTTCACTATCAACTCCTTTGTCTTATTTACATCGAGGTGGAGGCTATTGTTTTGGAACCAAACTAACAACTGCTTCACCTCCATCGGGAAGGCCTACTTGTTCTGATTGCTAAGATACTTAGCTAGATGCTTATTACAATCGTGTATTAACTTGACAGTGATTTTGTAGTTAAATGTGACCATGCAGTCGTAGGTATACAGGGAATACAACAGAGGTCTCAGGCCACAGCTGTGAGGTACCCCTCAACTTCGTACTTCCTGGAGTCATCAAAAAGTTGTGCACCCAGTCACTCAAGAAAGCATTCAGTTCAAGGACATTCAGCTTACTCACAAGCCTGGATGGATTTATGGTGTTGAATACTGAACTGGTTATAGAGGAGCAGCATCCTTACATAGTTCCCTCTCTTGTTGTCTAGAGGGGCCGGAACTGTATGACAGTGTTTCCAAACATGGTCCTCGGGGACCCACAGAAGGCCCACATTTTTGCTTCCTCCCAGCTCCCTGACAGACAGTCCACATTTTTGCTCCCTCCCAGCTCTTGTGGACCATCTGTGGGTCCCCGAGGACCGGGTTGGGAAACACTACTATATGAAGCAAGAAAATGATGGACATGTTTTGGTCCCCACAAAGGGAAACTCAGTTTTATAAAAAAATCTGTGAATGCAATCAAAAAACTAAAAAAGGGAATTTTATTTGGTTACTTGTGGTTAAGGTTAGGTTAGGGTTAAGGTTATTGCAGGGATTAGGATTACGTCCATAGAAATAAGTGGAGTGTCTCTACAAAGATATAGACACCTAATCTGTGTGTGTGTGTGTGTGTGTGTGTGAAATTGGTGAAAAGCACAGAATAATGAATTTAGTGTCCATTTACTAAATACTGTATGAAGCAGTAATGTGTCACTAAAATGACATCCCACGGCTGTCTGCTGCTGTGTCTATCGGTTCAGAAGCACATGTCTCGGAAGCTTCAACCCTGCCGTGTCGGCACGGGTAGTTCTGGGCTCACCAGCATTCACAGTGAACGATACGGTATGATAAAACGGTTGTGCCTGACAGCTATGCATCTGCATGGTTAGATCAATCTGAGGAAACGTATTGTTGAGAGGCAAATAGATTTTTCTTACTCTTTGTTTATTTGGTCTTAGCAATGTCATTAAAAACTGATTAAATAATATGTAGTTCAGTCTGTAGTGTGATTTTGTCACCAAGGGAATTGTTATGGGACTGGCCCACCTGATTTTCTGCTGGCCTGCCCACTCTATTATTTCTGGCTCCACTATTGGTTAGTGCTCTTTGTCTCTGGCTCCGCTATTGGTTAGTGCTCTTTGTCTCTGGCTCCGCTATTGGTTAGCACTCTCTGTGTTTCGAATGGCAAGCACAAGGCCTTCAACCCACAATTGCTTCCTGAGCACTGGCCTGCCCTACTCTTCGACCCTCATTTGCCACATTGCACAAAGGCATCTATTATGCTGCCATTTTTATCACCTGCTATCTTTATATTGCTAAAAAGAGCTAGGCAGCATTGGCAAACAGCAAAACACTGATGCAACAAAATAGGTTGGGGTGAACTTTATCTGGCATTTTATTAAGGGCAGAGTAGTGACTCACAGCTGTGAGTTACCACAGTCTCAGCATACAGCTGACCTTGCTGGAAGAGGGGTAGGTCTTTTTGTCCATATTTGGCCACCGTAAAAATGAGGTCAACAGTGAGGAGGCCAGCAAGTGCCCCCAAAGTTGCGCAAGGAGGAGTGCAAATAACTGGGGAAAAACAAAACAGTCAGTAGACTTGAGGTCAAAGGTCACCATAAATGTTTGCACCCTGTTGAGACCATGTATAAATGTCTGCGTGTATGCAGCCAGCTCCCAGATCAGACGCATCCACAGGTCGTAACAGTCAGCTGACTGGCTTTTATCAGAGCAAGAGCAACTACAAAGCTGTCTGTGTTGCCCATTCTCATTCAGTATGTGCTAGTACCTCTCCCTTCATCCACTGCAAACTCAACATAGCTAGTAATGACCCTGACTGAGAATTGACGTGACATCGTGGACTTTTTATGTTTGCG
This sequence comes from Hippopotamyrus pictus, assembly GCA_026781145.1. Classification (NCBI taxonomy): domain Eukaryota; kingdom Metazoa; phylum Chordata; class Actinopteri; order Osteoglossiformes; family Mormyridae; genus Hippopotamyrus; species Hippopotamyrus pictus. Next base: position 15,942,691 of record JAODLC010000021.1, read on the forward strand.
TTGGTTTGCTTTGGGTATAGCAGTTTCCTACCACAGGGCTGTACATTTCCCGGTTTTGTCTCTCTACGTTACCCAATGCTGTGCATTCCTGGTAATGGACTAGCACTGCGTGTTGTGGGCACTGCTTCCCAAAACAGGCTTCGGCCTCACCGTGACCTTGCATTGTACAAGCAGTTAAGAAGTGGATGGATGATGCACAGGGCCTGTGTTTAATTCCCTGTAAAAGTCAAAAGATGGTGCATTGAAGTACTGGGTACTAAGCATAAAGCAGCAGAATAAGATGACACACTGTGATGGTATCTGCTCAGCTGCCCCGCTGCAGACTGCACTCTGTGACATCATGATGACAATCGTGCACCGGATGGTCTGCTTTCACTTTCAGGATGATGGTGTGAAGCCCCCATAGTGATGCAGCATGGGACACTGCAAGAAGCCAACCAAGGGGACCCAGCCTGAGTCAGCTGGCATTTCAGGACATCTAGCTGCTGCTCCTTCATAAATGTATGAACATCCTAAGCCTCAGTTTTCACCAGGTATTTAACCTCTTATTTCATGCAATTAATTTCTAGGTTTGTTGGCACCCAAAATAGCATACGCAGAAATGTATCAGAGAATGCTGCTTCTTCAATTTCTAGTCTCCACTGAGTTATTTTTGGCACAACTACCAGTTTTTCCACTTGACTCGTAGGCAGTGAAACTAGTCAGTACAGATATTTAGCTGACATAAGAGCCTATCTTGCTAACCTGATAAATAGCTCACAAGCTCCCTCTGATGGACATTTCGAAATATTACATGGTGCATATTTAAACTTGAGAATTACGCCACCGTTGTACATTTTGAATATATATAGTCAAAAAGCATTAAGCAGATTTTATATTTTGATTTCATTCCAGCTTTAAAAGTAGAATACAAAAACACCTCATTTGGCAATTATGTTTTTTTCTTTTAAATTGTGAAATTGCTTTCATAGTAATCCAATGTTCTCTCTAGAAAATTAATCTCCATTCCTGGACAATCTGTGTCCAAAACGCAGATTGTTCCCCTAGGGTACGCTGGTACAGTGTTCACTTATGAACATGCCTATGTTTAGACAAGGTGTGTGCAATAGACAATCGATGGCTTGCACAGAAATCAATTAAAAATATCAATTCACCACTTGGGTTTAAGTCTTCCAGTTCATCAGCAGGTACATCCCTTATTCCCCAGATATGTATTGAAATCTCCCAGCAGGACCACAAAGTACGCAGACAGGACCCTTTCACACACCCCACCCATTTTAAGAAGGCTGGGTCCCGGCAGACACATAAACGACAGATATGGTTCCCCTCTCTGCAGATTGCAGTTGTATTGAGGCAGCCAGTGGGAACAGTTGCAGCTGCCCAGTGCTCAGCCTGAGGCCTTTCCTGGGAGGGGCCAAGACGTCTGGATCCAGGGCCCCCACTGTGCCTGCAGTGAAAGCCAATAGATTCAAGCTGATACCTGCCTCCCTGCTAGCTCAGGTTCCTTCCCACCAGAGAGGTAACGGTCCACATTCCCTAAGCCAGTGTCCCAAATGGCACTGCACCATATTACCCCCCCAACTGGAAAAAATTCCTTTATCATGGAAAAAATACAAATAAAATGGCGGACCTATTATAGAAATAATGCTTAGATGGTAAAGTGGATTTCGACAGCCTAAGGTGAACCCGGCATTCTGGATAAATATAAATAATAGAAACAGGATAAAGAAAACTTAGAGAAACAATAAAGTACAATAGATATAAAAAAGTTATGCATTTTCATAATATATTAAGTTAAAAATTAAATACTGAGCATATGGTATAATGATTTCTGTAATTTACAGCAGGACATTCTGCCAACAAGCAAGAGGAGGGATTTGTTTTTTAATTTCCCACTTACACTATATGTGTTGCACATAGCCATTTAAACCCAGAATATGTTTCTGTTGTGTAACATTACACCAAAATAATTTATTCCAGTATTTGTCAGATTTAAATATCTATTTATATGATGCTATACGTGACTGACTGCCCTATCAAGCTCCTATCATATCAACTTACAGTGAATTATGCAGACCTGTTGTGTTCAGGGCCCGTAAAACTGTTTCAGAGACATCTTTCTCAAAGCCAAGGCATTCTGTGCCTTTGGATGACATCTGTGTCTTTGTTGTTTTCTGTGGTTTATCAGGGCTGGTCCTTAAACTATATGCACGTCACATATTCGCATTTTTAGGGAGACACACATTCCTACTGTACAGCCCGCTGTAGTAATCCTCGTTCAAAGTATTCATGAGGTATTTTTAAAAGCAACATACAGTTGATACCCGTAGTTGGTGAAACAGCATAACGGTCATTTATGACAAAGAAACTCATTTAAATAACAGGAACAAACTAAAGTGATGCATCCACTGCACCGGCTTGTGTTCATGTGCAGCTGTGGGTTCATTGCATTTTACCTTATGTAACGTTTCTTTGTGTAATTTCCGCAGTAAGACGCTTAAAATGAACCGCGATTTGGGCTCTGAGAATAAAGGCAGCATCGTGCGACTGAATTACTCCAGAGGAACACAGTGGGCCGTTTCATCGGCTCAGCTGGACCTGGCAGACTTGAAAAGGGTTGAATAGGGACACAAACTGACTACAGAGCTTGAGAAAATATTCCTGTTGTGTTGCCTAGCATCCGGACCCCAGTGAAGCCACATAGAAGTGGACATACAAGATGGATGGACGGACGGACGAATGGACAGACGGACGGACGGATGGACAGACGGACGTTGTCTGGCAGCTGCCATTTCCCAGACAACATGATCGCTTTGGCCACTTTATTAGGTATGGTTGCTTACTAACGCAAACAGGCGGCTCCTCCAAGCAGAGAATCATGTGGCTGCAACTGTATATATACAGCATGCAGACAGAGTTAAGGCAGGTTCACTGACTGTTAGGGCAAGTGCTAGAAGGGCTAAGACACCTGATATGAGTGACGTCAAATGTGGTAATTGTGGGCACCCGTCACACGGGACTGAGCATCTGAGAGACAACAACAACGTGGCTGAGATTTTCACAAACTACAGCGTCTACAGTTATTAGAGAATTGTGTAGCTGGAAAACACCAGATTAATTAGGGAGTTCAGAGGAGAATGGCCAGAATCATTAAAGCTAACAGGAAGGACACAAGTGCAAAAATGACAGATGGATTTAATGGTGACGTGCACAGTGGCTTCTCTGCACACCAATCCCGTGGTTCTGGAGGCAAAAGAGGCTCGTACCTGCTACTAGCTAAGTGTACAGTACCTAAAGCATCCAAACAAGCAGCTTATTTTTCCAATCTATGCATTTCCCATAGTCACATAGCCGCAGCGGGGTCACAGTGACCCCCACAGCATATCCTAGGACACACAGGACAAGAGTCAGACCCCAGTGGTGAGCAGTTATGCCACCCACTCAGTTGCTCCATCGCTCAGAGAGCTTGCATTTATAACTACATTAACAAGCAATTCCTTAAATAAAAAATGTAATAGCATATCTGTACACATAATAATCATGCTCCCAAACCAGCTCATAAAGACACATCATTATAAATCCACACTGATCGGCCATAACATCAAAACCACCTGCCTAATATTGTGTAGGTCCCCCTCGTGCCACCACAACAGCTCTGATCCATAGAGGCCTGGACTCCATGAGACCTCTGAAAGTGTCCAGTTGCTTCTGGCACCAAGACATTAGCAGCAGATCCTGTAAGTTGTGAGGTGGGGCCTCCATGGATCGGACTTACTTGTTCAGCACATCCCACAGATGCTCGATCAGCTTGAGATCCGAGTCTGGGTGATATGTAGTTACATTCCTGGGGAGGTACGTGTCAGGCTACGGCGTAGGGAATGCAGCTATGTGTGCGGTACCAGAGTGTAGATTCTACACCTTAGTTAGGTATCCCAGTTTGAAAGGACTTTATCTTCATTCACTTAAATTTTAGCCCAGACTACCTTAAATCCAAGAAGTTATCCAGTTAAACAAGAAATCCTGCTTTCTGAAACAGGCCCCAGGTCCGAAACACTGAAAAACAATGGCTGGCCAATCCTGGGTCCGAAGAGCGATCAAGAGTCTGCACCCAGCCGCAGTCCTGAACGACGGATTAAAGATTAAACAAATGCAGCACTATACCTAAACATGTGCTGACATAGAAGGACTTTTGTTCAAGATTAAATATGTTTTTCAACCTGCATAATGGAATTTAAAGATTAATTACTTCAGTTAAAAATTGTTGACAGAGGTTACTTTAATATAACTAATCACAAGCTATCTGCAATGAAGCATGTTTTATTTTATAGGGAAATTAAATATTACCTCCAGAAACAGTGTTGTTTTCTGCAAGCGTTTTCCTGACACTGAAACAGTCCTCAGTCGCTCAATAAAACGGCAGCATTTAAACATAACCAAATCAAAAGAGTCTTTAAAGAATTCACATAGAAAAAATAGAAAAGTCTCTTAAAACAAAGGCTTTTAGGCAATTTACGGTTATATACACAGTAGCAGTGCTTACAAAAATAGATTTCGGCAGCAGAATGCCTTTTCACATGTCATTATGCTATCGAATGATCACAAACAGTATCTTGAAGTAGAAAGGATTCGAAAACCAGGTCAGGCGGGTCCTCCACCATGCACGATTTCTCAGTTAGCTGGGTTAACTTCATGAAGGGACGACCGTCCAATAAGAGTTTAGGCAAGAAGCATTCCTATTGGACGATCATGATTTCTAACTTAAGGTAACCCAGCTAACAGACATCATGCATGGTGGAACACCTCCCTGATGTCTGAGTTTACAGACCAGTGGAGGCCACTGTGAACAGCATTCAGACCGTAGCGGCTTTCCCAACAGCGCAGTGAGCCAGTCTCAGCCACGGAATGGGGAAGGACTGTCACCGGTCCGCTTTTCACTGGCCGGTCCTGTTAGAGCCGGGAGCTTGCGGCTGCACCTCGTCTGTGCTCACCAAGGCCAGGTCGAGAGCAGCGTACCTCGTCTCGTGGAACTGCCGCATGTGAATCTGAGTCCAGAAGTCAGAGGTCAAACCCAGCCACTAATATGAGGATTACATAAAGCCTGAACACCCTGTAGCCTAGGTCTCCATGGATGAAATTGTTTTAACAGAAAAAGAAAGAAAGTTAATCTTGGATAAGGAATAATTACCAAACATGGTTTAGCATCGTTCTTTTTATGCAATATACATAGACATGAAGATTCTTAAAAGAAAACCCATGCACCTGTCAGAGTTTGGCTTTCAGTTCCTCTGTAGCAGCACAGCACTGAAATCTCCCTAGTTCTGATGGTTTCTTTTATCAAAACTTTGTACTTAAACCACGTATGAGATCATAAATGTTATAAATGCATTTTAAGGGGCATCTTGACCTTTTTTTTTATAAACACAAACCAAGTTGATCAAATATTACATATTCAAACATTAAATACTCAAGATGTTTTTGTTCGTTTTCAGATAAAAGGCTTTCTTTAAAAAATGAAAAATATAGAATGAAATGGTGTGCTTAGTGATTGGTGTTTGGGGGGGGGGGGGGGGGAGACAATGGCTCATTTAGGGGCATAGCCCGTGATTGCCCCCCCATGACACCCCCACCTGGATGTGATGACAGAGCACAGTGTATTGGATAGAAGACGTTCTGGAGGTTAAAAGCACCTAAGTGGATAATTGCCGTCTGCGCTCAGACTGATTTCAAAATTGGTACAGTTATTGTGATGCAACCCAAGAAAATGCCCCCCCCGCCCCCCATGACTCATGTACGGCCTCGTGAATAAATCCCAAGGACTAAGGCCATACCTGGATATGGAGATTGACCTCCGCACTCCGCGAAAGGTAAGGGAAGTTCCCGCCCGTTTTGAGGTGAGCTCGTTTGGCGTCTGGGTACAGCTTGTACATCTCCTCCTTAGCCTCTTGGGAGAGCGCGCTCTGATCGAAGACCTCGGAGATAAACGGACACGTGCAGAGCTGTGAGCCTACCTGTGTGAAACCGGGCAGCCATTTTGGAAACAGCCAACATACAATAGAGAGCTTACGTCTATTATGGTCACCGTGACGTCCCTCAGCTTGTGTGGCTCCACGTAGGAATTCTGGCAATTCAGGGTCAGTCGCGAGGCCAGCTCACTCTGTTTCAGGCCCTCCAGCTTATAAAGGAACAGAAAAATCACATCTCACTGCAGTTACATCCAAAATGCTTCCCATACAAAAATCCGCACCTGCACAATCCATCATGGGAATACAGTACACATGTCTTCTTCCAAATGACCGTGAGGTAGGTAGGTAGGTAAATAAATTAAAATAAAAAATAAAATAAAAAATAAAATAAAATAAAAAGACCCACACATACTCAAAGCCAAAAAACAACAAGTGCTGTTTTAGTTGAGTTATTGAAGTCTCATCTGTAAAGTATTCTTATAGGAATATGTATAAAAATATGCATTACAATTTGCATAAGGCAGATTTTTTACTGAATGATATAGCAGAAACTCAATGCTTATGAAACAAATCGATGGAATCCAGACATAAGATGGAAAATTCACCACTGACAGGGCACGCTGGCCCGTCTGTCTTACCCGATCTACCATAAAGTCTATGGCATCAGCGATTTCCGGATCTACAGGTCCACTCCCAAAGTTCCCAAGGACAATCTTCTTCAACATGAAGGCTGGCATCAACCAAAAACTGTGCAAAGAGAGGAAATTGTTATGAAGGGCTCACCAGCCAGCAATGAGGCCTGGCGCCAAATGGGGAGCGGTCAGGAGGATGGGACTCGGTCACCTGTTTGCCATCCAAGTCTGATTAAAGATGGAAGTATCACTGAAGGAGTTGCAGAGGATGAGGGAGTGCACTCGGGGGGATTTGTGAGTATATTCTGCAAATTTCTGAGCCAGGAAACCACCTAGGGACGCTCCAAACAGATGTATCTAACAAAAAAATGAAAGGGTTATTTTACCATCTGTTACGTTCGGCGGGTGAGCGAGCAGACGAGAGAGCCAGGAAGTAGGGCAAAAACGGGGATTTAATCGTAGGGACAGGGCAAACACCAACAAACGTCACGATTCAATGCCGAATCTGGCAGAGGGGGGAAAACGCGGACTAATATACAAAAGACAGGTTGGAATTAACTAGACACAGGTAGGAACAATCAGGAGGTAATGAGGGGGCGTGGCACACACGAGGAATGGACGGAGCTGGGCGTGACACCATCAAACACAATAAGCATGAATGCACTATTGGAAACTTTTTTTTTTTTTTAAACAAAGCAATTAGGTTTGCAAAACCTTGTCCAGCTGTAAATGATCGAGAAGCTTCCTGAATCCATCACAGAATTCCAGTAGATCCCAGTAAATTGGATACTGGAGCTGCGGGAAACACGATTAATCGTAAGTAATCCAATATTATAGTCGAATACAGTAATATCTAAGTCATCCAAATCTAAATGGCAATCCAACAGGCAGCGATTTTACTATAATAGTGCGACGCCTGGAAAGCGGTGCTCACCGCGATAACTCTGTAGCCCCAGCCGGTCAGGGCCAGAACCTGCTGGAAGAAGATATCGGCCGTACCGCTGACGGGCGGAAGTAGGACGACGGGGCAGCGAATGTTCTTGGGACCAGCATCGTACAGCGACCATACCTTACTGTCATCGTCATCCACAACGATCTACAAGATGATCAACTACAACTGTTGCGAGACCAAGAACGAAACACTGCATAATACAAGTAAAGTGGGCTCCTTTAGGTAAATATCAATTAAAACCAACTCTATGTAACTAGCAGCAAAATATAACATAGTCCAGATATATTGGAGTGTTAATATGAGAAAAAAAATGACTTACCCGTTTGAGCGGAACTGTGCTTCGGAACCAAATGTAATCAGGAGATTGACTTATTTCATCCATATTGCTGCAAGGGAATTTATATTAGTTTTTATGAAGAAGAATTAAAATCACAGAAACATAGCAAAAATATAGCAACAATAAAATCTATCGAAAAGGGGGCAAAAAGATAATATGGTGCTATAACCCACCCTCTATTGCGAACGCCATACATTAATATCAGTGTTGCACATATCACAAGGGTCAGCTGAAAAGCACTTCACATAACACCAAAGAATTGCACAAGAGAGAGTAACAAAGCGAAAGTTAAGCAAGCCTAATTCTAACTCGCATTACGACGGGAAAGTCCGACAGAACGCCTGGTCTTTACTCTGCAGCAAAGTTTAAAAAACTATTATAATCACTCATTACCGTTTGTAATTAAGACTCCATTCGCCCTTATTTGAAGCGGCCGCTGTCACAAGATCGCATTTACCCCTTTGCACCCCTCGCGCTCCGTGTGCTTCGCTCGCGACAGGGTGACAAGCTCGCGCCTGTACTTCCGCATTGAGCACGAGGGGCGGAGGGGGGGCGCCCTCGCTGCGTCACGGATAACCACGCGCGCGAGAGCTGCTGCCTGCTGATCTGCGCGGGGACATGGGGGGGGGAGTCAACCAGGCACTAATGGCTGAACACCGAAATGACTAATTACACACATACATTGAGAAATATAATATTAAAGATACGTTGACTGAGATTCTAGCCATGTCTACGATTCATTATTCGCCATCATTATTATTGCTGCGTTTGGCTTCCGACCTAAGTGTCTAAACCTGTAATTGATAGTTTTTTGTTATATTAGTACAGGGGTGCCCAACTCCAGTCCTGGAGGGCCGAAGCCATGTGTAGCTCTTTCCATGTTCCACCATAAATGATTCAGCTCAAGAACTGTGTGGTAATTAGCACAAGGAGTTGAAAATGAGGGGAAACCCAAAAATGCGCAGGGCTCTGGCCCTCCAAGACTGGAGTTGGGCACCCCTGTATTAGTAGATGCTGGAAATTATGATATTGATAATGGACATATTAATACATTATCCTTCCTATACTGGTGATAGTGTTTTTTATTCGTTCTTTGAAAAAACTGAGTCCTTAGTTTTTTATTTTTCGAAATGTAATCTTTTACCTTTTCTTTACATCGTTGTAATTTTCACTAAAGAAAAGATAACGTTCTTCCTTGTTGGGGGGTTACAGAATAGATTTGCAGTCGTAAGAGTCTCCTCTGCTTGCTGTTTGTTTGGAAACGCCAGCTAGCCGCAGCGTGTACTCCTCCGGGGCTTTACCGGCCTCCGTACTCCGACTAACCCGAGTCTCCCCCCCTTTTCTCGGTGACATGTGATGCAAACAGACCTGCGCGGAATAACCCGTAGCGGTGCGAAGCCGGAGCCGTAGCACTGTAAGCCGTTCCGTACTGACGCTGACCGACCCTGTCCGTGAAAGCCCACCTACGTGAGGAAGCGCCGTCATTCGGGGGGTGCTGGGGGGCGGCCTGGCTCGGAGGGGTCCCTGCGACCGCCACTATCCGCTGGCAGCTTCCCTCTGCTGTCTCGCTTAAAACTCCTGTTGTCGGGTGTAAAGCTGGGGGCTTTTTGGTTCAGGGTCACGGCCGATGTCCACTAAAGGGCCTCGAAAGGCGACCGTGCCGTGAACTTAGTCTTGTTTACACACTATAATCATCTTTTTTCGCATGGCTGACTATTAATCCGACTTGATCGTTTTCCCGTTTCTATCTGGCGGGCCTCGGCCTACCTCCGAATACCCCGATCGGCACTGCTTCACTTCGCCCAGTTTTCTCGTTTGATCGCTTTGCAGCAGGAATCTGGTGCCTTTTTTTAAAGACTCTTGTATTTGTTTTTGTTGGCAGAACCTTTAGGACAAAATGTCCTGTACTTGCACTTCGGCAGCAAGATTGTTAATAAGCTCGGCGCAAAGGGGTAAGTGCGATTTGAAGTCGTGTGTGTTTTTGTCTTATTATTTTATTAATAGAAAGTGATTAGTTGTTTGTTATATAACTTTATTGACAAGTGGCCGGATTGCTAGCGGCATGTTGTAGATCGATTTGTGTTTTATCGCGGACTTTGCCCACGGCACGAGCTGTCAACAAGCAGCAAACCGGCTCATAATAATAATAATAGTAATAATCATAATTACTATTATTATTAGTTTGCGTTTAGGTGTAAGTTTGACCGAAAACCCATTCCTTTTGAGGAAATGAGACCTAAAGTAATGATAAAATCAGACCAGCTTTCCCGAAGCCGGGGGAGAAACGTGACTTTTTCTGCTGGGGTGACGAAGACTGTTTTTGTCTATCAGCCCGGGGGACTTTTAAAGGCGAACCGAACCTGGACCCAAAGCATTACTGATGCGAGCAACAGATTGGAAGATTATTTAATATTTAATTTTACTGTCGGCCTTGGGCATACGTGTCAGTTAGCTGACAGTGTTCTGCATGTGACAGCGGGTCTGAATGATTTACTAGTTCAGGGACAATGTCTTCACGTTTATTCCTAACTATATGATGATGTCAGAGTAATTTTAATATCAGCCGTCCTTTATTTTTTTTATTTCAATTAGTTAGTGAGTCAGTTGCCGATTATTCTTATATGAATGTGTTTAGTGATTAACTTCATGTTTTTCAAACCAGATAGACACCTTATATATGTTCATGCATTTTGAGAACTCTGTTCCTATTCTCCTAAGTCTGGGCCTCGATCTGATCACATTGGCAGGGATCTCCTGCACCCGCGCTCAGCTGGTGGCCCTGGGCAGAGTGGTGCCACATGATGGCACCTTGACTTGCCGAGTGCCTGTCAGATTATTCTCAGTGACGCCGGTCTATTCTGCCTCGAAAGATGGAATGTCTAAAGATGGTGATGGTGGAAAGGTACATCACTTTATGCCTGCTTTCTGAGTTGAATAATTCATGTAGCTCAACAAGTATAGTACTGTGATAATAGCAAAAAGGTTGTGGGTTCAGATCCTAGGGACCATGTACATAATGACGTAATGTAACCGTTCACTTTGGATAAAAGGGTCAGGTTAATGTAAAAGTCTTCCTTTTTGGTGCCTTGCTGTATTCTGAAATGTCAGAGGTACCAAGAATGCCTCATTTTGGTCCCCCCCCCCCCGTTCCATGTGTTATGTGTTCTCTTTATGTGCAGAAGACGATCAGCGACGCTGGTGGGAAGAGATCAGCGGGTTCGGGAGGTAGCGGGAAGGGGGGGGCCCACCTGCGCTGCCCCAAATGTGGGGACCCCTGCACTCATGTGGAGACGTTTGTCTGTAAGTGTGTGGGGGGGGGGGGGATCCCACAATGTGATGAAAACCTGTTATTTTGACTTTGTGGGGACCATTCTTCTGGGCTCAAATTTATAAAAATCTGTGACTGCAGTCAAAAAACTAAAAATGCCAAACACATTTTGTTTGGTGGCTGGGTTCAGGTTATGGTTGTCATTGTTGGGATTAGGGTTATGCCCATAGAAATTAATGGAGAGTCCCCACAAAGTAGATACCTTTTTTGTGTGTATATACATAATTTAAGTTTGCATGTTTTTTTTCCTAATTATCCATGTTTAGTTTTTCTTTTACAGTCTATCTGATGCTTTACTGCTTTACTTTTTTGTAGTAGAGTACTGATGGCTGTATATTTCCCTGGACCATCTGAGCTCAGTCTGAACCCTTTTAACATGGTCACTGTACTGGTCGGTCCAGCTCACATGGTCACTGTACTGGTCGGTCCAGCTCACACGGTCACTGTACTGGTCGGTCCAGCCCACACGGTCACTGTACTGGTCGGTCCAGCCCACACGGTCACTGTACTGGTAGGTCCAGCTCACACGGTCACTGTACTGGTAGGTCCAGCTCGCACGGTCACTGTACTGGTAGGTCCAGCTCGCACGGTCACTGTACTGGTAGGTCTAGATCGCACAGTCAGTGTACTGGTAGGACCAGCTCACACAGTCACTAGGGCTGCACATGGGCCCGCATTGCTGGCCCTAGTTCACTGTCTCTCTGGGATTGTACTTTCCTCTGTGCCCGAGAGGCCAGTGCCTGCTGGTGAATCATCAGTGTGCATTTAGTCCTGCTCGTCTCACTTCCCCTAACATGGTCATTTGCCTGCTCTTTCTGGCCTCTTTTCTCCCCTCCGGCTCATCAGCATCCACGCGCTTCGTGAAATGTGAGAAATGCCAGCACTTCTTCGTGGTGCTCTCCGAAACGGACTCCAAGAAAAGCCTGAACAAGGACCCGGAATCGGCCGCCGAGGCCGTTAAGCTGGCCTTCCAGCAGAAGCCCCCCCCACCCCCGAAGAAGGTGAGCCGCGTTTGGGCGACCGGTCAGCCGTCCTCGGTCTTTAGTCCTGCCTGTCCGACGCTGGCTGGATTTGTGGATATTAAGGAAATCTAACGTTGGGCTTCTTTTACTGGGTGTGAATGAGGTTGATTTCAAGGGACCTGTGAACTGAGACGGGGAAGAACCACATACTCCAGATGTTAAGTGTTCACTCCAGATGTTAAGTGTTCACTCCAGATGTTAGGTGTTCACTCCAGATGTTAGGTGTTCACTCCAGATGTTAGGTGTTCACTCCAGATGTTAAGTGTTCGCTCCAGATGTTAAGTGTTCACTCCAGATGTCGGGTGTCCTGTCCTGCCTGGGTACCTGTGCTGTTTCAGCCAAACAAAGGCTTGCTGTTATTTCATTGCAGATTTACGCCTATCTGGATAAGTACGTGGTGGGCCAGTCACACGCCAAGAAGGTTCTGTCCGTGGCTGTGTACAACCATTACAAGCGCATCTACAACAACATCCCTGCCAGCTCCAGGCCGCAAGTGGAAGTGGACAAGCAGGCCAGTCTGACTCCCAGAGGTGAAGGCGGTTTTTGCAAGGAACCCAAATGCTGGTTTGCTCCTGAAGGGGCCCAAGTGCCCGCAGCAGAGGGGGCTGCCGTCTGTCCATGTTGAACGCTTTGCAGTTTTGTTTCATGGAGTTTTGACGGCAAACTGAGCTGCTTGTTACATGTTGGATGTTTGTAAGTTATATGGATTTGGTAGTGCAGATTAAATTAGTCCCCCGAAATCTGTATTTAAAGATTGATTTTACAGCCAATGAATCTCACTGATTTTACATTCTGTCATTCTTTGCCATTAAACTGGACTCTGTATCTAACAGCTCTAGGCTGTTTTATTCCTTCTGTTTCTGGGTCAGTTCCATGTGTCAGAAACGCATGGAATTCAGCATGCAGAGCCAGCTAGTACCACAGTCTCGGTGCTGCACCCAGTCGTGTGTCATCAGGGAGTGAGGGCTGAGAAAAGGGTGTGAATGGAAAGAAAAAACACAATAATGCCATCCTTTTATTTGCTTTTCAAAATCTACAATTATGGATGTGCCAATCCCTGTTTTTGGTACCTCAATCCAATCCTTTTAGTATTTATTTTTGCTTATTCCCAGTCCCAAGCTGATATTTTAATAAGTATTTAAATATACATACATATACAGTAGGGTTTGGTGCATTCTTCATCTGAGTAAGCCTGGCGATTTCACAGTATACTTCCTAAGGATGTTTCTGCAAGTACTTAATCTAATTAGCTGTATTAAACAATGCTCTGTTGCTGCGTCCTCTTGAAAGGACGGCTTTGCAAACACTGCAGGTGGCTTTCGGGCTACTTTGAGTCTCCATTTTGAAGAATCTCCACACGGCAACTGACGTAAATTGGGCCACGTGGGCTGAGGTAGCCGATATTGATGAAAATGCCCGATTCTGATCTTTGATATCAGCTTGGGACATCATGGTCTACATTAGTAATCAATCATCTTTCAGTATATTTATGATCATTCTTGTGTAATGAGCTGGAATCCAGAATTGAGTTGACAACATGTCAGACTGGATTAAAAACGGCCTTTCTGAAGAAATGAGTCACTGCATAGAGAAGACGCCCCCCTATGCACACCCATGTACTGGTTAGGGCCATGTAGTTTGGCATTTGTACAATATTTCATATGTTAACTTGTCCAACCGCCCCACCTTCTCATGTATGTGCTGCTGTCACAAATGCTGGTGGAGCTGGTGTCAAGGGAATCAGGCTTGGCGAGCTCTAAGGGCGGACAGGAGAGGGCGAGCGCTAAGGGCGGACAGGAGAGGGCGAGCGCTAAGGGCGGACAGGAGAGGGCGAGCGCTAAGGGCGGACAGCAAAAGGTGGCATTATGGGCGCTCTTCCACCGCACCAAGTACCGGACTCATGCTCATGCAAAAGCAGGGTAGGTAAACTTTAATCTGATTTTTAAACATATAAGAATCTGTAAAAGGAATACTAATTAAAATTGCAAAGCTTGGTAAGTTTTTTTTCCTATGACAGAATAAGAGTTAAAAAAAAAAAATAACTCCCCGCGCTACAATGTCTGTACAGAATTTAAAGTAAGAAAAAAAACTTTAATATAGCTAACCAGCGATGTAAGAATTGCATGTGCACAACATGCGACGTTGGTATTAATATTGCACATCGCCAAGCCATTTTTCAAATTCAGTACAAGAAACCCCTGCCTCTTGCTGTGATGTCATTCGGTGCCGGTACCAGTTTTTACAGCAGTGTAAAACCAGCACCTTGAAGTACTGTATTTTCGGTGTTATCTCAAAGTATTAAAATTACGGTACTTGGTAGGGTGGAAAAACGCCCTATAGGGCAAATTCTAATGGGTGAGAGATATGGGTGGACACTGTAGGGCAAATTTTACTGGGCAAACACTAGGGGTGGACGCTAAGGGTGGAGGCTAAAGGGCTAACTAACAGTGGATGCTAAGGATTGACGCTAGAGGGCAAATTCTAAAGGGTGGACACTAACGGTGAGTGCTGTGGGTTGATGCTAAAGGC
>JAODLC010000021.1:15965532-16000722 GCA_026781145.1 Hippopotamyrus pictus
TTTATATCAAAATATGGATCCCATGTCTGCAAAACTAACATTTTAAATGAAATATTGATAGCTAATCGATATCGAATTGAATCGAAACGAAACTATAAAAATAAGAATCGAATCAAATCGCGGAATTGGTCACAATACCCAGCCCTATTAAGCAGCCATGAGGAGGGACCATCTTTAGAGCTTGCCATAGATTCACTTGGATACTTCCAGGGCACTGTGCCCGGGTCTCATTCAGCACTCCCCCCCCCCAGCATGTGGCATGCGGCTCCCATGTACTTGGGCAGCATAATCCCTAATCCATTCTGCAGGCTGCTCTTATGTCACGTAACACTGGAGACAAATTTAGCCAGGCATAAGAGCCAGCAGCTGGGTACTGTGAACCAAGGGAACAAATCCACTATTTATTACACCTGCCTGGAAAGATTTACTCTCTATAATTTATCCATTCTTCTAAACGGGACGACAGGGAGAGGAAGGTAAAAGGTTAATTCGTTATTCTGTATTGTTCTCTGCGTCATCTGCAACAGGGCGAGCAGAATGAATGTGTTGGATGAGGTGCCCTTCAAGATCCCTCTGGGCCCTCTGGAGGGCCCCCAGGACAAAGTGGAACTTGTCACTGCCCCAGAACTCACCACGCTGGACCGTGAGAAGATCCTCCTAGAAACAAAGGTCAGAACCCCATGAGAGCCTACGTTTGCTGAATGATTTATCTGCATCTTGTAGTGAAGTTCTAGGCAAGAACCCTGCAGCTTCTACCTCAGTTTGCTGTCGCAATAAGGGCTAGTGGAGTCAAAAAAATACATCAAATGGTTCATAAGTATCATTCTGCCCATCACTACTTGTACATTTATTATGAATGGAAATAACATCCATTTTTGTATCTTCCTTGACCGTTTAGCCAATGTAGCAGAGATCCTCGGGCTGATCCCAGGATACAAAGCAGTAATTTAGACACTACACAACGCTAATTTGGAATCTAAGACATATGACAGGAAATCTGAAGACGCAGAATCTGTTCTCTAACCCAATGTTTCATCAGAATTAGCATTATTATACAGGGATGTTCATCGTAGTCTGTCTTAGTGTTTTCTTTGCATACGGCAGTACGAGTTTTGTTTGGAGAACTGGGTGCTGACTGGGACCCAGGAGGGCTCGGCCTGCCCACGGCCCTCCTGTCCTCCGTACCGGCTGATGTTCAGCAGCCCGCAGGAGAGCCGCCTGGCCAGACTCGGGAGCAGCGACCCTTGGGAGGCGCCGCCACGCCAGCGGAGCCGCAGCCTGCCGGCCTCTGAAGGCCGCCGCATGCACCCCCGTGTCAAGCTGCTCATCTCCGATTCGGAGGGCGAGGGCGGATACTCCGAGGACGGCGAGTCGTCCTCCACGGAGGAGGACGGGGCGTCTCCACGGGGCAGGGCGGCACAGTGGCACAGGCCGAGGACGCCGAGGGAGTGTCGCCGCAGCTCCTCGCCACACCTGCGGCGCCAGCAATCACCATGCCAGCACAGCCGGCACAGGACCGCCTCCCCACTGGCCCTCCAGGACTCCGGGCAGCCCGTGCAGCCGAGTGAGAGGAGGCTACACGCACTGGGCCACATCAGCCGCAGACATTCCCTAACGCCCCAGCCGCCTTGTTCCTCCCCGCCCAGGAGCCGGCCACCACCCAGGCCCTCAACCGCAGAGTACAAATCCTCGGTACTGGTATGACTTTGCTACCCACAATGCACTGCGGTACATTTGGAACTGCACCCCTAGGGCATAGCTATTAAAGGTACATGAAGGACCTTTATTGGGAAAATTCAGGAAGGCTTTATTTGTTTTGTACTGAAGCAGCTGATTCAACTGCATATCTTGAATTAAATCACTTTTAACATAGGCATCTACAAATTGGTAGTGAAGGGCAAATGAAGCTTCATGATCCATTTGCTGTTTTTTTGTGGTACTAGATGGTACTCTTGGTTTGCTTTGGGGCATGCTTTGAGCCCTTTTATGGATAGAGAGCACCATCTAGTGGGGTCAGAAAATACAGCAAATGGTTCACGAAGCTTAATTTGTCCATCACTACAAATGGGCATCTCCAAGAATGTATTTACTATGGTATAACTATAGTGCAGTGCATTTCTCTAAAATAAACTTTCCAAATTGCAAACTGCCATACAAGGCAGATAGCAGTGCAAATGGCCACTAAACGTTCATTCAATCACGAGTCCATTAAACTCACACAGGACCATCAGAGTGTAGATGTACTTCCAACCCTGAAAGGTCACTCAGCACACTGACACCCAATCAGAAATCTGAACACTTGATGTAACAGCAGCTCTGATTGGCTCCCTCATGACACCTGGAGTGAATCACAGACACTTAGGAACCTGTTTTGATCACTAAAAACACAAACTCACTGAAAATGTTAGGATTAATATAGCTGTAAATGTTATTGTGTTAGTAAATCTGTTCAGGGGATTTTTTAATTGGTTTATCCAGAGTAATATGTTTCAACCCATTTGTATAGTTGGTGAATGTTCTGGAACTACTCAGCTCGAGGGCCTGTGTCTTAGGGCTACTACATCTAGCCAGTCCTGGGATGTGAACTGTTGACATATTCTAACACATTTTAAAATCTCCTCGATTTTGCTCCTCTTTCAATGATTTAAAAAAGCCATGTTACCAGTTGCTTTAAGCAGACTTTAGAATTAGTTTTGTCCACATTTTCTATTTCCCTGGGGGAAATTTAACTTGATTTATAATGAGGATTTTAAACTGAGCCCTGCAGCGGTGTTCCCAGGATGCTCCCTGCTCCAGGTCAGGGGTCGTGACCCTGCCTCGTTTCCTCTGCAGTCCCTGAGCCGCTATTCCCGGCTGCCACCTCCCCGCTCAGTACGTCGGGCCCACGATTCCCACGCGACGCTCCAGGACTCGTCGGCGGAGCTGCTGTCAGCCCTGAGTCAGGATGAGAGGGATCTCGTGGACGCCGTCACTGACCGAGGCTACCCGCTGCACACGGCCTTCACCGCCTTGCAGAAGACGGGTCGTCAGGGTGCTGAGAGGGTGAGCGCTGCACACGTCTGTGTGAGATACTGCCCTCACTGACGGAGGGTGAGAAGAGCGCTGCTGATGTAGCCCCATACTGCATAAGACATGGAGTAGAGGAGGATGGAGTATAGTTAGGCAGGGACATGGGGGGGGGCTGTGGGTACCCCTTTTGCCCGGAAGATTGAAAATGTCTCCCTATTGAGGCCTGATTGCCCTTTGTGGATCGCCTACGATCACCTCAGTTTGGTCAAAATTTGTTTTAATTTGCTGATGGGACCCCCCTACCAGTTGGCAAACGCCCCCCCCCCCCCCTTACCAGCACAGCAGCACAAACCTGGGGGGGCCCAGCTTGGAGGCAGCCGGACCGCCGGAGATCTCCCCCTCTAAAAGACTCTAATGTTCCACTGCTTATTCTTGGTTTCCTGTCACTTGGATACATTTTCCATGTTTGTTCATCTTATCTTATTTTACGAGACTTACAAAAGTCTGCGTCCTGACTGTGACATCACACGGCTGCGAGCCCCTCAGCCCGGCCCACACTAAAAGCAGCTGTGGTTTCCGCTTAAGAAGAAATATCCGGTTCCATCTGCACAAACTCACTGCTGACTGCCTGTGGATGTGAAGCCGGAATGAAAACAGCCAGCAGATGCCTGCTTCTCCGCAGCCTGCTGTTAGGTCATTATCATTCTCTCAGTGGTGCACAGTCACACACGGCAGCCAGTGCCATTCCAGTGCCATTCCAGTGCCATTCCAGTGCACCCTGCTTCCTCTACGTCACTTCAGCACAGGTGTCTAGTCACTTATATTCTCCTCTGCATTAACCTGTTTACACCAGGTTTTGACTTAAGTTTAATTATTTATCAAACCTAATCCCTATAATCCATTTCCTCTTGCATCAGCTGTTTATGGAAACTCTACTTAAACTCCAACCCTGTTCCCCTAGTTTACGTTTTCTGCTGGGGGGGGCGGGGGTCAACAATCTCACCCCTCCACCAGGTCTCACTTCCTTCAGTGGACTTTTACCAAACATAAACCTCTTACACCATCACTGCCACACCGCAGAAGCCAAACCCATCCACACTTTGTTTTGTTGACAATTATAAATAATAAAATAGTCCTGTGTAAGCCTACATTTATTCACCTTTATCGCCATACTGAACACAGGGGTTAGGTCTGCACCAATGGATCTTCGGTGAAGATGAAACAGGATGCCGCCACAATGCTTTATGCTTTATGGAGAAATCAGCTTGAGAGAGCAGCTCCTCCCTCCTCTCACCCCTCGTATGTCCCCATCCCCAGATCCTGAGCTACCTGCTGGCCCATGACCGTCTCTGCAAACTGGGCTACGATGAGACGCAGGTAGAGGAGGCCCTTGAGATGTTCCAGAACTGTGAGGCGAAGGTGAGTCACCCCTCAGGTTTTTCTGCCACCAGTGGTCCCATATCACACTTCCAAGCTGTTCTCCTTCCATGCATGTATCATTAATCCTGGTCTCACCTTGATCATTGCAACAATAGGATTCTCCTCTTTCTAGTCGCCGGGTTGAAGCTGAGGAGCCTTCATCTGAACATGCTGTTTTTATGGGCTGAATGACATCCCACAAAACTCCCCACATTCCACAGCAGATGGTTGCTTTCGGAAGAAACCAGTAGATTTAATCAGGGTCTGCTGCTTCTCTCCTGTTGCCACTACAGGCTGCTGAGTTCCTGCATCTCCTCACCCAGTTCAATGAGATGGGCTTCCAGCAGAATGTGATCAAAGAGGCATTGCTCGTCCACGAGAACCACAGGGAACGGGCCCTGGAGGAGCTAATGACACGAACAGGCTAACCGATGAGAACCCAAATCCACCTTGTGAAATGACACCACCAGCAGTAGTAGCTCAGAGCTTTGAAAAAACAGGTTTAGGTTCCAGGTTCAAATGCATTGCATTACAGTTAACGGCTGAACAATACAGCAATACCAGTTTATTAAAAACAAAATACTTCGACCACATTTGGTTATTTAGTTGATGCTGACTTTGCTTATTTATACAGCTGGATATTTTATTGGAGGATTTCAGGTTAAATACCTTTTCTAATGGTCTATATGGACAGTCCCTCCTAGAACTTGGACCAGCAACCTTCAGACGATGAGGTGTTCATGACATAACCTGCTTTATTCATTGACATTTACTTGATTTAACATATATAATTGAGACCTGAGCTCAAGGTAAAGTAATCAAAATGAATCGCAGCTGACCAATTTGTCTCTTTAGCAAACCATAACTGTTCAAACTCCTCCGATGCTTCCTGATAATCTAGTAAATCAAATCCTTCCAGCATTTTGGCCATTGAGTATAGTTGGAACTTTCCGTAGCTGACATTGTAGATATTCTGGGATGTTTCTACTTTCCCAGTTGCCATCTGTAAGTCATAGAGCTACTTTGGGTGATTTCATGATTACATTTAACATTTACATTACATTTCTGCTTCAATATGCCTTAGGAGTCAGAACAACAAAAATATCCAGTACCGCTTAAGAAATAAATATAAATAAACAATGAATATGAACAGACATCCTTGTCTTGAAATGTATTGTTTGCCACATATATTGAGGTTCCTATGCTGTCGGGCAGTCAGGCCTGAATACTCCGGGCTGGGACTATAACCTTGGTGTTTTATAAGCTTAGCTCAGAGTATTTTATCCCCGACGCCAATCTTCCGTAAACTTGACTTCAGCCCTGGACTTTAGAAATAGAAATAACTAGAAACTCCCCTGGTTAAGGGTGAATACTATACAAAGCTAAAATAAAACTGGCAAAAACTGCAATATTTCCGAGAATCCAACAAACACGATAATCAATCAATGAGCGCTGCGACGCTGCTGGTCGTAGCGGTTGATTTAATTAATCTTCATTATTAGTAAAGCGTAATGTTCATAGTAATCCTCATCTAAATTGAAGTACGATATAACGTCAAAACACATTTACGAAAGTGTACATCACCGTGTTTCGTGTATGTTAACCTCTATCCAAGTATAGTGTAGTTATTTTACTGAAAATGATCGATCTCTCCGTCTACCATCAATTTCCAAACTGCTTAAATTAATGAGCTGCGGTCCGAAAACTACAGTAATGCTGTGCCTACAGTCACGACAAATACAAACATAATAATCCAACATGATTTATGGGATCAAACCGATAGTAGCCTATTTCTTATTACGCATGCTGCAATTTAAACTGTTGCTTTTCAGTGTATCCCGTCAATAACCATAAAACCCTCTAAGAAAGACCTCCCATGAGAGAAGAGGGAAGGTCGTCTCCCTGCATGCATATTTCGGAAAAAAACGACGAGTTTTTCACAAGGAACTTGGCATTCAATCAGATACGCATCCGGCACCATTAACAGCAAATCATCCCTTTAAATACGTCCGTCTCCTCTCAAAGGGCGCAAAGTGCTCGCAGAAATTTCGGAATCACATCTGGCCATTTTTTAAATTAATATAATTACGGATTCATCTAACGGGAAATGCAATTATCGTTTGAGGGAATTTAATTGAAAAGCCCAATTCGAATTTGACACTAATAAAAAGGTTTTATTTATTTGTATTTTCGAATGAGCGGAAGTGAGAAGGTAAGCAGTGTTAATTAATTCATTTTTATTTGGAGCAAGACAGTAACTGTATTTAACCCTAAATGTGAACTAAAAAGAGCAAAATAGCCGTGCGTTAGCGTATATTTACAACTTACACAGAATATTGTGCTTGTCAATGCAGTAAGTAAAGCCATTAAACACTGTGCCCATTATAAACTTATAATTTATGAACGCAGACGTAAACCACACGATACGTCTAACTAATCTATTTTATATATCTGTACATTCCAATAATCTAGGATGTCTTCGATGTTTGGGAAAACTAGGACCTCCGCTATGCCGGACCGAGCTGAGTGCAATGTTGCTGTGTTAGGGATACGGGGTTCGGGCAAATCAGGTAATATAACTTACTGTTTTTAATCACTTATGTAATTTTTCAAGAGAACAAACGCTATAGTCTTTAAAAGTCTTTCTTCAGTCAACATCTATATTAAAATAAACATATTAAAACATAATATGCAGCTAAAGCATTGCGTGAGTGAGCAGTGCTTTAAATGCGCTTGATTTTGTAAAGCGGGGGTTTCTCATGCCCCCGAAGCCCCCGCAGCCCCCGCAGGTCTCAGATGTACAGCGGCTCGCATTGTCTCCTGCATCGTCACGTTGCTCAGTGTAAACAGGACGCGTCTCTCCTCCAGCTCTGACCGTGAAGTTTCTCACAAGGCGATTCATCAGTGAATATGACCCTAACATGGGTGAGTCTCCCTCCCAAAGAGATGACAGGAATGCTTTCATCTTCGGTAGATAAGACACTGTAAAGTGCTCACATTGATACACACGTGTGTTTGAAAGCCTTTCTGACATTGCATTCCCCAAAACGAGCTTCCCTGGGGGACCCGCAGTGTGCTTTGATCTCGTGGCGTGCGGCGGTGGCTGGATCGGGGGGGGGGGCGCGTCACGGCGTTTGCAGATACGGGGCTGGAGCAAACGCCGCACCCGAGCGCACATATGAACACAACGGCGCGTTTTACCATGCACTGAGCCTCGCCTTGCGTCTGAAATGATAACGATCGTTTAAAAAAACTGTGGAAATTCACATAAGATTATACAGTGGGACTGAAAAGGCATTTTAAGCTAATTGGACGCTAAGTGCACGGAAAAATATGGGGGTTTGATTTAATGGCTAAACATTCCAGAAGTCCTTATGAAACTAGAAAATGACAATAAAAGAGAACAACGATGTTTTTAAAAATGTTAACATTTTTGTTTAACTTATTTGTATTTTAGAGGATATATATAGTTCGGAAGAGATTGTGGACCAACAGCCAGTTCTTGTAAAGGTTATGGACACTGCGGACCAGGTACATATACAATCGGAGAGATGAATCCGTTTGACCAGATGTCTAATTTAGGTTTCCAGTCTAGTGCAGGTTCTATTAAAATAGGGTTTCTCTCAGTCACCATCTTTATTAATTATAATTAAAGCTGGTCGGTTTCCTCCTACAGTCCCAAAACATGTAATTTCAGCCACTCTCAAATGCCCATAGTGTGTAACCCTGTCATGGTCTGGCATCCTGAGACAGACTGTCTCACTGTGACCTATAGACTGGTTAAGCAGATATGAAGATGAATGGATGTTTAGAGACTGTAATGCGTTGAGTACGGTAGATCCCTGTATAAAGCTCTTTTACCATAGACAGGATAAAAATCTTTACAAATAATAAAAAGCTTCTTGCACTCACAAGCGCTGTAGCTTTGTTACACTTCTCAATATAGAGCAGAACCTGCTTTGAGTTTGCTCTTCGCACATAACTCAGCTAGACCCTGAGAGGTTTACTGACACGCGGGGAAGTTCCGTTTATCAGATTGCACTTTATATCCCGCCTGGTAACTGCAGGACAGACCGGTGAACTGTGAGCGATACCTGACCTGGGCCAGCGCCTTCCTGGTGGTCTACAGCATCGATGACCGCCGCACCTTCGAGGGCTGCCAGCGGTACCTAGACCTCGTGGCGGCTCATGCCAAGTCGCTGCAGGTGGATCTGCCCGTCCTCCTGCTGGGGAACAAGCTGGACATGGAGCGATACCGGTCAGCTTGGACTGCCGGACTTCACCTAACTCATAAACTTGGGTTTTCTCATTTTTTGTTTCAGTTTATTGACTCTTTTCCCCTTCATATATACCAATAATATATTGAGTGTATGTGTGTATATATTATATACACAATACATATATCATCATATTACATTATGTAGGCAGCATGGGAAATATCATTTAGGAGCACTATTGCCTCAGACCTCCAGAGTCTGGGGTTCGAATCCCACCGTGGCTCTGTGCAGGTGGAGTTTACATGCTCTCTCCTGACCAGGATAATTAATTATAATATGGATGTATGTTATATATCTGTAACATACGGTCTGTAATGTTTTGGGCATTATAAATGTAGTCCCCTAACCGATTTGAATGTAAGTGTGCACACTGACTTACAGTCATTATCATGCTAAAGAGGCTAACAGGTGTTACGCATGCTAATACAGGTCCTGGGGCAATAAGCTCACATGAGTATCGGCGGGCCATGTGAGAACACGTGTGTAAGCGTGTGGGTGACCGACTCGGCTTGTCAGCCGCGGTGTTGCCGGTGGTCAGTGGATCTTACTGCCGTTTTCCGTCACAGGCAGGTCAGCGAGTCCGACGGCTGCGCATTGGCCTCCCACTACGGCTGCCTGTTCTACGAAGTGTCCGCCTGCCAGGACTTCGTTTCGGTGCAGCGAGTGTTCCACGAGGCGGTGCGAGAGGCGCGGCGGGACGCTGAAAGGGGTCGGCCCACAAGCCCCCTCTTTATCAGCGAGGACAGGCCCCCCGCCAGCCTGGCCACCACCCTGCCGCTGGGACCCGGCCTCGGAGAGCTACCGACACCCGCCGGTGCCAGGGTCGTCCCCGTCAAGTCGTCACGGGCACAGAGCAAACGCCGGGCGCCCACCCTTACTCTGCTTAAAGGCTTCAGGATCTTCTGAGCTGGTTTTGGGGGGTAAAGGTGATGAGAGAGCCACGGATGGCATTTACCTTTGAGGAACAGGACATACGAGCAACAGAATCTGCGAATAAAAAACTGAGATTTAAGGAAAAAAAAGACTACTGGAATGAACAGAGACACACCACCCAAAGTGTTTCGTTAGCTTGCTCCAGTTTTGCGGACTGTTAGTGACGCCCCAAAAGAACAGCTCTTGAGTACCCTCTAGTGGTCCAGGACAATAACTACAGGAAGAGCAAAGATCGTACAGTTTGAAACCCTGTTACTGTTTAATCCATTTAAAAGCCTGTGGTTCCAGTTCAGCCAGTGGTCAGTGCTACATATACAGAGCTCACCCTGACGGATGGATTTTTAATTTATATTTTCTTTATTTTTATTCTCTTCAGATTGTCTCAGGCACAAGTCATGTTGTTTTTGCAGACCACATATAAAATACACCAAAAATATAATTGATAAAATATTTCATCTTCAGTAGAGAAACTATCAAAGAAATCTATTGATTGTCTAATCTTTATTTGTCATTATATTTACGGGGAAGTATCTTATATTCAGGTGTTTGCTCTATTTGAAAAAATCGCTGGAAACAGGATTCTGTTTAATTGGAGGAGTATTTAAAGTAAATACAAAATGAGGAAAATAAAGGTGATTATTTATGACTGACTTCAATGTGACTGTATACCCCCAGCCCTGCTGCAAAGACTGGCAAGTTCAGCACTGCGTGACCCTGAACTGCAATGCAGTGACTCGGTTGTTCTTCATATGTAGGGCTGTGCAGTGAGGTGTGGTATTTGCATGTCCTTGGCAGTCACAGTGAAGGTGGTCCTGAGGAGCGGCTGGGGAGCACTGCTGAGGTGGCCCCCGATCCCCCAGCTGAGGGGGACCAGTCGCCTCGCAGTGGGACCGGGGCTCTGGGTTTCCGGCTACAGCACTGACACGCTGCCGTCCTTCCACTTTAACACGATGTCTCCTGGTTTCATCCTGTCTACGTCATCGCGGTTCACAAGGGCAGTGACTGTGGCCCGGTCTCCCTGGGGTGAAGCATCTGAGGTCCCTCTATTCTGGGTCCCACTGTCCAGCTTCTCCATTTGTAACACCTGGATGGCAGGTTTGTACATGGCGATGGCCTTCCTGTTCCTGAAAGGGAGTTGGGGGCGGGGGGGTTAGCATCCCAAAATGGCTACCCTGTGCATCTTGGGAAGAGACGCCACACCAGAGCGCTGGACGCGAACCGCTCACCTGTCAGCCATGATGCCCAGGCCAAAGAGTAAACAGCCCAGCAGGAGGGCTACAAAGGACAGTGCCAGCATGGCATACTTCCAGGAAGAGGCTGCGACACAGACACAGAGAGGCCAAGCTGAGATACAAGCGCACTTCCGATATTTACGTGCCCCTTTTCAGGAAATCCTAAATGTGACGGCGA
This sequence comes from Hippopotamyrus pictus, assembly GCA_026781145.1. NCBI lineage: Eukaryota > Metazoa > Chordata > Actinopteri > Osteoglossiformes > Mormyridae > Hippopotamyrus > Hippopotamyrus pictus. The sequence goes on from JAODLC010000021.1 coordinate 15,976,581, forward strand.
TAAAACGCCAGACCCTAAGCACCGTCAATGTCGTCGGCCTCTTTTTGGTGGAATAAAGGGGCTCAGGAAAGGAACGCCATTAAGGAGCCACTACTGGATTTTACACTAACACCTTATTGCTTTTGTTATGCATTAAAAAATGAAGACTGAGGGGTATCATGAGGCTATAGTACAGTGCAGGGGATCCCAGGGTCCCAGGGGAAGCCCCAGACAGTCCACGTTTTTGCTCCCTCTCAGATCCCTGCCAGACCGTCCACGTTTTTGCTCCCTCTCAGATCCCTGCCAGACAGTCCATGTTTTTGCTCCCTCTCAGATCCCTGCCAGACCGTCCACGTTTTTGCTCCGTGAAGAACGGGCTGGTAAACACTGCTTTAGTATACTGTAAAGCTGAAAGTATTTAAAGATAGTCATTACATTTTTCTCAGGGAAATGTCTAGTTTGCTGTTTGTATTTGGTAATTTAGTGAATTGCTTCCCATGACCCCTGTATGCTGCCCACTGGGAACCTTAGAGATAAAGTGTATTCAGTAGTAAATGACAGGCAGCAAAGCCACTCACAGTCCTCTGTGCGGTAATACCATCTTAGGTACTCCCTCTGTTCCTCCGTTGGGTCGTTTTCGTCTGCATCCCCTGACTCTCCCTCAGAATCATCTCCATTATCAAAAGTCCTTCTGTAACCTGAAATACGGCGAGTCTGTGTTACAGCCAGCATCTGCATAATGGGAACACGGAACGGGCATGTACAGATACACACACAGTAACTGCACAGAGGTATACTGTGTTCCTTACAGATAAAGTCAGAGGTCGTCCCTCTATATCGCTGCACTAACACAGAATAACAACACAGTGATCAACACAGAGTAATTATACAAGGAAAACAGAAAAAGCAGACAGGGTAACTGCACAGAGATAAACTGTGTACCTTACAGATAAAGACTGAGAAACTACAAAGATATAAAGAGATAAACAGTAACTAGACAGGGACCAATACAGTCACATTTCAAAGAAAACACACCTTAATCATCGAATTCAAGCATTTCATTCACACCCATTGTCACAGGTGTATAAAATCAGGTACCTAGCCATGCAGTCAGGTTTACAAACATTTCTTAAACAATGGTTTGTTCTGATAGCTCAATGAATTCAGGTGTGGTACTGGCATAGGATGCCATCTTTGCAATAAGTCAGTTTGTGAAATTTATTTCCTGTTAGATACTCCACAGTCCGTTGTAAGTGGTATTACTGCAAAGTGGAAGTGTTTGAGGACAACAGAAACTCAGCCATGAAGTGGTAGACAACGTAAAGTAACAGAGCGGGGTTAGGAATGAATGATTGGGTGAGTCTGGAATGGAAGAACTTGACTGGCCACAGAACCTGACCTAGAGCCCCATCGAACACCTTTGGGATGAACTAGAATGGAGATTGTGAGCCAGGCCTTCACATCCAACATCAGTGTCTGACCTCACAAATGCTCTTCTGGATGAATGGGTAAAAATGCCCACAGACACAGTACAAAATCTTGAGGAAAGCCTCCCCAGAAGAGTGGCAGCTGTTATAGCTGCAAAGGGGGGACCAACCCTGTACTGATGCCCATGGACTTAGAACGTCATAAACGTTCCTGTGAGTGTAATGGCCAGGTGTCCCGATACTTTTTTCCCATATTGTATAGTTTAACTATATAGAGATAAAGAATGAAACTTATAAATCAAGAAAGAGAAACTACAGAGATACACAGGGATGGACACGAAGTGCACAGTGATCAGCACAGAGTCAAACACAAAGAAAACTGAATAAATGCACAGAGTAAGTGCACAGTGATGAGCTGCATGCCACATAACCGCCATGTGATCATGTGACAGGTACTCACAGGTACTCACAGGTACTCACAGGTACTCACAGGTAATCAGTACTCACGCTGATTCTCCTTGCTGAACTTGGCCTCCCAGAGGAGCAGCTCTCCCGCAGGCAGCGTGACGTCCCGGCTGTCAGAAACCCTGCCAAGGCAGATCCGTGGGGATGGCCTCTGCTTTCCACGGGTCTTGGGGTCATAGTTGCAAGGGCCCGGCGGCTGTGTGGTCAGGGGCCGCCCCAGACCACGGCGAACCAGGAGCTGAACAGCTGCTGATGGGGGATCGGAGTCCGGGTCACAGGCCCCCAGGCATGGGCTGGGGACAGGGCTGCGGATCACGAAAGCACCCGTCCCTGAATAAGGACACATGTGCTGTCATGGAAACGCTGTGCCGGTGTTACACACTGCAGCACAATGTAATACATAGCTAAATTAATCAGAAAGATAGGCTGTATGTTAAGTAGACTTTATTTAAAAATCTCTGGTGCCCTCTACACTGCTTTGTGCCCGTAGCCCCCAGGATAGGCTCTGGACCCCCCCACAACCTGGAATAGGATAAACGGTTATATTAAATAGATGGATGATGGTGACAGAAGTAGACAGAAGACAGAATGTGAGACATTTTGAGTTTAAGCGATGTTGCCATTAATACTTTTCAGTTACAAAAAACACACACAAACACACATTTGTATTCATATCTTTCTAGGGACCCTCCATTCGTTTCTATGGGGAAAAACTCTAATCCCAACTGTGACACCCTTAACCCCTACCCAGCCCTAACTTTAGCCATAAGTAAGCAAACAAAATACAAGACTTTTGGCATTTTTAGCTTTTTTGATTGCAGTCACAGGTCTTTATCCACTGTGGGGACATTTAGTCCCTTAAATGTAATATATACTTAACCCCCCTCCCCCAACACACACACTCCTTTTCTGTGGTTAACCAAAGTCTCTATTTCTTTTACCTTGCAGCAGTAACAGCACAAACCCTTCCAGCATCATCCTGTCTGCCTCACTGGATTGGCTGGAGAAGCTGAAACAGAAGAGTCTGCTCTGTTTAGCCTGGGTTCTGCTTCCTAACAGAGGTCAGTGCGTTCCTGTTCAGTTCTGTACCGAAAGGCATCTCAGTATGTCCATCAAAAATTATTTCTGTGCTTATTTCACTTGTGAAATCATCTAAATATCTGTATGCAAAGGAGAATATAAACCCATCTGCAGGTCTGAAATTTAGCAAAAAAACAATTTCTTTTTCAAGATCATATATTCATTAAAGTCTTACCAGTCAGTCTTTTTGCCAGTACAGGGAAACATACCTCTTTCTTCGTAGTCTTCTACCTCCAGGACAAGTTTCTCACAGGAAGAGGACTTCTGAAATACTTGTGGGTGGGAACAAGTTCTCTGCTTCCTGAGAACATTGTACTTGGCAACATGTTCATAAGGAAGAGGCAAAACATCACAAAATGAAGGATCACAGACAATGCAGTCTTAGTGCTTACATTATGATTACAAGAACTAAATAAATAAATAAACTTTCATTTCAAAGGGCTGCGGATATTCCTGAGCTCAGATTCAACTAGGTTACAAGGCACAGATCAAAGGTGCGTTACACAAATTTCCAGAATGTGCTTCTTGCTTAGAAGACATCTCCCTTTATTTCTAAAAAATGTCCCTTTCTGTTCATCCTTTGATTAGACCCTCTCTGAATCTAAGGCTTTTAAGAAAAGGATCCCTTAATGTAAAACCTTTCGAGACTGACGGGGGCGAACATGCAGGTGTGCCTGTAAGCTGGAGTGTGTCCGTTTTACTAGCATGATGTGATGACTTTATTTCTTTATGGTGAGATTACTGCACACCGGGAAAGGTGAATGACCCTCGCGCTACAGCCAGAGATGTTCAGGAACAGAGAACAATTCTAGATTTATTAGTTAGTCACCACCTTAAAGAACATGTGAAGACAAAGTATCTAGACAGAAAGCCACCTTTAACTGAAACGTTACTTATAGGAGATTAGAGCCCAGACTGGCCATATTGTACATCCTGAGATGGACTGGGATGTGGATTAGGCTTGTCTGAAATCCTTAGAAAACTTCCATGGTTACTGTTACCAAACACCTTTTTAGGGGCAAGTCCTACAAACCTGAAGTAAAATAATCAGCTCAGCCTCCACAGACCACAGCTCATGCAGATACACTATACTGCCAAAACTATTGGGACACGTGCCTTTACACACACATGAACTTTAATGACATCCCATTCTTAATAAATAGGCTTTAATATGGAGTTGGCCCACCCTTTGCAGCTATAACAGCTTCAACTCTCCTGGGAAGGCTGTCCACAAGGTTTAGGAGTGTGTTTATGGGTTTATGTGTTTATGAATATTTTTGACCATTCTTCCAGGAGAGCATTTGTGAGGTCAGGCACTGATGTTGGACGAGAAGGTCTGGCTCACAGTCTCCGCTCTAATTCATCCCAAAGGTGTTCTATCAGGTTGAGGTCAGGGCTCTGTGCAGGCCAGTCAAGTTCCTCCACACCAGACTCATCCATGTCCTTATGGACCTTGCTTTGTGGACTGGTGTGCAGTCATGTTGGAGCAGGAAGAGGCCGTCTCCAAACTTTTCCCACAAAGTTGCATGAAGTTGTCCAAAAAGGCTTTGAATGCTGCAGCATTAAGAGTTCCTTTCACTGGAATTAAGGTTCCAAGCCCAACCACTGAGAAACAACCCCACCCAACCCCTCTACCAAACTTTACACTTGGCACAATGCAGTCAGGCAAGTGCCATTCTCCTGGCAACCACCAAACCCAGACTCGTCCATCGGATTGCCAGAAAGAGAAGGGTGATTCGTCACTCCAGAGAACGTCTCCACTGTTCTGGAGTTCAGTGGCGATGTGCTTTACACCACCGTATCCGAGTCTTTGCATTGCACTTGATGCTTGGATGCAGCTGCTCAGCCATTGAAACCAATTCCATGACGTTCTCTACACACTATTCTTCAGCTAATCTGAAGGCCACATGAAGTTTGGAGGTCTGTAGCTACTGACTACAGACAGTTGGCGACTTCTGCACACTGTGCGCCTCAGCATGCACTGTCCCCACTCTGTGATTTTATGTGGCCTACCACTTCATGGCTTAGTTGCTGTTGTTCCCAATTGCTTCCACTTTGTTATAATACGTGACCATGGAATATTTAGCAGCAAGGAAATTTCACAAATAGATTTATTGCACAGGTGATATCACACTTGAATTCACAGAGCTCCTGAGAGTGACCCATTCTTTCATAAATGTTTGTAGAAGCAGTCGGCATGCCTAGGTGCTTGATTTTATACACCTGTGGCTATGGAAGTGATTGGAACACCTGAATTCAATGATTTGGAGGGGTGTCACATTGAAACAGTGATATGTAGAGAGGTAGTCTTACTCTCAGGCAATTAATAAGCGGCAATGAGCCCTCATTCCCCCTGCGGGAGTGGAAATGGTTCAAACTGAAATGCAGAAAAATATAAAGACAATGAATTTTGTGACTGAGTAAGGGACTTAGTGATGCAAAACTTAAACCTAGGACATGTGAAAGAGAACTGGGAAGTTCGGGGTTTTAGTAGCGATGGTTGAGGTACTATTTTATATAAATGGCCATTTAGTTCAGAGAGAATCCATACATCGTAACAGAAGATTGCTACATCACATTGCTGATCTGTGCTCCTCACTGTAGTATTTCTAGGCATGTTCGCTGCCAGCGACTTTTGGAGTGTGCTAGACCGTGCATGAATAAAGAATATCTTTGCAGCCATTTTTTAAGAACTATTATTCCGCAACACTCTGATTACACACTAACAAACATGTACCTGAGTCTTTTCTTTCTCTAGTATTTGTCCAGGAGCGAAGCTGTTGAGAAATCTACCCCTCCCCCATCCCAAAGAAGGCAGTTTTCAAGTCACTTTTTCAGTCTCTCTCCCAGTTTGCCCTGCATAGCTTTTGGAAAGGAAAAACAGTGGCTCCTTATCCGTGCGTTCGGTTTTCCTCATGCCGTCGGCTGTCTGTAAAGGAGCTGAACAACAAGCTCAAGTGACAAACATTCACAAGTCAGATCTATGTCTGATACGGCAAACATCGCTACTGAAGCTGAAAATGTTTTTACGTTAAATCACAACCATCTTGTCACACAACTCCACAACGATCATTTAACACACGTAGTGTATTTACTGTAAATTAAACTTCAGACATTTTTAGTTTTTGTTCCTTTACTTAATATGACAACAGGGCCATCAAGAAAAAGCGCAAAAATTAAACATTTATTTACAAGAGACAGGTAAGGTAGAGGGAGGGACAACAGGTAACAACTCTCAGCAAGTGTAAACTACAGTGTACAGGAGGGCTGCTGGAACAGCTCAGAAGAGTTACCCATTCATAAAGCAAATGCACGCACAAAATCAATCAAGGAAGTGTCCAAATAAAAACAGAAAAGCACCATGAATAAATACAAAGAGCAATGCTGAGTGCGACTATCTGTAATGTGCAAAATGTTAATGAAGATGAGCATGCAGAATGGCACTCTTTCGGAGGGGGGAGCCCACAGCCTCGAATCGCACCCAAACACTATCGCACTGATTCTTACTTCATAGCTAAACCATCACCTACATTCAGCTCTACCAAGAGGACTCAGTTATGACAGCATTTCAAGCTCGACTAAGCTTAATATACACGAGACATGTCAGCTTAATTAACAGAGACATGTTTTGGTATGTGCAAAAATAATTAATTAAAATAGTGTACATCTATTTAAAAAATACATGTCATTACATAAGCTTGTCTCTATAGTGTTCACCCTAAGGTCAGATTCACCTTCATGTACGTCTCATAACCGTAGTGACAGGAAGTGCCCCCCCCCGCCCCCCAGGTCACCGATGAGTGATGGTAGAGTTCAGGGCACCTGTCTTGCAGTTAGATTTGGAAGCCTTTGAGAGTTCACGCTGAGGAGAAAGAGAAAAGAATGTGAAACGAGATAAACCCTCTTTTTGAAACCTAATTATTCTACACCAAAACATGGTACAACTCCCCCATACCCCCATACCACACTTAGAGAACCAACAAATATACTAAAATTATTCATCTTACTATTTGGCAAATCATTAAATTATTCACTTTCTTCAGTACAACTTTTATGGATGTATAATGAAATATAATACTAAGTTATGCAAATACACAAATTAAAGTCAGACAGAGCACAGGTGATTGATACCAGTCCCTGGCTTTTCACTTTACCAATCCCAACACTAAGTTAGCAATGTGGTTCTAAGCTCAAAGGGTAGTAAAACAATGAAAAGTATCAGATGAATTAGTCCCATGAGCCTGAGTTGGTGGGTAAGTCATACAGGTGGTTAGATTGCTGGAGTGCAGGTATGACAGACCAGTTAACCAGAAACCCTCAGTATGGAGACAGAGTAAATAGAGCAACACACGGCCCGGCCTGGCCCCGCCCAGCCCAGTGGGGCTCCGCCCAGCGCAGTGGGGCTCCCTCAATATGCAGCTTCTGTGCTTAATGACATCACACTTTAAGGACCCGCAGGCTGAAAACGACACCTCTGCCTCTGTGACAGTTTTGATTGGTTATTTTTCTGCTTATTTATAACCCTTAAGATACAAGACATTTATTAATGACTACTGAATAGTTTATAGGACCTTAAAAATTACATTATGTCCTTATAAATGTATACAAGTTTGATGTCACAGTCAAGCCTAATTAGGAACTCACAGAAAATTGGTCTCAAGGCTGAGAATAGTGGGCTGGTCACCAAAAATAAAACCTGAAATGTTAGGCATTTACAGGGGTGTGGTTAACAGCTCATGCACTCAAGTGGGGGGGGGGGCTTGCTTGCAAGTACCTGGGAGGGATGCGGGGGTCAGGGATGACACATTCTTTCTAAAACAGAACGAAGAATCAGAAATCCAACTGACCAGAACTGCAATGAACTACAGAGAGGGACCACATAGATTGAAAGGGAATTCATTGCGTCAGAGCAATGTGTCGTATTTATACATTTAAATGGCTTGACTTTGGCAAATCACTGATGTGTCCGTTTACCGTTTATTAACACACACCAGTTAAATGCCATTTGAAGGAAATTCCTCTGCCTAGACTGTGTGTTGCTGAAGAGATCCAGGGAAAAGGGGTTTTAGTATTTTTAAAATAGAGAATTACCGCAAACTCAGAATAGGTGCTGGCGATAGAATTTATGCTGTAGTTACGCTGTGGACTGGCAGGAGTCCTCAGCACACCTCTCAGGAGAGACCCCGGGGCCTGAGTGATGTTCTCCTTGTTACGCTCCATGAGGGCACCGCGTGGAGGCCTGCCGTGTCCCGGCGTTCGTGACGAAAGCCCAGGCTTGGGAAGAGACAGGGAGACAGACAGAAATTCCACCCAATCAGAGTCATCCACTGGTGTTTCACTGAGGCAAGAACCCTGGGTCCTAGAGCCCGCCCAGTTTCTACACAAACCTTGGCCGCAGAGAGTGGAGGGCGGGACATGGGTGAATGGCAGATGGTTCCTCCAAAAACGGAGCGCATCGTGCTATTAGGAGTGGCGCTAGAGATGCTGGAGGTGGCGTTGAGCTGGGGAAGAGGCGGGTACAGTTAGTTGCGTGGGCAGCTTTCATGTTAAAGTCCTCCCAGCATCAACTGGCACAAGCTCGAACAGCCAGTGGCCGACAGCAGCGTAATCACAGCCTGCGTTAGAGGTTAAAGGCCAATCACAAGCATGTGGCAGGTCAATATGACAGGTCGGTCTCATCTAACAGATAGTGACAGACATGAAGCTCTTGCCACACATGCGAGTAATAAAATGATACCTTTCTCATTTTCCCAGGGGTGGTGCTTCCCGGAAGCCGCCGTTTTGACGGAGTTCGTACAGCAGTGCCATATAGCATGTCCTCTTCCGTCTGCTTGCTTTTTTTCAGTTGCTGTTTCAAAACAAACAAAAAAAACAGCCACCTAAATATCTTCGTAGCCATTATAACGTTACTGACACAATGTTAGCATGCTGCTCCAGGGCTGAAGGCGGCTTCCCGACCCGCTCCACCCTCTCCCTCTCCTTCTCCGTCCTGTGAAGCTCCCACTGCTCCTCCACGAACTGCAGGAACTTCTTGCCGTCGACCAGGAACTCACGGCCCTGCTCCTGCTCCCAGACATCGATCTGGGCCTTCAGCTTCTTCTCCAGCTTCAGGGCACAAACGGCAGCGGAGGGTTAAAGAGCGCAGGCTCCGCCAGGCCGGCGGCTATCCGAACGGACTTCACCTTGGGCAGGTTCTTCTGCAGGTCGGCTCTCTGTTTTTCCTCCTTCAGAAGGTTTCCTCCTCTGTTGGTGAACCTCGAGGGATCTGTCGCTCTTTTCTGGAGTGGGTTATTGATACAGAATCAGTGGCGCTAAGATGTGATAACGGAATCGAGCAGCACACCGAAGCCGGTCGCGGCGTCTCCTTCCCGCCTGCCCTGCTCACCTCGAGCTCCAGGAAAAGCAGCCAGTTCTCCTGCCACTGATGCACCTCCTCATACAGCTCCTGGTGCTCCTCAAAGTGCTGCCTCAGCCTCTGGAGCTCGTCCTCGTGCAGCTGCAGCAGCTCCTCACTGAACTCCTCTGCACGCACAGAGACCCATGAGACCCGCGGACATCGCCAAGCGGAGACCCCGGGCCACCGCGACGGCCGGCTCAGATCCTCCCGTTTACCGTGGTAGTACGGCACGAACTCCTGCCGCTGCTCGGCGCTGAAGAAGCACTTCTCCCAGTAGGAGGCCAGCTCCGCCCGGACGGCCTCCGTAAACGAACGGACGTTCTCCATCTTCAACTGGTCCAGGCGCTGGAGCTCGGCCGCCAGCTGACAGAGGGGAGAAGACACCGGGACGTCACTGTCTCTGTACACAGTCATAAGCATTAACACTGGATCAGCATCCTCCAGGACCAACTGCATCCAAAAATGATATCATCACTGCATTCACCACCAGACAAGCCTCACATGTTTGAAGGACACCTAAACGTACAATTAAAAGAACTTAAGTTAAATGATCTTAAATTGGTTTTTTGAAAAAACTTCACTTTACTGTAACTCAATCTGAACAAAAGCAATATTTTCTCATTTTTCAGTACAAGACGGTACACAAGCTCCATCCAGCTCCTTCCAGTTCTAACGGTCAGCCCTTGGTCAATCTGAACAAAATGCTGGCAATCGGCAGATTTGAGGAGAGCACATCAGTCATTTCCATCACACCGTCACTGTAGATATTAGTGCAGTCACTGCGATTTGTTTGAGGTGCCACTTCGAGGGCCCTGCTCTGCCGGGATTTGGGCGCCTCTTACCGCCTCCATGTTCCTCTTCTTGCACGTGACCATGTGCTCGGAAAGCTGATCTCTCTCCACCTGTGGGACCTGCAGCCGACCCCACAGCTCCTGGATCTGTCTGCGGTAAGAGCTGCACAGAGTCTCATTCTCTGCCTTACGCTCCTCCAGCTGTTCAAGGAAACAGGACTAGTGTCAATAAATAAAAAAAAAAAAAAACAATCTATAACCAGTATACTTCAGGTTAATTTCGCCGGTACTGGCTTATTAGTGGAAAATGTTACACCACTTTTTATATGAAACTGAAAGATCGATTTGCTGGTTAATAATTAAATACAGCGACATCGCAGATCATATGAATACAACATATATATATATGTAAAGGGCTGTGTTCCATTCAGATCGTGATTCCCAACCCAAAATAACTAACAAATAACTTAACAAAACAACTTGTTCATTCACCACTGGGAATGGTGTAGTTTCAAATTATGTGTCAAGTTTAACCTATAAGCTTTTGCGTCTCCCATGCTTACAAGCATGAAGGTGCCACTTCCTGTTGTGTGGTGGGAACACGACACACGAGTGGCCGGGAGCTACGAAAGTCCCCGGTCGAGGCGGCCCAGGGACCTGTAAACTGGGACCAGATTCTGGGACTTCAGCGTTGAAAGCACCTTTTGTTAGCAAAGCCAATGACCGAGTTAAATATGGACTGTACGTACAAGATTTTAAATATCCGTGATTTCTGCCTTGTTCGTTTTCAGAAAACAACATACTGAATTTCACAGAATACACCTGCAGCAGGGACATAAATACTAGCAGAGCTTGCTGGTTTTTATTTTGGGGGGGCTAGCCAGATTGTGTGAAGAGCCACCCCCCCCCCCCCCCCCCCCCCCCCCCCCCCCCCCAGCAGCCAATTACCTGAGCCAGGAGCAGCTTGAGAGCTTTGATGTTCTCCTTGGAGAGGCAGAAGGCCTCCTCTTCTTCATAGACGACGTCCCTCTCGAAGCTGGTATCAGGCACCTGTTCCAGGTCCTCCATGCACAGTATGATCTGCTTCTTGATATCAACAAACTCTGCATGCCTTTGCTCCTGTAGGTTGCACACGCGATATTAGTATAGCTGCAAAACTTACCAACATCTGCACAGTCAGAGTCTCACCGACAGCCGTAACCTTAACCATAAGTAACCAGATAAAACACAAGACTTTTGGATACTTTAGTTATTTGATTGCATTCACAGATTCTTATATAATTGAGGTTTATATTGTGGGAAGCTGAAAAATGACCCCTCAAGTTGAAAGTAATATGTTTCACCACACTGTGTAGACATTTGGTCCTCACAATGTGGCAAATACAAACCCACACCTATACACACAATACACAGTACACATACACTCTATGGCCAGTCCATCACTTACTCCTGCCTAAAACGAGGTAGGACCCCCTCTGCCCACAGAACAACCTGAACGGACTTAAGACGCTGGAAACTTGTCTGACCATTTCCCTGAGACTGCTGTCATCAAGACTTTTCCCACTGAATCTTTTTTGTTAATAGCACCATGCTTTGTAAACTCAGGACACTGTAGTGAGGGAAAATCACAGAACTTCTACATGCTGCACAATCCTAATTAAAAATCATTCAGATCACATACACTCCCCACTGTAAAGCTTTATCAAACAGTAATACATATATTTATATACAATTTTAAAAAAGGCTTATTAAGAACAAACGGCCGTAGACGGGAGTACGGCAGGACCTTCTCCGCGACGAGGCCGTCGATGTGTTTTCGGAAGGCCTCAAGCTGCTCCAGGGTGGGCACGCATGCGGGGTCGATGCTGTAAGCCCCCGTGCAGAGGACATCGCACAGGTCACGCTCCTGGTCCTGAAGGCCTTTCAGCTCCTGCATGCGCTGGTTCTTCTGCTTTAACATCACCTCCAGGCGGGTGCGGATGTCCTTCTCCAGCTGCAGCATGCTGCTCCCGTCCTCGTCCTACCGAGCCAATCACCTTACAGGTTCACCTGAGCGTAACAAATCGCTCTCCAGGGATTTTAAAACCGCAGATCCTTTAGTTACATGTTTAGGTCTCTTATTAACATGCGATTATTCAGCTGATTCTTCCTAAACGTTTTGGCTAAAGTAACAGGAGCATTCTGACGTGAATATAGCAGTGAAGTAAAACATCTATGTTGGAGTAATGCTGTGTAATGTGTCTCAATGGTACCTTATATTATATAAGGGCACCTTCCCGGACCTATGAACTGCCACCACAAGTGTGCTCTTAAACACGAGACACCAGGCTGTCCACAAGGAAGCCACAGGTGAGGCCTCAGGACTCCGGCTCACCTTGAATGGCGGTAGCTGCAGCTCCTTGCACAAGTCGTCCAGCTCCTTGCGACACGCGTCGATGCTGTTCATCAATCGCTGCTTCAGGCTCTCTTCCTCTGCGATCATCATGTCCAGCAAACCCTGCACCCAGAGCAGCGGTCTAATGAGTCCCACACAGCACAGGCAGACAGAAAGGCAGGGAGGCACAATCCTAAACCATTAAACCATGTCCTGCATAAGCACTCACTCTGACATGCTTCTTCACCACCTCTGTCCTCTGTAGCCGCTGGTCCTCTGGGATCCCGATTTCCTCCCAGATGTCTTTCAGGCGGCACAGGGCTTTATTTAGGCATGCCACAGATTCAGCGGCAAGGACCTCACTGTGAAAAGACGATCACAACCTAAGTGAGCACTTTGCAGACGTTAGGACACCACACCCTTATTACAAGCAGCCAGGCTCCATTAATTCTACTCAGAAGCAGAAGGAGCCACACCTATTCTCGACTGACACCCCAACTACACTCAGTAAACCAGTATGAGAAACAAACCTTGTCCGTATTAAGAAAAGGACGATTCCCAGTACCATGATCGTCTTTTGGCCACCCTGAATGTAGACACACCCGGGGCGCTGGCTGCTTTGAAACTTGAAAGTACCGAAACGGGAACGACCTGCAGTTGCGTTTAGTGCTAAGCTAGAGGAATATGCCTGGTCAATAAAACAAACCACCGAGCAAGCAGGTGTCGTGTGCCTTCCTAGGAAAAATGCTGGACTGTTAAATACGTCTCGACGGGTTGGGTGGATTATATTCTAGGAAGGTTAAGGTAACGTTACAAGTGTTGGGCAAACTTGCGCTGTGGACGTTCGCTATACCAGACAACGCTTTGTAGAGACACCTGCTTTTATGCGGCAGCTCTAAATAAGGAGCCTCGGATAATAATCGCCTACTTGGTTTAACCGGGATTGTCTAGTTTAGTAGTTACAAGCACAGCATTGAACTATATAAGGATATGAACTGCTAATCACACAAAGACAAATTTGTGACGAAGCAGAACCTTAAAAAGAACAGGAATCAGAGACCAGAGGCAGCGCCGCACTGAACAGTCGAGTTAGAAGTTTCATAGAAAGAAAACTGGCCACTTTTTCCACCCGTGACCGTTAGAATGACGATCAAACTTCGTACTTACCTCTTTCTCATGGTACCAACGCTCCAAAAAACCTTTTCGCAGTTCTTCTTATATATATATGCGATAAATATATATGCGTATATTTTTATTCTGAAGAGCCTCGCCGTAACTCTCACTCTCCCACTGACAGTTTCGATTGAATTCAAATCCTGCGTCTGAGCGTAAGCGCGTTTTCTATTGGCTCGGACAGCCATCACGTCACAGTATGGCAATAAAGGGCTACTGTTAAAACTGCGCATGCGCCCTGCTATAACATTGAGAGGACGCTTACTTTCATGTATATACAAGTAGAACCAAATAGATGCAATAGTTGCCATGTCACCATGAGATAACTAGAATTAAGAATTTCTGCACATTTCATAATGCTATCTCTTTATATACTTAACATCTTTACAATGGTGACTCCTGTAAAGAAACTACTAAGCATAACTTGAGCACAATTTACATATAAAAAAATTGCATTTGAGGTTAATATTTTATTTATGGCTTTACGTTTTAATAAGTAGTATTTCTTATTTTTACTACAAGCGTTAATTAATTAATGAACGAAACTTTGAACAGCAACCTTTCACTAGTGATAAATATGCAGCTCCCTGACCAAAACCGGAAGTCGAGCCTCGGAACCTTTGTGATCACTGTATATTGCGGTGGTCGGATAGCATCAACATCCGGTTGCTAACGTTTACTTCCTGTTCCTAAGAGGCGAAGGCGCAGGATAAGTGTGTCTTTGGATAAAGAAAATAATACATATAATAGTGCGTATTCGCATACTTGATTCATCATGTCGGGACAGAACGCTCTCAACATGAAGCAGCCGCCGATCCAGTCCACGGCTGGAGCCGTGCCGGTGCGAAATGAAAAAGGTAAGGAGAGGCCACGGCAACAGACAGCCAAGACCACAAGCTCACGCAGAGTTTTTCTGAAACATGTCGGCTCTGATGTTCGTTCATACGTTTAAATCGACTGACATGCAATATCTCCAGTTTCCAAAAAAATATTATACACCGACTCTTGTGACGTGTGATGCAATTTTAGTCACTTAATCTCATAACTTCAGCACAGTTCATCGTTAACGTGAAAAGTTGCCGTTTTGATGGCATTCGAGTGCAAAGTATCAGTTCACAGCAATGGCGAGACAGTTTAACAGACGGGATATTTTCAATTCCATCGCTCTACAGGTGAGATCTCTATGGAGAAAGTGAAGGTGAAGCGATACGTATCAGGTAAGCGGCCCGATTATGCCCCTATGGAATCCTCGGATGAGGAAGAGGAGGATTTTCAGTTTGTGAAGAAGGGCAAGGAGGCAGAACCTGAGGTGGAGCTGGAGGAAGAAGAGGTGTCTGACCCTCGTCTGAAGCGTCTGATGAACCGTGTCTCTGAGGATGTGGAGGAAAGGTACCAGTTGGTCCTGGTCTCTTCCCTCATACTTCTGTGAAATCTGGGATGCCCTGAGTATCTTGAACATGTTGAGTGGGTTCCCTGTCCCTCTCCTAGGTTGGCACGACATAGACAGATTGCCGAGCCAGAGCTGATGGCAGAGGCCAGTGAGGAGTCAGATGAAGGAACATGGCAACCTGAACGTGACGAGAGCAGCGAAGAAGACGAGGAGGAGGAAGAGGAAGTCGATGACGAGGTAAAGGGGATGGCGGTTGTTTTACTCTTTTTCTTAGCAACTTGGGGGACTGGGACATTATGGCCAGTTGGGTCTTTGGTGCCGCTGCACAGGAAATCGAGAGGCGTAGAGCGATGATGCGTCAGCGAGCGCATGAGCGCAAGAATGAAGAAATGGAGATCATGGAGGTGGAAGAAGAGGGCAAATCCGGGGAGGAGTCAGAGTCGGAGTCAGAGTATGAGGAATACACAGACAGCGAAGACGAGACGGAACCACGGCTCAAACCCGTCTTCATCCGCAAGTAAGACGCTCTTTCTCATGGCAAGAGCATTCTCTCCCATTATTTACAGATGACTAAGCGTTCTGTAAGTCTGGTCGTAATGTCAACGATTCATTCATCTGCTTAATTCTCATAGTTGTGTTTTTTTTTTTTTTTTTTTTTTTAAAGCCTGTCATTTGCCCATTTCTTCCAGGAAGGACAGGGTGACTGTGGCTGAGCGCGAGGCAGAGGAGCAGAGGCAGAAGGAGCTAGAGGCCGAAGCCAAGAGACAGGCAGAGGAACGAAGGCGCTACACCCTCAAGATCGTGGAGGAGGAGGCAAAGAAAGAGTTTGAGGAGAACCGCCGCACGCTGGCCGCCCTGGAAGCGTTGGACACAGATGGAGAGAACGAGGAGGAGGAGTATGAGGCCTGGAAGGTCCGTGAGCTCAAGCGCATCAAGCGGGACCGTGAATCGCGAGAAGCGTGAGTGTTTTTTTTATTTTTGAAGTTCTTACTGTTATTTTTCATGAGTGCTACCAAGGCAGAAATTGGCTGGGTCTCCCTGCTGAATCGGTCCTGACTCTCTCTACTGTGTTGTTGCACAGCATGGAGAAGGAAAAGACTGAAATCGACAGGTTCCACAACCTCACAGACGAGGAGCGCAGGGCTGAGCTCCGGAACAGTGGCAGACAGGTTACCAACAAGGCCATTAAGGGGAAATACAAGTTCCTCCAGAAGTATTACCACAGAGGAGCCTTCTTCATGGTGAGCAGACATGGATAACTGTATGATATGTGCGCAGAAGGCTTAAAGAGCATGCCTGATTTGTCTCTGGTTTGATTAACATTTTTCAACCCTACACTCCCACCTCCCATGCAGGACGAAGAGCAGGAAGTTTTCAAGAGAGACTTCAGTGCCCCCACCTTGGAGGACCATTTCAACAAGACGATCCTTCCCAAAGTCATGCAGGTCAGGGCAGGATTCGCTGCTGCGCGTCCTTTAAATTGAATTGCATAACATATTGAATTAATGCCTGCAACAGACTGGCCTTTTACAATTAACTATGTCTTGTCCTGTTGTGAATTTCAGGTCAAAAATTTTGGACGCTCCGGACGCACTAAGTATACACACTTGGTGGACCAGGACACCACCTCCTTCGATTCCCCGTGGGCTCAGGAGAGTGCCCAGAACAGCAAGTTCTTTAAACAGAAAGCGGGGGGTGTGAGAGATGTGTTTGAGCGTCCCACTGTACAGAAGAGGAAGACCTGAGCTTATCCCCTGTGGAGCAGACGAGTGGGGTTTGGGAAGATGTACATTCAGCTGATAGACCCAGAGTGATGCTGGCCCTAGACCACCCACCACAGGAACAGCTGTGTGTTAGACAGGACCCTCTGTTCATAGCATGTTGGGAGCCCATGGATACACACACAGACATACATTTCTCCTAAGTGATTATTTTGGATATGTTCTATTTTCCTGATATGGGGATAGCATGGGTGCTCACTTTTTTTCCCAGGGAAAGCCATTTGTCAGTCTATGTACAATCTCAGTTTAATCTGTCAGTTTTCTGTGTAATTAAAACATAAAGGCATTGTTTTTTTCTAGACATGGACTTCTGTTTTTTTCGGTTTTATTCCATTTTCTTATTTCTTTATGAAACTGTGTAAATAACTTAATTCTTGTATTGTTAACCATGTTCTGGAGTGTTCACGGCTTTTATAGACTGATTAAATCCAGTAATTCCAGTTGTGGCCTGTCTTTTGTAGATTAGGGTTGGGGGGGCAGTAACGTTTCACATCAAGTGTCCAACAGGTAAGGAATCGTTTTTCTTCAATGAAGAAAAGGGGGAAAATGCTTTATTTGCAGTCCTGAAATAACTTGGCCCATGAGTCACTTCCAGCTTTGAATGAGGTCAGTGCACGCTGGCTTTGCCGGTCCGCCCGGCTCAGTTCGTGAGGGCGATCAGCGCCTCCACTACGTTGCCCATGTGCTCCCTCAAGCTGCGCTCGGCCACGATCCGCGGGATCTCCAGCTCGCTCATCTGTGGAACGGAAACAGGCGTGTGGTTAATCGAGATTTGGTGCAAACTAGTGCATAGATAATCACGTTTAAGGTTTACTGGGTGTCTGATTCCGCAGTCTAAACAAGTATATAAATGTGTAGTGTGCTTACGATTAGTTCTACGTCTTCCTTCTTAATGATGACCTTGGCTAGCTCTTTCTCCCTGGAATGTTATAAAAGCAACAGAACGTTCTTAAATTATACAACTGTACGACAGGCGGGGCACTACATTCTCGAAAAATACCAAGTGTAAAAAATAATAGGTAAAAACATTATAAACGACTAACCGCTCCTGTTTCGCTTTCTGTTCCCTCGATCGTCTGTCACCGATCACTGACATGGCCTGATGACAAAAAAGGCACAGTTAATTTCATATTGTAATTTACAGGGACATACTGAATGTTCGTGGCTCAGCCAAACACTAACAATATAATCTAAGATGGAATAGCGGATATTACTGATTGTAGGGGGAAAATCGGAAAACTTTAAAAAAGCTACTGTAAATCCTTTTTACAATTACATATAAAACATAGCATTACTTCTAGACCATTTCTTATTTACTCTGGCGATCACAATGGCAACGCCACAGTTTCTAGTACCACAGACAACTGAAAGCAAAAAGTGGCGCGTACCGTTTGTAGATCGGAGCTGGATATTTCTTTTTCTTCTGCATAGTCTGTGACTCGCTCCAAATCGGCAGCCCCGCTGTCATGTTTACGGGGTTTTTCCACTGGTTTTCCAGTGCAGTTTTCCTCCGCTTCCAAGTCTAACTCTACGTCCCCCTCCGCAGCCATGATGTATGTGGAAATGCGGAACTGCTTATCGCCGGCTGAACGGGAACTCGGAAGGAAATGTGGGGAGCACCGTTATCACGTGCTCTCATGATCCAGAGCTGAATGGTGTATGTGCGGTCAGGGGCCCAAAAAGCGTTAACACTATTAGCAACTTACAAAGCACAATACTATTAACTACCAGTATTGCAAATTTGTGACTTGAATTAACTGAATCTCTGACTTGGTCGTGTCTGGCTTGCCTAAGCTTGTTTGATCTTCATGAAAGCCACTTTTTGCAAATTATTCAAAGCCACCACAGCTAGACACTTGATCTTGTGATTTTTCTTGAAGATCGGCTTCTTACTACTTTCTAATAATAATTACAGGCTGATTCACTTGTCATTTCCTTCTCTTAATTAGGTACATGTGACCGTTTTCTATCCTGTTTCATTCACTAATAAAATATAAATACTGGGAATACTAAACTCGTAGGGCACAAACGATTGTTTTACTGAGAAATGCCATCAGTGTAGATTTGATTTGTGTCATGTTGACATTGACATTTTGTATGTCTGGGGGAGCATAATCCATTGTGTCTTACAATTTGCAGCTTCATTAGCAATTCTGTTAATTGTTTCATTGACCATATGTTGCCCTACAGCTAGTGACTTTGGCTGTTTATAGGTAACTTTATATTTAAAAGCCTGAAAGTTGAGCTGTTTATTATCTCTAATTGTCTGTTTTGCAGAGGTAGAAAGTTCAGGTACAGAATATAAAAATCCAGACCAAGAGTAACTCTGTGACCGTGACTCTTCATACTCAACTAATTGGTTGAAAGAAAATCTTGGTCTGGATTTTTAAATTCTGGACTTTCCACCTCTGCTGATTTGTATTTTTTAAATGTCTGTCAGCCCATCCATCTACCAACCACTTTCCTGGGACAGGGTCACACAGCCTGGAGTCAACCCCAGGCAGCACGTACAGGATACAAAGAAGGGGACAACAGTCCATAACAGGGCACATACACAACACACACACTCCACACAGCTTTATTATAAAGGTTCTATTCTATTCTATTCTATTCTATTCTATTCTATTCTATTCTATTCTATTCTATTCTATTCTGTCTCACAACAAACTGATGTCATGTGTACTTACTTAGTCCCCTAATTGGTTTATTTGAATTTATGGCTGTAGTGGTTTAACTGTCAGAAGATTACTGGTCTAATATTAAATCCTGGGCTAAACAGTAGGAGTATATGGGCTCATGGTGTATTTGTAAGCCATTCATTTTGTTTTGTCTTACATAAATGTCATTTCAATGCGAGGGGCAGAAGGACAGATACATGGTGCGTTTGGTGCTACTGCTTCCTGTTCAGGATTATTTTCATTTTCATTTATTTTATTTGTCTAACCTGACATACAAGTTTAAGAATAAAAATTTATGATTAATAGAATTTAGTTGAATAATGAATTTAATAATTGATATCTGTTAATTGGCTTTTAGAACTTGAGAGTCAGGAGCATACAGTAGCTTAGTTCTGAGTTTAGCATCCAAAATGTTTAAATCCATTGACGAGAAACCCGGTGAGCGAACAACAGGGTCTAGTGCTTCGGGGTCAAGCTGTGTGAAACGGTGAAAGGGAGCAGCAGAGAACCCTCGAGAAAATATGTGTGTGTCTGCACATTCTTGGTCAGCATATGTCCAGATCTGAGTGAATGTGTGAGCAAGGTGTGCCCTCAAGGTGTGCCCACACCCTAACATCTCCTAGATGGATTAGCGCGTCAGACTGGAGCACGGGTCATCCAGGAAAAGACAGAGGAGAAAAAAGTGGGATTATCCTACTGGCTTCCCTGTACACTGACCCACATTTAATCCGGTGTCCTACACAGTCCCCAGTCAGTGCTGTGTGTTCACACAACAGGATACCTCTGTCCGTAACACCTTGGGGCACATATAAACAAAATAATCAGACGCATCTCATGGTCACTGGAAAATAAGTTACAGTAAGGAGTTCTTGCTGTAATTCTTGGATGCAGAGGTTGAAATTAGGCCTATTGTTGACAAACTGTGGGGCTCCTCTTTTGACCAATGCCGTGCAGAATCGCCTCATTGGCCGTTATGTTGTTTTTACCAAAGTGGTACTAAAACTTCGCCAAGACTCACTGAGAATTTGTATCTGCCAATAAGGTAGCAGTGCTTGTGGGGAGGGGCTTTGGGGGACAGATGGGCAGACATGATGCGCAGGCCATAGCTGGCTAATCTTCCTTGGGGGAGGGGAATAGGCGGAGCAGGGAGGACAAGCTTGTGTTCGTTCCGGATTTTTGGTTAAGGTCATCCCAGATGCACGGAGCGAGTGACACCTGAAGTCCAGTTTTCCTGTGGCGGCTGTTAATCTGCCAGGGAGGGAAAGAGGGGAATGATGTCCTCACGATCCAACTGTCCTCCAAAATCTGTTGGACAAGATCATTTATGGATCATCTGAGGGACCATGTTTTGGATCTGGATCACAGCTGTTGATTGATGCCCTTTTCATTTGGTGATTATTTGTGAGCTTTCATTGAGGCCTGCCACCCACCTCTCACACCGTACCTAAGGGGCGGGGAGGGGGGGGGGGCAGGGGGTCTCAAAGGACCGTTCCTGTGGATGACGATGTCCTCCTCTCTGGTGCATCAGCGCAATGGTGTTTCCAACTACCTGCTCCACATGGTAGCCTACCAGGTGAGAGAGAGGTCCAGTCCTAGGCTTGCTTTGCGTGGACTAATATTAATCTGGCTAATTTGTAGATTGAAGGTTTGCGACCTGTGGTTTTTAGATTTAGCCCGGAAACTGAATGGCTTACAGGTGTGTTTATACATGCAGACTCCTCCCCTAAAATCACTTGCTTCTATGGGTGTAAAAGAGGACCATAGAGATTTATGTTCAAGTTTAGTTATGCTCATGGGCTGTGGGAGACAGATGCAGAGCAGATCCTGCTAAGTGATACATTTAAATAGAAATATAAACCAGCATCTGATTGCAGAATTTCCAGAAGTCATACAGAGCTACATACTAATGGATTGAGCTCCTTTTCTTCATGCTTACCCGTCATATTCCTTATAGTTTAACTCTAGACAGCTAATTCTCTAAAGAGTCCATGAATACAAGTAAATTCCTCATAGGTACAGCCATCTTTGGGCCACTTCAAGCTGAGAACAGACGTTTGTGGCCGATGATAAGAAGTCTTGCAGAATAATGTTATCATGACCTGTAATGGTTTAATGGTGGTGTGGTGGAACTAATCAAAGCAGTCCTTTGTAGTCCAGTATGGCTCTGGCCAGTCCTCAGTCACACCGGTACTTACACAAAGGCTGAGAGAGATGCATTTGCCAGAAGAAAGATGCAAAGACTCTAATGGGCAATTCATTGAAGGGTTTGTCCTGTAAACCCGGAGATTATCTGATAAAATGATAAAAAAAAAAAAACTCTATGAGCTGGGGCATGGGGGGGCGGGCACATAAAATCATCTCTACTTTTTTTATGAAACAAAACGTCGCTATAACTGTCTGCTTCTTCATTATTACTGTAAATTGTGAATACTTGCTCACCTCACAAAACACTATTTTGCTTAAGGTAGCATGCTGGGATTTAACTGATGCCGGCGATTACGTAACGTTAAATACAGTCCAATATTACAATTGACTGGTAGCTATGAGGTTGTATCACTCAGTGAGTAATCAATCAATCATCATTTGCCTAAAAATCACATTTTTTGTTTTAAAAAAAGATGTATATAATTCATATTTTTACTAATAAAGTTTTATTTGCCTTAAATTATATGTAGGTGATATGTTCATTATTGGTCACCACTGCATTCTTAACAATGTTCCGGAAGTTGCCTGGGTGGGGGTCCTGCGTGGACCCCCGGTTCCACGGTCCGTGGGTTTGAGCCCATGTCTGCTCTTCAGATATGTTGCTGCTGTGGACCAGCCCCCTGCGCCCTGTGCTGCTCTGGCTGCCCCTCCATCAAGTCCTCCACCAGCACACGCCTCATGTACACCCTGTTCCACGTCCTGGCCTGCACCGTCTCCTGCCTCATGTTCTCCAAGACCGTCTCCGAGGCAGTGAGCCAGAACGTGAGTTCCTGTTTTTACCTTCAAGAAGTGGCTCAAGTGAAACAGTCATCGACAGCAGAGAGTAACGATTCGGTGAAAAGGGAAGTGTTTTCCCTTTTCAGTAGACTTCAGTAACGATCCAGCTTATCCCTCTCCTGGGACAGATCCGTTCCCTCAGTCACAGGTGGCACTATGGCTCGATTTGGGAGCCACGTCCTTGGAACGCAACAGCAAGCAGAGATAAACAGTGTTTCTCTTACTTATAATAAATGCCTTAATTAGTGTAGCATATAGGTGTTTGAACTGGAGTATTCTCATTCATTTACTGTGGCTTGGCTCTTTCTGCTGGTGACTAAATGATTAGGCTAGAGAATAGCAGCATTTCATTAGTCTCCATGGGGAAATTCTATTTTCATTTTATCTTACTCTCCATGAGACACACATGCAGAGGAGAGCGAGCTTGGGGTCACAGCACCGGGGCTGCCAGCATCCAGCACCCAGACAGTGGGGGGGGGGGGGGGGTTAAAGGCCTCGCTCAAGGCCCCCCCGATGTGTGACTGTTCTCTCACTGCTGAGCTTGAACCTGCGACCTTCCAAACATATGCAGAGTGGTGTAGCCCGATGAGTCACACATAGCTAATGCCCCTTGTGCAAACTATGCTGTAATAAAATATAAAATCCGAGAAATGTAGTGGAACCTGAATATGCAGCAGTAAGGGTTGTGTGTGTGTGTGTGTGTGTGTTACAGGTGCCTTTTTTCACCCTGCTGTGTGGCCACGCCCACGGGGGTGAGGACTGTCAGATTCTGGTGGGATACTCGGCGGTATACAGGGTCTGCTTCGGAACCGCCTGCTTCCATCTCGTCATGGCGCTCTTCCTCATCGACGTTAGGTCCAGCCAAACCTACCGTGCCCTCATCCAGAACGGGTCAGTGCCATCTCAAGCTTCCAGTCCATTTAGCCGTGGGCAGCTTCGCACAGCTTCTCCCTGTCACGTTTCTATAGACTGAGGATGACAAACAGCACCGTTTCCTGTGTGCACCTGCCGTTCCGCTTCAGCTCTAAAATCAAACTAAACTCAACGGAGTCCAGAGATCCCGGAAGTTCGTTAGTGTGCAGTTCTCCTAGAATTCTGGATTTTTTGTCTGACATTCACCTAAAAGTTACTTACAGACGTGTGAAGATGACATTAGTGAGTAACAGGGACTTTAAGCACACCAGAAAGTCACATGAAAAATGTCTGTCTGACAGAGAAAATGCATTCCTGGGTAGACGCCCCACACCTCGACATGTTGATGTCAGGCACCTGGCTTTGAAGGCTGAGGCTGCAGGGATTAAGGACTTAGGAGCAGTTACTGGGACAGCCCCAAGATCCTTCTCAAAGCTTTTATTTCTGCTCGGATGGGTGGGGCTGGAGGTCATTCTGTCAAAATGCACCACGTTGGTTTCAGTCGATCCCCCTCATCCCGCGCCTTGTCTGGACTGGGTCTTTCTTCTCACCGAGTCTGAGCCACTTTTCCATCGCCTGCCCCGATCTTGCCCCAACTACAGGTTCTGGCTTTTGAAGTTCATCATCCTGGTGGCTATGTGCACTGCTGCCTTCTTCATCCCGACAGACTCATTTTTGCATGGTGAGTCACACACACACACACACACACACAC
>JAODLC010000021.1:16000822-16012942 GCA_026781145.1 Hippopotamyrus pictus
ATGTGCACTGCTGCCTTCTTCATCCCGACAGACTCATTTTTGCATGGTGAGTCACACACACACACACACACACACACACACACACACACACACACGCACACGCACACACGTTTGTATTTATATCTTTGTGGGGACCATCCATTCATTTCTATTGGGAAAAACCCTAATCCCAGCAATGACAACCCTACCCAGCCCCTACCATGGCTCCACGTGTGTTGAGTTTGCATGTCTTTCCCATGTGATTGTGGAGTTTCCTCTGGGTGTGCAAGTTTCCCCCCACAGTGCCAAAACATGCTGGAGTTTATTGGAGTTACCATATTGCCCATAGGTGTACATGTGTGAGTGACTGGTGTGTATGTGTGCCCTGTGATGGGTTGGTGCCCCATCCTGGATTGTTCCCTGCCTTCTGCCCATAGGCTCTGCCCCCTCCCCCCCTCAATTTAACGAGCATTTACATGGATGGGTGATTGCTGTCGATTTATAAAACTGAGTCTCCCCTTTTGGGGACTGAAAAAGTGGTCCCCACAATGTCAAAACAACAGTTTTTTTATCACATTGTGAGGACATTTGGTTCCGACAATGTAATACATACATAACCCACATGCGCACGCACACACATAAGCACACAAGACATACATCAAAGCATTGCCCAGATCCACACCTGTTTCTAATTCCAAACCACTAAGCCTGTCTGCATATTAGGGGAATCTTTTTAGTTTGAAGTTTATAAAGATGAGACTTTTTTTAAAACATGAAAGGAACTTGACAGATTCATTGAGCTGCATCTCTTTTAATATTTTCAGCATTTTTTTTCAAATGCTAAAGCTTATCAGCCTCTAAAGAAAGACCTTTACAATTATTAAAGTCAAACTGTGCCGGTATCCTTCATTAACGAAAGCCTAATCTTCCAGGGACGGCACACAGACCCGTCCTTGAGGCGCTACATACATAATTATTATAGTCCTGGCTTCCGCACGTCTGAGTCAGCTAATTATGGACTTGAAGATGAGTTTAATGAAAATGGGGAATTGCTCGGGATTTCCAAGAGAAGTATGAGAACTACTGATATAGCCAAACATATTACGTGAAATCATGCTTTAAAAAAATGTTTTTATATGTTGGTGAAGGGTAAGTGCTCGTAAGCTTATTTTGGTTTCTTTTGATGGTCATTTGAGGCTTTGCTATACAGATACAGCTCTCACCAATTTTTTTATTTTTTTTTAATATTCCCTCCACCACCCCCCCCTCTGCGGAGGACTACTTTATTTATATTTATTTATTTTCATTTATTTATTTGTTTATTTATTCTTCAAGAGAAGGAGAGGGAGAGAGAGAGGGGGGAAACAAAGAAGAAGGGGGAAAGAGAGAGAGGGAGAGAGAGGAAAAGAAAAAGAAGAAAAAAAAAGAGAATGAGACAAAGAGAAAAGAAAGAAATAAAACAGATAATCTGCTTCCATGTCGGCTGAGGAGTGCAGCTCTCACCATTGAATAAATGATAGCTGTTGTGCACAATGGGTCACTCCACATAAGGTTCTAGAGTGTCAGAACGTGGAATGTAGCGATACTGAGGCGGAGCCTGGTGCCCGGCGGTTCTCAGTCTGCCCTTCGTCTCTCTGCGTTCTTGTTCCCCCGCCCAGCTTGGCACTACATCGGAGTGGTGGGGGGGCTGGCCTTCATCCTTATCCAGCTCATCCTCATCACAGCTTTCGCTCACACCTGGAATAAGAACTGGTGAGGGGGCTTAAGGGCACTGCTGTGCGTACAGGTGCTTGGGGTCGGCTAGTTTGGGAGGGGTGTTTATAAGGTGGGGGCTAGCTTGTGGGTTTGTGGGAAGGCATAGGTAAAATACACAATACATCATCATAGCTTATTTTATATATATATATATGTTTGTATTTTGTATATATGTGTATTTTGTATATATGTGCGTGTGTATATGTATGAGCAGAACCCTGATAATACTAAGGGTCTCTGTTCCTATGCCTGCACTGGGAGATCTTCCCGGCTAACGTGTCACCTGCTCCCCCCCCCAGGTTAACAGGTGCTGCCAAGAACAGGTGCTGGTATGTAGCCATCATGCTGGCCACTCTGTTCTTCTACGCTGTTGCCGCCTCCGCCTTCAACTTCATGTACAAGTACTACACGCACCCGGCCGCCTGCTATGTCAACAAGGCCCTGCTGTGGACCAACCTGGGCCTCTGCGTCCTCATGTCCTTCCTCGCCGTCACGCCCTGCGTACAGAGGAGTGAGCGCCCCCTGCTGTCTCTACACACACACACACACACACACCAATGGATTTCCTAAGGACTCTCCTTTTACAGAAATGAATTTGGGGAATTTGCAGCCGTTCAAAAATCAAACACGAAAAAGAAACTGAAAAACATTATGTTGTCATGTAGACACTTGTGAAACTTCATATTTATTTTGTGTGCACCCCCCCTGAAGTCGTTTTCGGTAGTTTCTGACATATAGTTTCCACAAAGACATTAAAACCGGTTTAAACATTTACATACATTCAACCATAGTATGTCCATGGGGACTTATGAGGCTGATTCATTTGGGTGGACGGCACAAGAGCCTCCACATTACATCCTTTTACTCTCCACGTATCAGTTAATAACTCCATTCCCTGTCCAAGCCACTCAAACATGCCACCTAACCTTGTCTTCCTGAGGTACTTCTGAGGGCTACACCTGCTAATGAGATTCATTAATCCCATAGTGTTTCCACGTTCCACTCTTTCTGCGCCTCAGAGTCATTCGCTATCACAGACCCCCAATCCCGTTGCACCCCCTCGCCTGCTGACCTGCCCCCATCTCTGGTA
The DNA here is from genome assembly GCA_026781145.1 of Hippopotamyrus pictus. Lineage (NCBI taxonomy): Eukaryota > Metazoa > Chordata > Actinopteri > Osteoglossiformes > Mormyridae > Hippopotamyrus > Hippopotamyrus pictus. The sequence goes on from JAODLC010000021.1 coordinate 16,003,647, forward strand.
TCGCCAGGGCAGCCTCGCTCCGGCCTGCTGCAGGCATCCATCATCAGCTGCTACGTCATGTACCTGACCTTCTCGGCGCTCTCCAGTCGCCCCCCAGACACAGGTACCATGCCCTGGGAAGATATTCACTCCCAGCAGGCCTCCCCCCTTCCTGTCGACTGCTAGCATTTGAACGAGGAAGAACCGGCTGAGCTGTATTTGTATTTCGTGTCTGTAGTGGTGTACGAGGGTACAAATATCACCGTGTGTCACCCCAACGTGAGCCAAGACGGCATCCAGAAGGAGGGCAATGCTGTGGCCATTATTGGGGCTGCTATCATGTACTGCTGTGTGCTGTTTGCCTGGTGGGTACCCCGACACACAGTGAAGCAGGGTTAGTCTGACTCAAAGGCTGATGTGTCCCATGAAACCAATTTTACCCCCTTCATCCAATCAGCAACGAGGCCTCCTACCTGGCTGAGATGTTCGGCCCGTTTTGGATGATCAAAGTTTATCGCTACGAGTTCAAGGTAAACATCCTCGGCAAGTGGTCGTTTTCATTCCGCCTGTAGGCCATGGGGATGTCCTCCTAATGTCATAAATCCTCCTCCCTTTATAGAAGGCCACCTGCTGTTTCTGCTACCTAGAAGAACCGGCGGCTCAGGAACCAGGTGAGACTAGGCATTTGTAGAAATTTCTGGACTTGCTTGCTTTATTGCCTAGGTTTGCTTTTATTGTCTATCTACGGCATTCCACCGTCCTAAAGGGCTGATGACTCGCTCCTCTGCAGCTGTGATGTTTGAGGTGGATGAAGGTTTTCAAGGGAGCCAGAGGGTCATTCGCAACGAGAACCAACGGGTCACCTACAGCTACTTCTTTTTCCACTTCGTCTTCTTCCTGGCATCTCTCTATGTGATGATGACCCTCACCAACTGGTTCAGGTGGGTATGTCCCTCAGGCTGTGAGGTTCCGACTCTGATGTTGTACTGGATAAGCAGTCTTGACGACACGTGGATGGATGTTGGGTCCTGTTAGTAAGTTGATGTAGCAGGAGTGCAGTGGTTGCAGACATGGACTGAAGATCCCTATGAGAAGATCTGCTGTTTGACACGAGAGCAGCACACTTAAGGCCATTGCGTACCAAGTCTGTATTTTTCGACTGAAAGTGTCGCATCTTTAAAAATATATATGACCTCAGGTTGTGTCAGTTCTCCATACTCAAATTCTCCATGCTCTTGACACCTTCTCAGGACCAGATAGACTAATTTTTTCCTCTTTTTTTCCCTCTCAGAAGATGTGAAAGGACTACAATAGGGAGTCCTCACTGCTTGATGAGTCTATTTTGTCTCATATTGTGAATTTTCGCTATTATAAAATAATAAAACACATCAGACTCAGTGGGCAAGGTTTCTGTGTATAACGATATTTATCAGATGATGGTTTAGAAGCACACATACAAAAAATATGGACTTGGTGTGCAGTAGCCTTTAACCTTAATTGTTCTCGTTAAATACCCAGCGGGTGGAACTCTGGGTGCAGGTTTTAGGTAAGATCCACGCCTCGTCTGCCCCCACAGCTACGAGTCGGCCGTGCTGGAGACCACTTTCACCCAGGGCAGCTGGTCCACCTTCTGCGTGAAGCTGAGCTCCTGCTGGGCCTGCGTTCTGCTGTACCTGGGACTGCTGCTGGGTCCCGTGTACTGCAGCCAGCCGGGGGCAGCTCCACGGCCTCGCCGCATACGAATCCGCGGGCGCTCCGCAGCCCAGTGCGACGTAGCGGTCAGCGTGTGAATATGCGGCCGGCGGGCGGAGCTACAGCGGGGACACGGGCTCGTCGCACGTGGAGGTGACGCCACGGAGTCACGCAAGGGCGCGTGTGGCGAGAGAAAAAGCGAGCGGGTGTGATGCAGGGTGCCTGCGCACACCCAAGGGCACTGCGCAGAGACTGGGGTCACTGCGCAGCTGAAGCAGAGATGGATGTCGTATGATGGAGCTGCTGGGTCAGTCCTACTGCAGGCTGTGTGCAGCTCCGGGGGACCGACCGCTCTATGGGGCCCCGGCCTGAGGAATCACATGACACTGATGCTGCTGCTGTTACACTCCCATCACTCTTATAAACTGTATCTCCGCAGTGATTTACTCTGACACAGTTATAATGTAGCTCCACTGTGTACATCCCCCAAACTTTGCCTTTCAGGAGGTGAATTTTTTAAACATTACTAATGTTTAAAAATTAGATATTGATTGTCAGAAAATTATTAAACTTGAATGTAAATATGAAAAAGATTACATTAATCCTGCGATATTATAAATACATGGCAAAACATGTGTCTTAAATAAAGGGAGTAGAATGCTGGAGGTATTACAGTAATGATCTTTCAGACTCATCGTTTTTCTGATTGGATGTCTTCTGATTGGCTGTTTTCTGATTAGCTGTCTTCTGATTGGCTGTCATATTGACCCAGTCTGCCGTATTATTTGCTACAAAAACTCAGTAGCAGCTGGTCTTATTAAAAGTTCTTAATTTTAATTCCATCCATCCATCCATTATCTGAAACCGCTTGGGTCCGGAGCCTATCCCAGAGGCCAAGGGGCGCAAAGCAGGGAACAACCCAAGATGGAGCGCCAACCCATCTCATTTTAATTCTTACTACAGTATATTAAAATGTGACTGGAGCAAGTTCATTTGAGGCACCGGTGTCTGTTTCTGAACTATATGCTGTTCATCTGAGGTTTTAGGAGGTATGAGAGTTTTTTAAGGAGAGTATCGTGTGGCCTGATCGCGGAATCTAGCTTTCTTTTTCTGGCTGCTGCCCCAAATTGCCACAAGGCAGCGCAACAAGACTCTTTTTCCAGGGCAAGAAAGCTTAGCATCAGGCTCCAGGAGGACTGGCTAAGCATGCGCTGTAGAATGGTGTGGGGCCAAGCGATCAGCAAGTACTGGCGGCCTTCCTCCAGCAGGGGGCAGCAATGCATGCCGGGCACTCAAAAAACTCCATCTTGCACAGTAACAACAGGCAAATAATGAGAAAGAAATGGGTAGATTGTTGGAAAGCTCAAGAAAAAGTGTACTTCCGGATGAGCGGCGCGAGATGCTTACGGGGCGAACTTCAACTCCTGGAAATCCACGGATCCTGGGAAAACTCCACACACAGCAACGTAGCGAAGAACTAAAGTCTACTTGGTTCTGTGGGTTTTCTTATGTTTCAGGGCATCTATAGGTAAATGAGAGCTGACCTGCATCCAAGGGGACCTCCTAGTTGATAATATATAGAACTGTGCAGAAATCTTCATGATCTTCATGTTGCCGTAAAATGATCTTCATGTTGGTGATTTTGGTGGTTCAGTCCCATGGAGGGGTGACATTGCGAATGGGACCTACGAACTGTATCATCATGGGTGCAGCCTAATGTTAGGTTTTTTTCTCCTTTTTTGGGAGTTTTTGGTTCCTCTCCTCCATTGTCTTCTGGCTTTCTTTATTGAACTTCTTTCCTTCCTTTTTCCCTGTTCTGTATCACTCTCTCTAATGATGTTTAATGTATCACAACACATCCATCTAAAGCTCCTTGGGGTGACTCTGTTGCGAAAGGCGCTATATAAAAATCAGTTGAATTGAATTTTATTTCTACGCGTGTCAGCTTAGCCGTTTCAGAACCTCTCCTAAAGTCCCTCCATTATTTCCTGAAACCATCCAATACACATACAATAATATTTTTTGACTCGACCGCTACATTGCCTTTTTTGGCTAATCAATACTTCATTGAGTTATTTAAATAATTTAATGAATTAACTTGTTGAGTTGATGGTAAAATTTTGAGGAGAAGTTTAGGAACCAAAGAGAGCGGTTGGCTGGTACCGAAGTCAGTGCCACTTCAGAAGACGCCGCCCTGGGCGATTGCCCATCTTGTCCAGGCCTGGATCCACCACTACCCTTCAGACACCAAACTCTGTACCCAGACGTTGGTGGCCTCTACCTGCTGATGCAAACAGAGGGCCAACACCCACAGGCGCAAGAGCAGGCAGACTAGACCCCCCCCCCCCAAGCCATATTCGTCCTGAAGTAATTCCATCACTGAACCTGGGTGGGCCAGCTGGTCAGGTAAGGGGGTGGGGGGGCATATAGAACTGTGTCCCAGTTCATGCAGATACACAGGGAGAGGGAAGCAGGGAGGTGGTGGAGAGGTTTCAGAAAAACAGAGAGAGAGAGAGAGAGAGAGAGAGAGAGAGAGCACTTTTAGCGCATTGCTATTAGCCAGCAGAGCTCCAGCATAAGCCTGACACTGAATGCTGGGACTGGAACTAACAGTCAGGCGGTGAGAATAGCTCTCAGCGTGTGATGGGCACGACAGGAGCCGTAAGCGCAAGGTGGGCGAGCGCTCACTGGGCCTCCGCTCCCTTTTAGGGAAACATGCTACGGCTACACAGCCACAATGTATGCAGGACACACACTCTCAGAAACACAGAGACATAAATAAAACACCCCGTCGCTCCAGGGTATAGATATAATCTGCTTGAGAGCCGCGTGGGAGACGAGTCATCACTTAGAGCAAACAAACGACACCTCCCAATCCAAAGCCCACAATCGATGTAGCACATACTCGTTTTGTATTCATGCGTTCACACATTTTTACAGATAAAGCAGTCTGACACAACCCACAAAGAACAGACAGACATTAGTAACTGAATAAGGAAGAATCCTGAAAATGTGAGTTAATCTGTGCCTCAAGTAGAGAGACCATTGAGAGCTTTGGGTTGCCGCATGTGAATGATCAGTGGTGGGACCTGATCTTCGGCTTCGAGCTCCAAGGAGGGAGCTCCACCTGGGCTGTTGGGAGGTGGAGGAGGTGGGGGAGGAGGTGGCATGGTGGCTTTGAGGAGTTTCTTATGTTCAGTGTTAATTAGCAGTCCAGGGAGAGTCTAAAAACTTCCCTCCCTAAAGATCACTGAAAGCTCCACATGCATACTGTAAGCTATTTGGACAGCTGGTAGTATAGCTTTAAGGGCTTGAAGATTGCTGGTATGACTATCAGAAGCACTTTAAGTCTTGGTACATAAACTGAACGGCTCCAGAAAAATATCCAGCAATATACTTGAGGAAAAATGCAACTGGCGTGGATAAAAACATTTTTATAGCTGCTGTACTTAGCCAGCCCTGGTAGCGGACATCATGGACTCTGTACTGAACCACCCTAAGTGACCCCCGACTGTCCATTCGAATGTGTCTGAAGTCCTCCTGATGTCACAGCACAGGAGGTAAGATCCAACCTCCTCCAGCTCATTCTCACCTCCCGCTCCAGTGTGCTGAAGAAAATGATGTGCTGACCAGAACCGAAAAGAGCCTTTTAAAAGTTACGGCCGCTTGGAGAGAGTTAGCCGAACTTCAGGGCCTGCCCGTGAGTCATCGCTTACAGGCCGAAGCAACCCCGGGGGCAGGGAGCCCCCACCTTTGGAGACAGCACACGCTCCAGAGACAGCGGCGGACTCAGCAAGGTCAGAGGTAGACAGTCCGACAGCCTTCAGCAAAACACATGAAGAATAAACGGTCTCAGTTAATTAGCTCTGTAGTCAAGAATCCCAAGATAGTAGTAGACCGTCAAAGTTCGCATAGTGCAAAGAATGCTGATCCCAGATCAGGCTAATAATAAGTCACATCAGAGGTTCAGCTAAAATGGTACCTGGTGTACCTCCAGGACATAGGAGTGCCACGCTAATGCTCATGTGCTCAAAATTATGGTTACCATATTTGGTGAGAGGAAAAAGAGGACATGTCCAGGGATTATTAATGTTTATTAATGAGTTTATCTATTAACGATTTTTCACATTCACTGGCCAATCAGGTAGTGCTTCTCTTATGAATATGAATGAGTTTCAGAACGCTAAGCTAAAGTTTGTTAAATTTCAACCGAACGATTCACTGCTCACATGAAATCAAAAATAAAGAGCTGAAGTGCCAGTGGTTTCCAGGAGGTGACGTCACTGCGCAGTGTGACACGGAGGGCTGTGCATGTCATTTCATTTGTGAAGCAAACGTGTGTGCAAGCCGTGCAAACGCGGTGTGATGATACTGAGCAGCTGCCGTACATTGACAACTGGTGCTTTTTCCTTCACTTGGTACTCCACTGTGACTCGCAACGCTGGGTCATACTGGTTATAACGCTAAACCTGGACAAACCACCGATTTTTGAAAAACAGCTCGGATGCCCGGACAGGGGCCCAAAAAGAGGACGTGTCCAAGGAACCCGGATGCATGGTATCCCAACATCCAATTCCTCTCACTTAATCACTACACTGGTGCCATTTCTGAAATATTAGTTATTTTAAGTGAACAAAATAATCTTGGTCACTTGATTTGTTCCTGTCATAAATTCATCTTGCTTATTGACAGTCAGCTGTAGATGTAATTGCTATGACATTGTCCCCTTGCTACTTACTGTACAACCCCCCCCCGATCCCCTTATTCTGGGAGCGTCTGTTTTTGAATCACTCAGTTGGATCATTGTGCTCACATGCTGGATTCCAGTTTTGTTCAATAAGTGACTCCTTCGGTCAGTAAACAGTGTAATCTCACTCGCGGCTGAAATACCCTCATTCACACTCAAGGCAAGCAGCCGGTCACTGCAGTGTTTCTCCCAAAACAAACTGTCCTTGTATAAAATAGTACTGGAGCTCAGTGTGCTTCAGGTCCAGTATTGTCATGGTATTGTTCTGGATGTCGTTCGTTCTTTCAGTCACAGGTATCATTTTCTTTATATTTCCCATTTTCTTCAGGGCAACTTTAACCATGTGAAATTCCATCTTATTAAATATTGTTGTTAAACCTTGTGCACGATAAGGTCACATTCTGATTCAGTTCTAATGAATGAAACATGGCGTATTATCACTAAGAGTGGCTCCCGCATTATCTGAGTTATTTATTTGGGTTGTCTGGGCACAGAGGAGCTCAGTGTGGCTGCTGAGCAGGCATGACTCAGAAAATGCTACGGGATTCGACATCCACCCTGAACACAACACCAGACATTCTATCACACCGACAATGAGCACAGGTGACGCTCCTTATAACCTCATCTCGTAGTGGAAACATCAGCTTTGGGGGAGGTATTATATGTTGTATGAGAGCATCAAATTTTGCACAGGGTTCAGCAGAAGCTCAGTGCTTTTGGGATTTCATGCTTCTTGGCACTGATTACTCCATAACACGAGGGACACAAAAGACTGGGGCTCCTTTATTAACAGGAGGATGTGCTTGTAGTAGTGATACAAGCAGCCCTGGTCCTGGTGGAAGGTCCTGTCTTGGCTCTCAGCATGAAGAAGGAATGGGCCTGACTCAGACTTGTTTGTCTAGCTCGTGGTCTGGGGGATGGTCTTCTCACAGTAGGTTTGGGAGTGAAATTAATTCAGTTATAGTGATCAGATTGGGTGGGGGTGGATGAGCTTTGGTAGGGGGATATTGGTTGAAGTACATATTTGGGAGGTCAAATATTTGGGATTCACCCATAACAGACACCTAACAGATTTACACGAGCCCCCTAAACCTCACCATTTTCCCAGTGTTCTGGGGTGGTTCAGATATCAGGACGCACTTCAGATGATTTAATCAAAAAGCTTGTTTTCCCCTGCAAGTGAAGTTAGGCTGTTTATCAGCCTCAGCGTCTGACAGCAGCGCGGAACCGCACCTTCCTGCTGCTATTTGGCTTCCTGTGTGTGGGCTGACTGTGTGGGAGGAATTCGCATCTCTCTCGGAGCACAAGTCAAAAGTGCTTCATTGTTTCTTTTGGTATTATTTACTTGGAGGTGTCCTGTAATAACATCACTCAGGAGGCCAGGGATCCCCGTCCCACCCCCGCCCACTGCATCCTCATGAACACGGTTTAAGGTTCATGAGAGAGGAACCTAAGTGTAAAGTCACATGAAATCACAGAGCCAGCAATCCTGTCAGGCATGATTTTTACATACCTGGGCCACTCTGCTACTATTTAGGTGCAACAAGCAAAAAAATATTTCTTTAACTGCACAAATTTTCCTGTTGGAGTCCCTTAGCAAGGCCTGGCCTGATGTCAGACACCTCCTGCGTGTCTCCAAACCCAAACCCTGCAGTCTGCATTTACATCCACTTCTGACAGGCACGGCTAAGTCTTACATCACCCTGACATTTGAGCGGACCTCGGCTTTGTGATTGGTTATTAATTAGCCATTCGTTTCCTCTCTGAGACTGCCTGGCTTAAGGAACTTGGGCTGTGATGATCAGATCGAGAGGCTACCGCCTGCGATGGAGTGAGAGACAGATGGATCCGAAGTCTGGACGCCATCACTAAGCTGATCAGGAGATGTACATGCGAGATGGCAGGTAGCGTGAAAGGGGAGAACTGTGTGTTGAAATAGGAGTACCTGGAGGAAACCCGCGGGTCATAGGGAGAATGTGCAAATTCCACAGTCTCTTAATTTAATTTATTTATTCATTATTAACATTATTCTTTAGCCATACGTAAAATCAGCCACCAAAATTATTTGCTCCAGCATAATGTCCTTTTCTGTTCTCTAAGTGACTTGGAATCTGCTTGAGTGTTGTCTTTGAAACGAGCATCAAAAAACATAAAGCATATTTGATTCTGGAGATGAATACAGATGCAGTAACTCTTAATAGACACTAGATGGTATTGTGCAACTATGGCCCCTCAGTGGCTTGACTGTTGATTAGTCAGTCGTAACATTTACATTTATTTATTTGGTTAATGCTTTTGTCTACAAAAACGGTTAGCACTGCTGCCTCACAGCCCAAGGACCAGGGTTCAAATCCCACCCCCAGCTCCCCCTGTGTGGAACCTGTACAGCCCAGTTGTCTGCACACCACATGTGGGCTCCCAGACACTCTCACCCATAGCCTCAGAAAGTAGATGGCCAAATTTTAGTCAGGACATCACCCCTACTTTTTCCAAAAGATACCAAACAACCCTTAATGAGACCTTTCAGTAAAGAACCAGGAGCTTCACAGACCAACAACCCAACTGGACTCCCATCCAAGCACTGGCCAGACCAAACCCTACTTAACTTCACACAGACTACACAGTCCAAACTGCAGGTACCATGGTTGCTGACAGCGTGAAGTATTGGTCACTGAGAATGTGAGATTGAGCCTAAAGAAAGCAAATACATCAGTTACCTACAGAGGAGAGTTGGAAGGGGGTGTCCAGATAGCACAGTGATTAGCATTGCAGCTTCATAACCCAAGGACCAGAGGTGTAAGAAGTACTCAAAAATGTTACTCAAGTGAAAGTACAAGTAATGAGTGAAAATTTTACTCAATTAAAAGTATTCAGCCAG
>JAODLC010000021.1:16013042-16028163 GCA_026781145.1 Hippopotamyrus pictus
GTAAAGTAAAAATTCCCAAAAATAATACTTAAGTACAGTAATCAAGTAAAATTACTCAAATACTTTACACCTCTGGTAAGAATGATGGGCTTGAATCTCCCTGAAATGTGTTTGTGGCTGTTCAGGCGTGTGGCCAGTTGCTGAAATTGTAAGTTTGAATTTGTCCCCCCGGTTGGTGAAATCTATCGAGGAGGACCTCCCCCCCCTCCCCCTCAAATTTATTTATGGCTATAGGCCCTGATGCAGGCCGGCTTGTTAGGAAACAATAAAGAAAAAGGAAGTGGGAAAGTGCAGCCAGCCTTTATGCAGCTGTCAGGACCGTGTGCAGCGTGTTAAACTGGGAGGTGTGATTTTATTTTACTGTGGTGCAGCAGATGAAAGTCACAGTTGCATCTGAAGCAAGCCTTTTATTTTTCTGTGTTGTTATCGCTGCCGAAACGAAGTTGCTGGTATCTGGAATTTTCTTTTTTCATTTTAATCTGTTTTTCTTGTGGTCCAACAACATTTGTATACCAATAAAGACTACCCCCCCCCCCTCCTTCAATGGGGGTGTCACCGTGTAACTGGAGCAGAACATTAGAAATGAGCGGCGTGGTGTGATCACAAAGGTCTCCGCCATCTACAGGTATTCATGCAAGGTCATTTAGATGTGTGTACGCATCACGGCAGTATGTTCACCAGGCACTGAAGCATATCTGAAGGTGGGCTGATCTGTCTGAAGCGTTGCCCCTTTCATGTCTGACGTCCCCATTTCCTCATCAACAAACGCAAAAGTGGATTTCATGGCGAATTCACATCAAAGTAAGACATGGATAGTGCCCCTGGCTGTCTTGACGTACGATGTTCGTTGACATTGCATAATGTGTCTGAACTTGCAGTACTCTGACTCAAAGATGGAGCAGGATTTTATTTTTTAAGTGTAAACCATTTTTAGTGTAGTCTTAGTGTGTAATTACTGTGTGCATTACTGTTTTTAGTGAGTAGGTCTGGTGCCCTGTGCTACCTGAACTAGACTCCAGGATCCAATGTGTCCATTACCATTATAAGTGGAAGGATTGGTGGATTTTATAATCATGGTCAAAGTAATTGTCTGTGGAGGAGAACGTTTGTGTTTCTTCCTATCCTTGCAACAAACACAGTGAAATATTCATGAGGCTCAATTTTTTAAATCTTTATCACTTACTGCTTTATTGTGCGTTTGAAAAGCTTTCTGTCTGTGTCTTGTTTACTCATGCTCAAAAAAATGACACACACCTATTTGGCAGATTTTTTTGTCCAAAGCAACATACAGCTGAGGATCAGATAGCAGGTCAGCCATTGTCCCTAGAGCACTGTCTCCTAATCTGGTCCTCGGGGACACCCAGACGATCCACGTTTTTGCTCCCTCCCAGCTCCTGCTCTACAGCATAATACGGACTGTCTGCAGGTCCTTGAGGACCAGACTGGGAAACACTGCCCTGAAGCAACAGGGGCTAAGGGTCTTACTCAAGGGCTCAATGGTGAAATCACTCTGCCAGCAATTAACATGAACTTGCAACCACCTTCCACTCACAGCAGAGAGACCTAACCCACTCAGCCGCACACCACCCCTCTCTCACGCTCATGGATCATATGGCTAACAAGGATATTTCAAATCTTATTCTGTTATGTCTACTCAGAAATGACATGAACAGATATAAAACTGAGGAAACTTAGGCTGAATCCTTAGAAAACTGAGGAATTGTAAAGTGGGGTCAAGGTCTTGCAGGCTCAGATATTACAAATAAAAACAGACAGCAGACACCATCCTGTATTGTCTGAGAATAAAAATTCCCAAAACTATTTGTTTTAGCAAATTACCATGAAAACAAGGTAAGCTGCCTTTCACTTGATCTGGGACATGTTTGATCAAAAGTAACACCAGAACCACTACAGCAACTGGTTCTAAAGACAGTTTCTTAAATTATTCATTAAAATTTGTCAGCATGGATATCAGCAGTGGATGTATCCTCCAACAGGCTCCAGACCAGTACATTCAAATTAAATGGACTGAGATTCTGTTCCACTTCTGTTCAGAAATTGCAAGAGTGAAATGCTACCATTTACGAGATTTTTAGAATATTTGCCTCTTCAGGCTCAGTCAGGCAGACCGTTCGTGGATGGCGTGCACTCTCTTCCCGGTTTTCGGGAATCTAGCCTGGATCGGGCTCAGATAGAGTAGGGGGACTCTCCGAACCGACTGCTGGGGGTCCACTTAAGGAAATCTGCTAGGATCCCCCCCCAAAAACAAATTATATATGTGGGATCTTGACATTATGCAACCCAAGCTAAGGACCCAAGCTGACATATTGTCAAGGGGCCCATAATTTCTATCTAAAGCCCTGGTATTCCTTAATCCTAACCCTAATCCTAACCCTAACCCTAACCTTAATCCTAACCCTGACACCGACCATTCCTATATGATATTTTAATATCCCCAAATGAAAAGAAACCAAAGTTAGACACCAACTAAATTTCTGGGGACCCCGTACAACTGCTCCACAGGCCCCCAGAAGCCCCCATGTCAGGATCCATGACTTTTTGCAACATCATTCTAAGGAACTTCTGAAATTTCCTTGCTGTGCTTTTTTGAGTCTCTGCTTTCAGATGCATCACAGTTTGAAGGAGGCTAACAGGAGCAGCTGCCGTCTCCTGAATAATAACAACAAATATACCTGAACACAGGTGGAGTTTAATCCTGGCGGCATCTGGAAGGCAATTCATTGGTCCTGGCTGTTATTGGGAGATTGTGCATATTTATCCCAGCAAAATCTCTTAAAATACTATTCTAATGTAGATTTCTGAATCCTTCAGCTATTGACTTTCAGACAAGTGTGTTGATTATCAGTGCATTCTTTGACGAATGCACTGAGTGTTTCCCAGTCTGGTCCTCGGGGACCCACAGTCAGTCCACATTTTTGCTCCCTCCCAGCTTCCAGTGCTGAAACATGGACTGTCTGTGAGTTCCTGAGGACCAGATTGAGACACACTGCTATAGATGGTTTGGTGGTTTTGTTCGGGTATTTTCACCTATTTTTCATTGCTGGTGGACACAGGTATCAGGCTTCCCCACAGACACTGGGCCAGCGCTTCATGTTGTGGTTCCTTCTTGCAGCTGTAATCTCCACTTTACAATAAAGTAAAACATGAAGCTGCTGTCCAATAATTCCTTTCATTACCAAAAGCTACAAATTATTAATGATTCTTCCAAGATGTAATTTAAATCTGATATATGCTGGAGACTGAAGTTCTGACAAAAAGCTGAAAGGCTTCTTCTACAAGTTTCTGTAAAGGAATTCAATATTTGTTAGGCTCTTCTTCCATATAGCCATTAGTATTGTATTTAATTTTACTAGTCAGAAATTTCTGATAATGTATGGAAAGATTTTGATTAAATTCAAACGTACTGAGCTTTAGCTCCCAGAATCGTCTCAGTCCAGGATAGGTTTGTGGGGGCTTGGATCCAATCCCCAGCAGCACAAGGTTGGTGCAAACCCTGGACAAGATGCCAGTTGCACCACAGTCACACCATATTGGTTCCAGTCTATAGAAATCTACCTGGAATTTTGGGGCGGTCGTGTATCACAGCATATCAGCAATGGAGATGAGTCAGAATACAGGGGACTAGAGGAGGACTTTGTCTTGTGGTGCAGGGAGAACAACCTGCAGCTCAACATCAGCTAGACACAGGAGCTGGTGTGGACTTCTGACGTCACAAAGGGCCCCTCAAATGTGTCACCACTGAGGGGGAGGAAGAGAAGTGGTGCAGACCTACAAGGCCCTGGAGCTCCACCTGAACAGCAGACTGGGCTGGGCAGACAGCTGTACAAGAAAGGCCAGAGCAGACTCTGCTTTCTGAGGAGCCTCTGCTCGTTTGATGTGTGTAGTGGGATGCTGAGGATGTTTAACTGGGTCCATAGTGACCAGTGTACTTTTCCATGCTGTGATGTGCTGAAAAAGTAAGATCAATTTAAGTAATGCCAAACGCCTGAAAGTCATCAGGAAGGGCAGCTCCGTCGCAGGACTGACCCTGGGCCTGCTAGAGGCAGTGATCCAGTAGAGGATGGTGGCAAAATTGAACAACAGCAATTCTGGCCATCCCCTCCAGGGGGCACTATGTTGGAGCGCCAGCCAACGGCTCATTCCATAGTGCGCTAGGAATCGCTACTGGGGATCTTCCCTACCTGTCATCAGGCAGCACAGCACCTCCTCCTGACGTCACCCCCACCTCCCCCGGTCATAACACGTTAGGAAGCCCCCCGCGTCTTTGCTGTAGTAAACGTCTGGTGCAATTTTTGCGCACATATTTTTACAGTTAATTTTAAATTTTATTTAATTAATACCCTAACATTAAATTTTATGATGTTCTGTTTGTATACCGTGTGTACTTTTAAAAAATTGTTTGCACTATGTGTACTATTCCGCACAAGGTTTGCTGTCTTTGTACTTCATCTTGTTTTGCACTATATGTCATCAGCTCCTAAATTTCTACTACAGATTTCAAAAAGGTGTAACTCTAATTCCAAGCGTAAGCCTAATTAGCCCTAACCTTAGTTCTAACCACAATGTCTACCCCTAGCATTAACCCAGACACATACCTAAATGTCAGCAGTACCTTCAGTGCTAATCTTACCCCTGATTCCAACCCAAGCTAGCTAAGCTAGCCATATATAATATGGCAATATACTATCATCCACATTCTAACCCTAACCTGAAACCTAACCTTAATCCCAAACTTAACCTGAAACCTAACCTTAACCACAAACTTAACCTCAAACCCCTAACCCTAACCCCAACAAAGGCAACAAACCCTGGGCTGGTATAAGCAGACAAGATGGCTCTGGCTTCTCCTATTTTTTCAGAGGAGAAACTTGTGGAAAACAGTTTTCCTCTAACCTAAACCTAATACCAACCCTAACTGCAGTGGTAGCCCTCACACGTTCCACTCAATGTTGGCAGAAAGACTACAGTCCATTCAGTAGAAGCATGTGGTTTCATTTCTCATCTCAGTCACCTTTTAAGGTGAATCTGCGGGTGAGCGAGGTCATTAATACACCCCTAGCTCAGTCTGGCCACTTCATTTCATCAAGTCGAACTCAGTACTTCCTTTTCTGACAAAGAGCCAGCAAAGTGCGTAAGCACGGCCCACCGGGCACCAACAGCGACACCCCTTTTTCATACTTTGGTGGCCAGAAAATCAGAATGAGTAACTTAAAAGAAACGGTTGCAGATCATAATGGAAATATGGGTGGGATCCATCATCCTCAGTCCCAGAAGTAATTAGCCCCTAGGAAACATCGAGTCTTTTTTTTCCGTGGGGGGGGCTGGGTCTTGCGTCTGTTGCATGCCAAACATCAAGAGAGAGGCAAGATGTCGAAGCAACAGAATGTCATTTACGAAGAAAATAGCTGCACATCGCCAACAGCGCTGGGAACGCAATCCTCAAACAGCATCCGTGTTTTGCCTTGGTCGAAGTAAACAGCGTGTTAAACATCTAAAGAACATCAGACGTTGAACTACGTATGGTTTGCGAAGCATTAGTTTAGAATGTCTGTGTATCTCATTATGTCTCAGTAACTATAGCAAAATGTCAGACTTACATCATAATGACTAATGCATTAACACAGAAGGCTCACAGAGTGGCGTCTCCTCACAGTATCTAGGCTAAGTTTCGATGCTTCCCCCCCCTTCAGTGCAAATAGCCGGATGCACTTCCATTGAATGCTGGGTTGCCTGTTGAGCGTTGTTACTGCAAATTAATTTGCGGTGATTAACAGGAAGGACAGCATGACGTATGTGAGGTTCCCTCTGGTTCCTCTAATTTCCTGCCACTTTCAAAGATGATGTCGCCATTCAGGGAGCTGATAAGTATATGGTGAGTGGTTCTGTGTACATGGATGCCCCATATAGGTTTCTGTGGTGTCCCGTCCATGATCTTCCAGGCTTAGGCACCCAGTGGAAATAAATGATCGGATGATGTAATCACATAATCACCAATTACTACTTTCCACTCTGCTCCAGAAACCATAAACTACATATCTAGTGATGTTGGTATTATGGTTGTCTGTGAGTCTGCCATGTGTTGTGTTCTTCTGATACATTTTAGTGAAAAATTGTTTATGAAACTTGGAAGCCCTTTTTAGAAGAGTTTCCCCGAATAAAGTCTTCTGTAGATTAAATTTTCATCAGTAGATCTTAGTTGCTTTCAAAGATGCCAACTTCTTAAACTTCTCATGAAGTATCTGAGCAGGATAAAACATGACAGAATCCTTTGATGAGCTCTGGGCTCATGGTTCTGTGGAAAAAGTACCGGGGAATTGAGGAACATAAAATGGTATTGAGAAGCAAAGAAGATTAACAATGACATATGTGCCCGAAACACCAGCCCTGCGTAACAAGCTAGCGGCGCCATGTGAAAAGTTATAGGGTACATGGAGCGGTCTTTAGATTAACATGCAAGTACTGGTGGAGTGCTAGTCTGGCACATACACACACTCAGCTGCTCAGTTGATGTTGCCTTGTGCTTTCTGTGTCAGCTCTGTCTCCAGGATGGATGGATTGATGAGTGGATGCTTGAAATACTGGACATATATGTGTCCACTCCACAGACCCAGCCACACTGTGCTGTGTTCTGGTGCAGACCAAGCCTCTCCCAGCCAGGTAGAACGCAGACTGGTGGGAGTACGTGAATAACGTGGTGCAAACCCTGTTGGCCCTCAGGGGGCGCTATTATGCCAACTGTAAAACTCCCAATACCAGGGCCAGTTTTGAAATAACAAACCAAGGGAAGGATTTTGGTGAAATAAACACACCGCAACAGTCATATAAAATAGAAAGTAAAGAAAATAAAAAAAACCAATATTGCCTGTCCCTTTCTTTTCCCTGTTACATATGCAAACGTATAATGGTACATAAGTATTTTGCACAGGAAAACTACAGCATTTTCCTGTGGGCAAGGAAAAGAAGTGAAAAGAAGGTATCTGCCCAAACCTGGGCTGAAGGCCACAATACACCTAAAAGTGCATGAGAAAAGACTGGAGAAAGTCGGCGTTGTCTCAGCTTCCAGCCCCAAATCCCAGTCTGCACTCCCACCATCAACATGTTAAATCTCCCCTCTCAAGTCCACAGCCTCTGGGTATGGTGTCATTAATGAAGGCAGTCCATCACAGATGTCACTTGCAGGGCCAAAATAAGTATACTGCACAGATGTTTATCTTTGTAGCTGCAATTTGAAAGGAGCAACAGGGCCCAGAATTTGAATTTCACCCAGAGTTTTTTAAATAAATGCCTCTAGTGTGAGCTCTCTGCATTTTTTCCCCACGCTGGACTGGACCTGAAGATTCCAATCCTGGTGTGTACCAGTATCTCCCTCGCACTGTGAGATGGTCATCGACCCCCACCCCCATCCCAGAGAGACGGCAGCGCACGCCGATCTTCCTCGCACTGTGACCTGGTCCCCACAATCCCCCAACCTAAACCCTATAGAGCTGGTTTGTGATGGGTTGGATCGAAGAGTAAAAGCAAGGTAGCAGACTTATACCTAGAACTTGTGGAAACTCCTTCAAGACTGTTGGAGATGTGTTCCAGGGGGCTAAACCTGGAAGCTGGCTGAAAGAATGCCAGGGGTCTGTTATGAAGAGTCTAATATTTGTGAAAATGTTAACACTTTTATTGGTTTTTGCAGTGCTTGATATGTATTCATTTATTGCCTCTAGGTCTTTTACTATAAAGTGAATAGGCTTTGGAAAGTTAGAATATGGATGGATGCATCGAAGGAGATGCTTTTAAAAATGACATTTTGTACTGTTTTTTTACTATGATAAAGACCCTATTGAGTTAACAGTACTTAATAACCATAATTATCCATTACAGTGTAACAGTACATTTTACAGTATGTTTTGCAACTAGGATAGTTCGTGATAGTTTGATATGCCGTGTTGTTCACTTCCCGCAGGGTCTCAGAAGTTGTTTCATGTGTAACGTGTGCAAATCTACAGGTGTCAGTGGGCTGGATTCTCTTGTGACCAAGCCTTGCTCTGATGCTGTATCTCTTGGAGCTGTAGGCCTCGCTCAATAACAGCAGTTTGCTCGAATCACAGTATGTGCAATGCTGAGAAGCAGATCAGAGATTGGGTGATGGTGCTGGAACAGATGTTCGGGAATAAAACAACAGAACATAGGAGGTGGTCCCGAAGGGTGACGAGTATGGATTGCGAAGCATTATTTTAGAATGGATGCAAAATTCACCGCCAACGCATTTATTCTTCCCGCCAATGTGGGTACCATTTCTAGATTAGTGGATCTGACCCATGTCATACTTCAGAATCAGGAGGTCCCTGTTTAGTCACTGGCTGGCTGTCTCCTCTGGTCCACTTCCACCTTACTGGCCGGCATCAGCCTGCTTAATAAAACCCGCAGAGTCACTCCAGCACTAAGCTGTTTAGCCGCCACAGAAAAGCCGTTTCCAGGCAGTTGGCATGTTCCGAGAGAGCAGGGGATTTGAGGGGTCTCAGGCACCCGCACTGGTGTCAAATAAGCTTTAGTCATTCAGCTCAAGATAGCAGCCTCCCACAGATCACACAAACTTACCGGCTCGATTCTTCCGCACCATTTGAGATGTTACGTGAGCGTTTGAGGCTGTGGCAGCCCTGAGCATGCAAGCAGAGCCTTGGCTGGCGGCTCAGCGTTATGCAAGAGATGGACGTGCAACTGTGTCAATCTGTCAATGAGGTCCACCGATCAGGGCGTGGAGTCAAAGCAGAGTCTTTCTCAAGGGATCAAGTTAAGAGTACTGGTCCAGCCCAGGAATGCGTGAGGCTGGTTGGGAGCAGTTGGAGATCCCAGGGATGCTTGAACTGTGGGCTGAGTCATGGCATCATGATATGCCATCTCTCAGTCTATGGGAATCTGCAACTAGGATAGTTCGTGATAGTTTGATATGCCGTGTTGTTCACTTCCCGCAGGGTCTCAGAAGTTGTTTCATGTGTAACGTGTGCAAATCTACAGGTGTCAGTGGGCTGGATTGAGCAACGAGCCTCGGAGCCTTCAGTACAGCTGCGATTCAGACAAGGTAATCCACCTGAAGCAAAGCAGGTTTGGGCCTGGCCAGATGGGATATAAAACCAAGGTTCTGACTCTCTGAGATGTGTGGTGAGCGTACTGGTGCAGAATGACGGCTGTCATATCTCCCAGGTGGGGGCTACACAGTGGTGGGGGTTGAAGCGGCTTCCTATTGGTTCTGTAAAGCGCTGGGTGTTTGAAAAAGTGCTATATAAATGTAGCTTTCATTCATTACAAGTTTTTCACAGGTAATTTTTCAAATCAAAATGATTTCATCATTCCATCCATCCATCCATCCATCCATCCATCCATCCAGCTGCATATTCTGGTCCATCCAAATACATATTTAAAGGAAAAAAATGAATACCTAATTAATGAGAACTTATAATAATGACAGATTATAACATTATAGAAAAATATACATAATTACACCCACTACATGCGGCGAAGAACAGGCCCTACTTCTGAGCAGTCATGCTGTGACGTTTGCCTATAAAATAACAGATGCATCCTGGTCATTTTGATGACATGTGACATGCCACACGTCACCTTCCCAATTCAATGCTTGCTTGATGAAAATAAAATGAATAAAAAAAAGTGTAAAAATGAAAGGTCACACTTTGCTTTCATGTAGGGACAGTCTCTGAAGCTTATTAAGTTATATTCAAGATTTTTTTTAAATCCCTGTGGAAATTCTGCTAAATTGACGCCAAGCCTTTGTCATAAATGATGTCTCATGTTTTTTTTCCATGATCCGCTGGGTGGATGAAAGAGACAATTTTTCTTTCTCTTGTTTTTGCTGAAAATTCCCACAGAAACTGAAGAAATAAACTGGAAAACAAAAACAACCTGATGGTTTGAGGTTAGACAAATCAGTTTAATAATGACATCCAATAAGTTAATTTGACCATAATGCCACCCCTATCCGTCTACAGTGTATTGACTGATATGATTTCTGCAACCTAATCATGCCATCTACCAAAAATCCTAAGAAAATGAATATTCCTACAATGCAGCTACATCATTATGGTCTGGGACCCTCTCCAGAATGTACAATGCCATTTTTTTGTTTTTTGATGACTGAGATAGACAGCCCAGGTTGGACAAGTGGTCACTGACAATCAGAGGTGGAAATTTCAGGTCCAGAAAGTATGAATCCAGACCAGGATTTTGTTTCACCCAACCAGTGGCATACTCTGTAACTGTGACTCTATATGCTCAACTGGTTGGTTGAAACTAAATCACGGTCTGGATTTGTACTTTCTGGACCTGAAATTTCCACCTCTGCTGACAATAGATTGATATGAAGTTATGAGAGAGTGATTTGGTTGCTCAGTAGATGATCCTGTGGCCTTGCATCTTTAGGAATGTGGGATCTGTTCCTTTGCATGGAAGTTTGCAGTTTCTCTATGCATTTGCGTAGGTCTCCCCTGGGTGTTAATGTTTCTTTATATGGTACATAGGCATGCAGTTTATGGGGACTGGTGTCTCTATATTGTGACATAATGCGAACCTAACTGACTGAAATCGTGTCCAGGATGTGTACTGGAATGAACTCTGGCCTTGTTGTAGTGCTGGCAAGTAATATTAAACATATTATACTTCTACAGTTATATATATATAACCATAACCAGGAAGTTTAATAGCTTCTAAGGAAACTGAACAAACAAGCAGAAGCTCCCCCACCTTCCGGATAAGTTTATAGGAACTGCATTTAGTCACATTGCAACTAAGTCCATCTCTGAGACACAAGAGAAGCAAAGTTTACTGAAAAACAGTATAACAAAAATAGAGTGTGGATTCTATTGTGTGTCCACCGCACCGTGACACGACTTTTTGACACAGCGTGTGACATTTCAGCTGTGTGGGATTGCTCCACAGGCGGGAAGCCGACATCACAGACGGGTTGCATTTAATAACCACTCTAATGAGCCCCTCGCAGCCTTAATTACCAGACTGAGCGCTTCCTCAAATAAAACTCAGCACTGCCTGAGCAGAAAATGTCATTACAGCTATTTTTGTTAATGAGCAGAATATGGTAGTTCCATCTAGACAATGGGCGTGAGATTCATTGTTATGGTTGCTTTTCTTCGGCGATAAATAAAATATGGTTCAGAGGGGCAAAGGCAGCTGTATCTTTATTAAGACACAGACCGAACACAGATGAGGGTCGCAAGCGAGGTTATTTCCATCCCTATTGGAAGCTGGAGGAGCAGAGAACCCCCGAAGGCTCCCCAGTTGGCCCCGGGGTCACGTTCATCGTGGTTACGGTGCGGGCCGGCCTACTCAGAAAACAGCTCACTGCGTAAAATTCGAGAGACGACGTTGGGGTGGTCCTCCTGGGGCCAATCTCTATGGAGTAAGTCGCGCTTCTTTCCCGCTGAACAACTGGTAAGTCATCGATAAAAAGAGGTGTGCCAAAGCAGGACAGTTCATTGTTCATTAAGAAGACATATAGAGCCCAAGGTACAGAGAAAATGAGACTCAATTCAAACACTAATGATGGATATAGTCCTTTTCATGGAAGAATATACTGAATCCATCCATCCATGTTCTATAACCGCTTATCCTACTCAGGGTCATGGAGGGTCCAGAGTCTATCCAGGAGGCTACAGGCTGCAAGGCAGGAAACAACCCAGGATGGTTCACACATGGACACCTACGGGCAATTTAGTGACTCCAATTAGCCTCAATGCTTTTGTACTGTGGGGGGAAACCGGCGTACCCAGAGGAAACCCCATGATGACACGGGGAGAACACGCAAACTCCACACACATGGAATCCTGAAACTCAAACCCAGATCCCACAGGTGTAAGGAAACAATATACAATATACAATAGCAACAATACGATGAATCACACAAAAAATAAACTGCTTATATTTTCATAGGTTTCAGTTCTTAGACTATCCTCATTTCAGAAGAACATATGTACATCTCAGAAGAACATGCAAAACAGAAACATCGCATGACAGTAAAGGGGTTGGCACTGATTGGCACACAGCGTACCCTCTGGCATCAGAGCGATGCCTGTCGGCCTACTGTGGGGGCTTTGCTGTACGCAAAGGGACAGGGGGCTTCGGTGGTTCCTGCACTGGGGAGGAATCTACCAGATGCTGGTAAAGAGCGATGCTTCCCTCTCGCACATCCAGGCTCATGTAAATCGGCTCCACTTCAGTATATATGTCACCATTTTCATTAAGCTCACACTTCTCCAGGAAGGTTATATCTAAAAGAGATTGGACATAGTTACAGGGGAGAGACTGGACATTCGATGTAGTGTGAGGACATGAAATATTCAGGCTTTTCAGGTAGTTTTGTGAACACGTTTTTCTCAGTGGCCAAAGGTGTTGAAAAAGCATCCAGATTAGACCAAACCCCTGGAAAAATGCTTACATTGTAGGAAAAATCCCTCAAAATACACCCTTTTAACATCTTTTCCTGCTTTTCTTGTCTTTGGTGACAAAGACAAAAGGAGTCCGACTGGTCTGCCTGCATTTCTCTGTGTGTTGGCGCACCTTGGAAGATGAAGTGACGATTGTGGCTCAGACTCTCGATAACGGACGCCTGAGCTGCGCAGTTGGAATAAAACTGCTTCTGCTGCTGGGCATTCAGCAGCTCTGCTAGAGAGACGCAGACCTCCTTCATGTACATGGGCAGCACCAGCGGGGTCTGTGTCAGCAGGGAGCCTGGGTCAGAACACAGCGTTAGCGGGGACAGGACAGAGCTCCGGTCTGGGTCAGAACACAGCGTCAGCGGGGACAGGATAGAGCTCCGGTCTGGGTCAGAACGCAGCATCAGCGGGGACAGGACAGAGCTCCGGTCTGGGTCAGAACACAGCGTCGGCGGGGACAGGACAGAGCTCCGGTCTGGGTCAGAACACAGCATCGGCGGGGACAGGATAGAGCTCTGGTCTGGATCAGAACACAGTGCTATAGGGGGTCAAATGCACTCAGTACGGTCAGTACACAGTCAAATACACAGTAGCCTTGAGTAGTGGCACCCGTAGAAATCCTCTTACTCATAAATAACCAATCTGTGCCTGTTTTCATGTGCTGATATTTAAATATGTTTGTTAGGGGCTAAAGAAGCAGCTAAATCCTGAAAGTTTGTGAGCTGTACCACAGCTTAAGCTGGAACAAGAGAAGGCAATTAAGGGAGACAATTTTTTTGTTGTTTGTTTCATAGTTTACTCAACACTCTTACCACCCCCCATTCATTCCATCAATTATCGTATGGGTGTTTTGGTGGAATTGAATCTTGAATTGTAAATCATGGTCAGACAAAGATGGATTTAGGCTGTCGGTCTCAAATTGGTCTAAATAAATGTTTAAACAGTGCAGTTTGAATAGTGGATATGCTTGTGTAGGTAGTCAGTTTGCCAAAATTGTGTGTTTCTTAACAGTTAATTAATGGACTTCGGATTATGCTATTCTGCTTTAGGTTGTGGAGATGCAGTGCAACCTACCTGTCTTGTCCAGCGGATGACCGAGGAGGAATTTTTCCTCATAGGTTACTGAGAGAGTCAATGTCTCCAACTGGTTGCCGTAGCACCTCGCAAAACAGGCAGGGAGCTTGAGGGGAGTCACAGGCTGGATAACAACAGGCAGACTATAGGAAGACAGCACTGCCTGCAGGCTGAGTGGTCCATCTGCTGGGGAGAGCAGCTGTCAGTAACCAAGAGGCACCTCAGTTATGCCCTAGGTGAGAAGACAGTAGTGTGACTGAGAGCTCATTGGCTCGGAGGATAGAAGGAGGGAAGTGATTTGCTCAGAGGACAGCAGTGTAGCAGAGTTCATTGGCTTAGTGGACAGGAACTTGACAGCGTAGATGACAGAAGTGTGGAAGACAGTGAACCTGAGGGACATTCAGATACAGTACCAGTGAAAAGTCTCAGCACATTTTCAACGCATTTGTCACTACTTTAGCTAAATGATTCACCTTATAGTAAAAGGCCTCGCAGCAATAAAGTAATACATATCAAATATTGCAACAAGTAAAAGAATCTCGAAATGTTCTCAAATTTTAGACTCTTTAAAAAGAACCCCCTTTTGCTTTGACAGCAGCATAGCACTCTTGACGTTTCTTCATCCCGCTTCCAGATGTAGCCACCTGGAGCCTACATCACAAAACTGGTTTGACAAAGTCAGTTTTAGGAGATAAGTTTCAGCCAAAACCAAGATTACCGTACTTCTTGGGCATGTGCACATAAAAGTGTGGTGCGTGTAACAATCAGCCAATCGCTATGCATGGATTGCAGCAGGATTTAGTTTAAAGTAGTGGGACAGATAATTATTATGATAAAATCTGAAGGATTCTAAAGTACACTATCAGCGAAGAGCAACGGCATGGCTGCCGCCAAAGCTAGATGCAGGAAATGATGCAGCAGATCGCGGAATGCTAACGTACTGTATAGTTTAATTGTTGTTAAGAAAATTTCGATAATTGTCTTAATTTCCCAACTTATACTTTGTGGTTTCTTATTCCTAATAATCATCCCTTTTTAAATATTCAGTGTCACATTAATTTGTAATTTACACTAGCTGAATACATATATTTAGAAAGTAAAAATACATTTAGACAATGATAGATATTAACAGTAATTATTATTATATAATAAAATACATTTTAAAATAAAGATTTCTTATTCATTATTTTAATATTAATAATAAACCATTAATATATTTAATTATAATAATATTGTCGTGCCCAGCGGGACGGAACGGAGACAAAGGCGCAGACGTCAGGGTATCGGGGAATACGGAGGTTAAATACAGGTAAGGCAGGCAAAACGCAGACGGACAATACAATGACTGGACTAGGGAAACAATCTGAAATGCTGACTAAATACAGAGGACTAATGACAACAACCAGAAACAGCTGATCACATGGGGATCCCACACGAGGTTAACGAGTACAGTATATGCTCTTCTTGTTTTATCCGGTTCATTTTGTGTTTAAATGTTTAAAATAAATAAATAAATAAATAAATAAATAATTTTTTGCGAGCGGGAACCAATAAATTGGTTTTCCATTATTTCTTAT
>JAODLC010000021.1:16029494-16064394 GCA_026781145.1 Hippopotamyrus pictus
ATTGCAGGAAATGTGAAACTGTGTTTGCATGGACCCAGCTGAAAATTAACAGAAGATTTGATTATGTTTGACCACCCAGAAGAACATCACTGCAGCATTTTTAATTAAAGACTCCCATGACTGCATTTTGTTTCTTCCAATAATGTTTAAAATTTTGTTGTGATGTGCATCTTCTGGCTAGAGGGCAAAGAACAGACATTCGTTTGTTGACGTTCTGCTGAGGAAAAAGGACAAAAAAAAAAAACAAAACAAAACAAAACCAATTTCTATAGCCTGAAGCTGATTTTTCTATATTCTGCTATTGTCAGCTACAGTATCTATCATGGTTACTGCATCATCAGACCTGGCTACTTTTATCAAAAGAACCACTTTACTGATTTATTTTCTACATAAATCTAAATAGCTTGTTGTTGCCAAGAATATTTGCATAGTTCAGAAGACAAGCCTACAAAGTCATTCATATCATGCAATAAAATCTGAACAATCCCATGAAGGACTCATTAACATCTATAACTGTGATAATGGTATTTATAACTTGAGAAAAATGGTAGGGCAAAAAAAAACTGTAATTTAAAGACCCATTTTTGAATTACCAGCTTGATTTGTTTGTGTTATAGAGGACACGACAAGGCAGGAGGGTCCCAGGTAATATGTCTCTGCCCAGGGTGATCGAGTCTCTGGGACTCACCATGTCCCGGCTGATGCTGTCCAGCTCCTGCTTTCCCAGAAAGCCTGCAGTCACCTTGATGACCATGGGCAGGAAATTATGAAATCTGTGGGCAAAGTCTGGAAGGCTGTATTCCTGCGGACTCCAGTGCAGCTGGGAAACATCCATGTCTCCCTAGCGAATGATCGTGTGCGTTCAGTCTGACTGTGGACCAGTAAATGCTACCCCTAAAAAACAGGGGGAAAACACACACAGGTCCACTTCCTGATTTGTGAATCATTGCTCTACAAAGTAATCATCAACAAACACTTTTACAAGTATCATTTGTTTGCTCCTATTGAAAGTTCCAATCTCGAAACTAGAGCCTTAGATCGAATCTTTTACTCTCTCATCCGAGCTACAAAACAAAAAAAGGGGCAATATGCGAGGCCACTCGTTTAACTTAATACTATTTACTAAATGAAATGATAGCAGACAGTATATACAAAGTTTTCCGTGTAACAAAGGGTTTTGAGGTACTTATAAAAATAGTGTGAGAGAGACAGAAGTCAGAAGACTGTGTGGATCCATCCTCCATAGACTAATTACTTATTAGTGACCTCTTAGTAAATAATAATTACAAAATATTCTCCATCTGCAACATACGATTACACTTTCACCCAGATCAACATGTAACTTAAATTATCATAATTAAGCATATTAAGGCTCCTACACCTATGTTTAGTCTGGTTTCAGGTTCCTTGTTTAACAAGATTTATGCTGAAGTGTAATAGTGAATATTCCCCATTCTGCCACCCCAAAGCCCTCCATCAAGGTTGATATTTTTGTTGCTGGTTTTGTGGTTTTGCGGTTAGCCCTGCGTGGGTGAACTGCAGATAAGCCTGAGCTGGCTGAGGTGAAACCGGGTGATTTATGGTACGACTCATGGCACACAAGAGTGGTTCAGTTCTGTTGAAATAATAAACACACCCAGTTAATAATTAGCATAGCTGTATTTCCTTAAAAATCATTTATGGAACAGACACCAGAGCTAACTATGCATCCGCCTCCTTGTTAATAATGTCCTTAGTCTTTTGAGAGCCCAGACTCAATGAATTCCTGGCTAGATGGTCGGAGAGGTACTGCCCGTCTGGTGAATCCAGGCCCATGCAATCAGTTTGGTTGATTATGGTACAGTTACTCAGTCTGGGCAATGTGATAGGAGAGGGTGGTTCTAGACCATTTCAAATTGTGGGGGCCAGACTGGAGCCAGTTGTTCTGTTCGGAGGACCAGCATTTGACCTTAATGTCCAACTATTACTTACACTAGATTGCCAGCATTAAGAAGCAGAAGACAATTTTGAAACCGATAAATTATTTATGCGATGCTTTGCTGTTACATTATACTGTTTTTACAAATATGTAACTCGCTCTGATTTCTTGTTTAGACTGCCTTGCTTCCACCGGCTTGATTATTTTTTCTGTCGTTAACTTCGCTATTCACCACCTGAAGCGCCTCGACCACCCGACACACCCACGTTAACAGTCCGTCTAGTCAACGAGCTTACGTTTGTCTTTCACCATTTCCCAGGGCACACCATTTTAGCCCACATATATAAACGTCAATAATAACAGTAATAATAACACATTTATTTCAGACGCAAGTAGCATACATATTTGGGGGGGGGCTCATGTTGTCACAGGGGCACTGCGCCCCCTGAACCGTCCCTGGGTGACAGACATACTAAATTACTGAAACAGCTGTGCTCTCTGTTCCTGGCTCTTAGATGGAGAGTTAAAGGAGAAAATACATTTTAAGCACATGCAGCAGAACAGGGCTCCTCTTTCGTGTTTACGGACTTCAAAGGGCCGCTCTCTCTAAGCTTTACGCAGAATCCCATTCCGCTCAGTCAGTTCCCGAATCACACAGGATGTCTGAGCTCCGCTGCTTTGTCCACAGTGCCCCACAGAAGGCCTGGTTCCTTCGTCAGTCGGCAGCTTTTAAAGAAAACGTCACTGCCCATTAAAGAATGTTTGCCTTTCTGACTGCTTCCCAGGATAGATCACAGTTACAGAAACGCTTCCATGATGTGAATTTGGTTTTCTGTTTTTGTTATAAAGTCATTTAAAGAGATCTAACAGATATTGCATAGTTGACTCTTAGTATTGCGTACTAATCCCCTTCAAATGTTTTTTAAGGCAATTTTCCTTTGGAGGCAGTACAACCATATAATTAGAGTCAAAAGCAAATGTCAGTATTAATTGTCTAATGCTCAGTTAACGGCAACGCCTGAGTCAATAAACCAATGATACAAATTCTCAAAATTCCACTGATTAAATGAAGGCATTGCCTTTAGTTCCTAATGGGCTGAAGCCCTTGTCAAAATGAGTTACGGAGCAGACCTTGCTCTGCGGTACAACAGACACGGACTTTAAATTTTCTCCTTAGATGCACTAGAAGCTGCATCTCCCTGGACCCTCCGTGAAGCTTTCGGACGTTATATACACCTCTCTGAAGACTGGCAGAAATAGCACAGGAAGGCTCTGTAGACAGTCTCATCGATCACAGTGCCCAATCAGGAGAGGTGATGGTGAGGTACTTTCAAGAGTAAAGGATATCGGGGCTGTGGGAGACAGACAGACTGCAGCAAGCATAAATACATATTGTTCATGAGTTCTCCATCATTCTAGTCAGTTAGAAACATGAACTGCTGTCTTCGGAGACGTGTGCCACCTCTTTACACATTACATTACTCCTGTACACTGGATAGGCTACAGAAGCAGTCATTCTCGAATCCGCTCTGGGGCAGAAGTAAGCAGGTGGTCTTGCAATGATCAACAGGAATGCAGTGGAACTTCCGGCTGTGGGATAAACAAGGCCCCAGGGCAGGGGATTCCCCAACTCGTTTGCGTTCTGACACTGGTGAGTTTGCACCAATGTTCTGTAGTGTTAGTCATGCATGGTTACTTCTGATATTTCCCAGAAAACAAACCTCTGCAAAGATATTTGGTAGAATTCCCATGCAGTTACAGTAGCGGCTAAAGCAGTCAATGGTGAATTTTTAAAATACTGTTTACCCTGTACTAAACATGTGAGGATGAGCTTAAAATCCCTGTAGCCTGAAATCAATAGATTAGATCATAAGGGAATTAATTAATTGTCGACACACCAGAGCACACAACAATGAAATGTGTCCTTGGCATTTAACTCATTTGTGACATGACGGCATTCCAGTGAGCAGCTATTTTTCAGCACCTGGGGGGCAGTACCTTGCTCAGGGTACCTCAATGGTGGCCTACCAGGCAGGGAGTCAAACACCAACCTTTTGACCACAAGCACACATCCCTAACCATTAGGTCACCACTGCCCCACCACCAGAGCTAAATGCAAGAGAATGAGACCAGTCATATCTGTATTTGAAATTTACATCTAAGAAATTGAAGGGTTTGTCTGATTTTGTTAGCAAAGACCATTCCAATTGCAACACTATTACATTTTCATGTCCTAATCTTCTATGGAGTTATTTACAGAATCATTTCAGATTACTTGTCTTACTCAAAGGTACAACAGAAAGACTCCATTCAGACTGTCATGTTGAAAAGACACATCACAGTCCTCCCAGTCTTTGGTTGATACCTTGTGAACAAGTAACTGCCATCAAGTTCATTAATTACCAGTTAGCTTCCCTGATTAATGCAGAGTCATTTCATTTATGAAGTTGACCAGGCGGCAAACCTTCTTATGTTAAATGAGACACCTTGTCAACCTGGCTGTGTCGGATTAGATGCTAGGCGTAAATATCTCATGAGTTAAACCACCATCTTAACGACGACCCCCACATCATTGTCACTCCATTGGCTGTCATGTTAGCTGCTTTCCCGTCTCTCAGTGATTGGCCTGGGGCAGAGCCTTCTTGTAATCCAATGACTCTGGTCTTATTAGAGTGCTACTCAATGCTTCTTGTATACTTTTACTGATTCTCTGTGGTGGTTTTCTTCAAGGAATCTCACATTTTGTTCTTGCCTGTAACTTCCATAGGATAATGGATAATTTTCCAATGGTCTCCATCCACCTGCTAAGCCAGGGTGGGGGGGGGGCAAACCTGATCCATGAGGGGCCAGTGTGGGTGCAGGTTTTTGGATTACTTCTCAATCAGCCAATAACAGTGGGTCCCCAGGACTGGAGCTGAGAACCGCTGCTTTATGATTGGCTGATTGAGAGGTCATCCCAAAAACCCGCACTGACCCTCCATGGATCAGGTTCCTCACCCTATGCTAAGATATCTTCTGTCTGAATCACAGGTTCTAAATAATAATAATAAGAAATACACTTTCAAAAATGATATGCCTGTAAAATGAAACAACCAGTTTATTAAAAGTAAAGAGATTTATAATAATTGTGAAATCACAATCAGACGATCAGGAAATCACCATAGTATTAAGGAAAGTATTAAAGAAATACAACACGTAAGGGCAAAGTTGTGAGGTAGTCAAATTATTTGTCATTCTCCCTCTATGCTACCAATATGTAATTTATCCTCTTAAAAACTTGGAGTGACATTAAAGAGTGGACTGAATGGACAAAGATGTGACTAATTATCAAGCTGCATATCAGTTTTTCAGTGTTGATGACGCACTTCTCCCACAAACGTAGTGTCCTGATATGACCCCCCCAAAAAACAAAAAAACAAAAACAAATAATCATATAGTAACACTTTCCTAAAGCCACCCATTCCCCCTTTTAAAAGCCTGGCATCCTCATCGAGACAAGAAAATGGCAGCCAGAATGAAAAGGGAGACAAAGTCAGTCAGGTGAAAGGCAGATGGTGCGATGAATCAGACTGAGGTCCATGTGCGAGACGATCCATATCCGTTTATTGTGCCGGAGCCAAAACACAATCAGAAAGTAGTAAAACAAAATGACAGGCAGAAGTCAATACTGTACCAGGAACAGAACCACATCCAAATGGCGAAACTCAGGAGCTGGGAATTCGAGCAAGAGATCCTCAAACACCACAGAATGTCAGGAATAAGAAAAGTGGGAAAACACTCAGTTTGGAGAAACTGAAATACCTGACATTGGGACACTTGCTGTGGTGTCTTTACATTTTGGGATCCTTGGTTTAAAAAAAACCTGGCCTGTCGTTTGCAGGGGCTCTAATTTTTGGGGAACCCCACTCTGATCAGAGAGAAGGTGGAAGCGAAAGAGGAAGCTAAGAAGGAATAGGGTTTACCCGTAACAAATCACCCGAGTAACCATGCATGAGGAAGATGCTCCCAAAGGTCAAACAGCCCTTAAAAGCATAATTATTACGGCACAAACAGGTGAGGTTGTCTGATCGTGTAAACTTGTCAGATTCTATTTTGTTTTCTGCAGAAAAAGCATGATTCCAAAGAGCACAGATGTTCAAAATTAATGAAACTCAGGCATAAAATCTGACAAACACACAAAATAGCACAATGAGCTTCTGCAGCAGCATTGAATTGGGAGGAAATGCCGTACAGTAATAAACATTGACTCATTGATTAATAGAAATAACTGAAAAACATTAAATGTCCCTGTATGAAATTAGACATAGAACTCTATGTGACATTCTGGTTTTTCTTTAAAGGGTAGTTAAAAGATTTAATCGTAAGGATTCAACATACTTCATATGTAACAAACAGTGTAGTTGCATGTTAGGTGCATGTGCTTGGAATCTAAACTGAGAAATGAAAGATATGCACTGATATGACTTCTAAGCTTTTGTTGCTATCTTAGAGTACCAAATGACTTTTTGCAGTAGCCTCGAGCGACGTGACCTCTACCGTCCAAACACTATGTGGTATAAAAATTATAAATCCCCTCTAATAACTCCAGTGAAGCCACTTAGAATAAAAAGCAGGACCTCTCTCTCAGTTGTTGAGCACAGTTAGCTCTTTTATTCGAGCAATCCAGCAAAGCGCTCCATCACACTCTGGCACCAGGTACCAAGTACCCCAGCACAAAGAGCAAGGAGTTGATAAACCAAAATTATCAGTTCCAGATAAGGACTTCTAAGTCCTGATAGGTCACAAAACACCAGCAAACCAAGCTCAATTGTATAACAAACACAATTCTCCCACTCTATTGGTTCACCAAGGTAAAATCCACCCATTTTGCTCAATTTACCAGAGCATGTCTGAACTGCTAGGCTCCAACTTGAGATATGAATATATATATTGATTATATTTACATTGAATCTAAGACATAACAGACCCAGTATGCCCACCCAGGCCCACCAATGTCAAATTTACTTTCCAGAACTACACACTAAACAATTGAATATTCTCTCCTATCTGACCCAGACCTTACTTTTCTAGTTTATTTGAAAACTGGGCTGTGATTGCAGTATACAGCTGAAATATGAGTGTTTAACACAAATAGGAACAGTAGATAAAACGGTTTATCTAAAATGAAAACACGAAATCTATGTACTGAATAATTTACGTTCAGAATATTTACGTTGTGACGACACGGAAGACTCGGTTAAAACATGTTTATTAGCCTTTTTTAAAGTGTATTTCTTTTTATGATGATTCAGAGATACCCGGAAGCGGGCAGTCGGGTAGTCCAGGAGCCAATCGCATTGTACACCGCAGGAAACAGGTGGGCTTTGGGGATGCCGTCTAGGCGGTGAGCACAGGGGGACGTGCACCAATGCGGACCTCCGGGAGATGCAGAGGACGGGGAAACCAGAAACTGTAGCCAGGACCGACACGGGATCTGGGAAACACGCGAACAAGACAACCACAACTAACCTAAAACAACTAAGACCCAGGCTGCCCGGAAACAAGACGTTGGCATGCAGAACCTCAGACTGACAAAAACCCGAAAATAACACTAACTAAACCCAGCACACCAAAGGTAGACTCAAAGTGAGTTGTGAGCATTATGATCAATATGAAAAACGACTGTTCTAAATAGGATTCGGAGGCTGTCTCACGGATCATACCTTATTGAATAGGCGGAACAAACATATTTGTCAACTAGATAAATTACAAAGTCAAATCCAAGTTATTGTACCCTTTCCCGAGACATATTATGCTTGTGCGTATAGCCTTCTAGCACCTTCCTAAAAGTCAAATAATCCACATTCTCTTTTATTAATATGTGCAACAGAAGTTTAATTAGTATTGGACACGGTTTTGATGCACTCGCCATTTAATAAACGTACATCTTAAAAAAAAACGAGTGTATATTTCACTGGAATGGGTGTGAGAATGTAAATTAACTTAAGAAACAGCACTACGATAGCCTACGATATTCACAAATATGACGTGCACAAATAAGCATTGTTTTTCTCTAGAAGCTCACTCGCAGGATACCGTGCACATATATGGGAAATGGTCAAAACACAGAAGGGCAAATGCGAAATATATGCAATGTATATATGCAGTGTACAAATGCAATGCGTTTAAATGTGGCTCTAACCTAACAAACATCGAGAATAAATAATGCAGAGGTGTCACTTATGAGCGTCTCCTGGTTTTATAAGGTTTCTGATTGTGATCGATATGTAACACCTTACGTACAATATCTGCCCCTTCCAATTGTCTGTCCACTTGATTTCCTTTTATAAATTGTTTTTTTTTTTCCTTATCAAATCATTATATTGATTGTCACATGTGTTTTTGTGAATGGCGAGGATTTGAAAAACATTTTCCCAAATATACATACGTCAACTATCAAAAAACTTTACCCAATGAGTCATTCAGCCTGTCTTACGTAGAAAATAAACAGTGCTTGAGGAGGGGCGACCAATTCAATAAGAAGACAAAACATGTGGAGCGGATAAAAGGGAACGGACCGTGAAGACCGGGTATTTCAAGTGAGATCCTTAGAGCAAGAGCAGAACTTCTCGTACCTCGGCATTAAACCGTTTATCGTGCAGGACCATGGAGAGGTCCAGACTATGGACGAGCGTTGCTGTCTGCGCCGTGTTGCTGTCAGTCGCCAGCGCTGCTGAAACAAACGACTCGGATCAGGAATTAGAAGTTGATACTAGAGCTTTAATGGATTTTTACCCAAAAAGTCCAAATCTGACCAACGAAAAGCAGCTTGTAAGTTTTCTTCTCGCCAAGCTATATACAAAATATGTGCTTTGATTCTATGTGAATGTAAAATGCTTTTTCGTTAAGTGGTTTACTAAAATGTCTTTTTAAATCGTTCATTTAAGAATTGTTTATTATCTGAACAGCTCGGAGCTCTACAAGAAGTTCTGGAAAAACTACAGAGCCAACGCATTTCACCGTGGGAAAAGAAATTCGGACAAGTTCCCACGGTATGAACATGAGTAAGAATAAACATGTATGTTTTGCTAAACAGGTTGAATACACAGGTGTCATTCCAGTTGTGTACGTTTAATATTATCAGGCACCGGAATAACGGAAAGATGTCCAGCAGAGAATACGGTAATTGATTACTAACATAACAGTTTTTTCTTTCTTTTTCACGTTGTTTCTTCTGTATCCCTCAGTGCCACGTGGGTGAGCAGTGCGCGGTGAGAAAGGGATCGAGGATCGGGAAGATGTGCGACTGTCCACGGGGGGCGTTCTGCAATTTTTTCTTGCTTAAGTGTTTGTGAGAAAGACTAACCTGGAATGCACTTTAATTGTATTTTAAAAATATATATATTCATCATTGTTTATATTAATATTTTAGGTTACATAAAAATATGGCTATAGTGATGCTGACGCGTTTGATATTGCAGCCGTCAGACGCCAAGCAGAAAAAATCTGTTTGTTAACAAAAATATACGTATTAAAACTATGTGATACCTTGTTTTGTAAAACAGTCTGTGTCGTCACTGAATTCATCGGAGTGAACAAAATTCAGAACAAGTTTTCCAATATATTATATAATAAACGGTGTACAGAGAGACGAGTATTGGATGAGGGTTGAAATGGTGGGATTACTACTAAAAATACATATTTATGAGTAAAACACAAATGTCCTACAAAAATAGAAATAATGAGAGAATAAAATATTTCGTTTAAGATGACGAAACGGTTCGGTGAATTTGACGCAGAGAAATGACAGTCGTTTTGATCTGCCAGTTCAGAAGAACGGCCCTAGCCGACGTGCGCCCTAGGCGAGCATCACTGCAGGTGTTACACCATGTTTTGTGACCGTCGTGATGTGTGATTCCAGGGGGCGCGGTTTCACATATTGATGGGAATGAATACAAGGTAACGGTTCACATGCATAAGCCCTCTGCGCATTTCACGTACCGTTATTATTTTATCTTTTTTATTGAACGTACAGCAGCGGCGTTCCCACTTTCTGGTCCGTCCTCTTATTTGTGTTTCTTAGCGTTGTCTCAAGAGCTATGATTGGAAATGCCGATGTTACGACCAATTTCCACGATTGCTCGCTTTTATTTGATTTAAGTATGGACAAAGGATATATTCATGTACCCGGATTTGAAATAAATTAATGTTTTAAAACGACATGATAGTTATTCTTTTAATTTTTCTTATCTTATATTTTAATTGTTTCTTTGGCGTTTTATTTTGTGTATTTTGCGCAGAGGGCTCGTCATCAATAATATGTGAAACAGCGCCCCTAGTGTCACATTCCTACGGTCACAAAATATGGTCTAACACAGGAGTGGCCAATTTTATCCGCAAAGGGCCGGTGTGTATGCAGGTTTTTGGGGTAAAATTGGTCGCCAAGTCAGAGCCCCCTCAGAAGTTGACCCGCCATGCATATTACATACTTACATTGTACGCAACACAGCCTATTTATCTTGTGTGTACAGCCTTCCTGTACACACTTCAAACAATCCAGTAAAACGTCATTATAAAGATAACCTTTCAGTTTTAATATTGACAGATTTTAACGTTTTTATGCTGTTCGCTATGAATCGGAAACGTTTTCATCTACCGAGTGTCTGCGAAAGAAGACTCATTAACGGCTTGGGTTAATGACGACCAAGTAAATGCAATTAGATGAAATTAAATATCCGCCACTAGTCTTACTTTAAAAACTGTGCCTGAAAAGGTGGAGGTTTTACTGTGATGAGAACGCAGGGACAGACATTGGGGAGATGACCAGCAGCACTCCGAATGGGAAAATCCGGTGGATTGGTTTTGGTTTAAATTAAATCTTATAGCGAATTGATTTCAATTCGGTTACTTGGATCTGCTATCTATGCCTGTTTCCCAGGGGGCAGCAAAGCTGGTCGACCCAATGAGCAGGAGGCTTGTGTTTGCACATAACCTAAATCTCTGTGCCTTCTTGTTTTATTTGTCCTTAAGGTGGTTAATTTAATATTCCCTAATCCCTGGGTCATGGAATGGCTGTGGAAATCAAGTTTCTTTCTGCATGGTTCTATATTTTTTGCATCATGAAATTAATTTTTTTTGTATGTTTGGAATCTAGTGCTTCTTTCTGAATCAGCAGCCGGGTAGTTCCTCCAAAAATGTAAATCCTGCCTAGAAGTAAAGGTTTCATTTTAATGCTTTTGGTTAGTATATTACAACAGCAGCCAATCTGCGATCAGGCAAAAAACACAAGTCATGCAAGCATCCCACTTAAAGAGCATTTAACTGTATTTACTGCTGTTGATAATAGGGCCGGTCAATTGTATAGGAAACATATGCCACTGCCTAGGGCAGCCTCTTCTGAGGGGGCGCTGACTTTGCCAGCTGATTTCACTTGCACTTGCCGAACACCATTCGAGACTAAGTGCTCGTGCCCCTTGAAGCCTCAAAACTTGACAGCAGCTCCCTGACACCTGTGAGTGATGTACAATGTCCTGGAAGTCTGTAATTCCACTGTTCAGCAGCCGGTAGCAATTTTTTACCTCCCTTTGCAATCAAGGAAATAAAAAGGCAGTATGACTTCAAAGCACCTGTTTTATAATAATTTGTTATTATAATTTATTATTATTATTATTATTATTATTATTTATTATACCCTAGATAAGCTTGCCTAGGGCGCCACAAAGGCTAGTACCAGCCGTAACTGAGAATAGTTTTATTTATTAACTGCAATCTGCAATCGCTACTGCCAGTGTATCTATCAGTATTTGTACTGCAAGTAACTTACTTTACATTGCATATCATTCTTCAGCAGTAGCAAAATCATTTCTGCAGTGAATTTAGAAAATGAAGCATTTGCCTTGAAGGCAATCTACAGGAAGTTTGTGCGTTTAATTAAAAGTCAGAGGCAATTACTCCCTCCAAAAAATGGGTAGCCATCGTTTGATGTCATTCGCTCCCCTTCACTTAAAGGAAGTGTCTTATGATAATAAGTAGAATGAATGTGCTCGTATGATCAGATACATATATTGATGCGGCACTTTGCCTTTAATAGGTGGTCAAGTCAGTCTCCCCTTGTTTGAAATACTATGAAATGAGTGCATGAATGCAGTCTGTCCCAGGAGCTCCGCTGACTCATTTTCTGTGTGGAAATTCAGCCCAAGACCCTGTCACCTCCCTGTCTCTAGTGTCTATCAAATTAAACAAAGTCGTCATGAGAGCCCCAGTACTTGACACAGATAGTTTCATCTCCCATCAGAAATATGAAGGAATTTCAGTACCATTAGCTGTAAATAGCCTTCTTCGTCTGTTCCGTTCCCAGGTGTATCAGAGGGGACTCTCCTTTTATGGAACCTTGACCCTGAGCCAATCACAGGGACTCGTGTCCCTGTTTATCAAGCTGTCAGTCAACTGTGCCAACAATCTAAGTGCAACATTTGTTAATAATTACCGTAACTCACTTATACAAACGAATGTCATCCATCTTCTAACCACTTAATCAGTGCAGAGTTTCAAGACAATCAAATACATATTAAAAAAAAAACTCAAGTGAAACTGCATGCATATGCATGCACAAACGCATTATTGATAGATGTGGTCATTTATTTGACACAAAATGATTTCAATATCATTTTATGTCACCTGTACTGGACATGCAAAAAGCCCAGTGGTTACAGTACAGGTCTGGGTTGAAACTTGCCCTCCATGAGAGATATATTAATGAGCAATGATCCTTACAGTGACAGCGGAGAGAAATATCCAAGTAATGAGCTTGGATCTAACACCATCTAACACCATCTAACATCTAACACCAGCTCAAGACACTGAGAATTTATTGTGGTCCTCGTGGCCAAGCAAAGTATCCTTCCTGTGCGGTGTTGAAAAATGAGTCGCAAAGCTAGACGGGATATTTGTTTGTCTAGCGTGCAGAATAAGCCCGGAACCCGAGCGGCAGTAGCACGGAAAACAGGCTAATCTGCTAATGAGAGTCGACAGCTCTCACGGACCCTGGAAGCAGGTGGGTCCAGCTCCCCAGCACTCTGTTTAATAGCTAGGTGACTCATACCCGCCAGGAAGCAATTTAAAGGGCACTCAACACATTTACTCACCAATCTCACGCACACAAAGGTGACATATCGCTGCCTGCCTGTCAATCAAGTCAGTGTATGTGTGACAGCAACAACAACACATATGATTACCGTCCACAGACGCCTTCACTGACTGCAGGGACATGACAATAGAATCATGACATCTCAGGCCTGTAAATGTCTAGATCAGGGGTCACCAACCTTTCTGAAACTGAGAGCTACTTCAAGGGTACTGAGCCATACGAAGGGTTACCAGTTTGAAACGCCCTCCTAAACTTATCTAAACTTCATGTATAATAAACATGTTTTAAATGCTTTTTTTTTTTTTTAGATATTATTTTCAAATGAATATAAATGCAAATGTGATTAAAGAAGAACAGCAACTGAGTAAAATTAATTTTTAGACACTGCTCACTGGTGAGTTGTGCTATTTTTAGAACAGGTCCGCGGGCGACTCGTGGTCCTTGGGGGCATCCTGGTGCCCGCGGGCACCATGTTGGTGACCCCTGGTCTAGATTAACTGCAGTCATACTAAAACACCCAACATCTGCATCCATTCATTTTGCTTTTGCAGCATTGAAGGTGTCCCATAAGGGACGACTGGTCGATTGTGGAATTTCAGCAGGATTTCCAGACAAATTACCTTGTTTATGCAGAAAAGAGAGAGTGTAAGACAGGGATGGTAGCAGAAGTAGAAGTAAAGAATATGAAGGAGAGGAACATTTCAAGTACCACAGTACCTACACAGCTACTAACCACACTGACGAGGGGTCAAACCCCTACCCATTCACTTGGAGACCTTCCTCATCCTACTTGCACATTTAGCTCAGCTGGATCCAATTTAAAGAATCTACTTCCTGCTGGATGACTGCAGCCGACCGTGCATCATCAATTCAGAAAATTTCACAAGGTCCGCAGCCTGTGAGACTTTCAAACATGAACCAGCCTCTTATCCTCTCACAGCTGTCAGCTAGTTATTGTCATTCAACTTCAAGTTATATAAAAACAAACTGATTTCAGGGAGTTTCCCAGAAAAGAAACAGGTGTTGAAACAAAAGCCGTACATCCACCACACTGGATGGTTTCCTTCTTTCAAATCTTTGTAACGGAACATTGTGTAGGATACGCAGAAGATTGGAAGGAACAGAGCTTTCTGGAAAATGGCGTGTGGTTTGAGGGGAGCTTAGCACACTTAGCGGACAGAAATGCACTGCCCAGCATACCGAGCAGGAAAGAGGGAAGTATAATCAGCATTCCTGAATCAGTCTAAACAGTGAGGTCAAGACCTTCAGCAAGCAAAGACCAATGTTCAGGTGTCACATAAAAATATCTATTAAATACCTATTAAATTCTATACCATTAAACAGACAATATTTTTTAGCAAAGGTTTTGATTATAAAAAATATAGAAGTACACTTTAATGTAGCAGATGGTATGCATTTATAAGGTACGATATATGATGTGGAAATATTACTGAATGCATTTGCTAATACTCATAGTGCAGCTAATCCTAGGTTGCTAGGGGCAAGAGAAGAACTGTCTTGATTGGCTGAGCTCAAGCTTTGCATTGTTGCTAGGAAGGTTCCCAATCCAGCGTGCTCACATCTCATCTTTCAACATCCCTCTCAAGAGACAAGGGAAGCAGATTAGGAATCAATTCAGGAACTTTTGATACTAATTATGTGATCATTAATGGATTATATTCCGGTTTCTACTGGTCTCACCCAGGTAACACACGTTTGGTTCCTTCACATGGACATGGCAAGAACTGAAATGTTGCGTCAGTATGGTCTCTCGAGCTGATGGTTCAGAACTCAAGGCCTGAGGCACAGGGCCTTCAGCAGAAGTCTGTGACAGCCAGAGACATCATGACCCAAAAAAAGTTCAGAGAGAAGAAAAGTTTTGAAGCGCCACAATGCCAATATAACTTATCCCATAGTTTAGTAATAATTTCTGCTCCAAAAGGGTGAAAGGCTGCTGATCAGTACAGATGTCTAGGTAAACATACCAAAAAAAAACAACTCATTGCATTCACAAAAATCACGAAACAAGAGGGTGATAACACATAACTGACTCAAATAAGAGCAGAACAAGGAACAAGGTAATTCAAAAAAGTATTTCTGCCCTGTTTCTAATGATATAGCACTAGCAGATATACCCTAACTTACTTTGTGATATTATCTGTAAAGACAAACAGGTGAACAAATTAATGTTAAATTGCATGATTTATTCTTTATCATTCACACACTCAGTTTAGAGAATGAAGCTTTTTTACAGTAACGCTGTGCTTTTTTATATTTAATGGAACGACGATAAGGGTAGCTGTACCCCACTGGGAAGATAGACATAGAGGTCGAGAGCTCCATCTAGTGGCCTTGTTGTGTTCAGCAACCACACTTGGTATATACTTCCGTGAGCGCTAAGAGAGTACACGCGTGATACAGTCGGATTCATGTGATCCAATTTTCCCCATTTATGACTATACTATACATGACCTCACATAGCATCTCATCCCAAAATAAGATTACAAAATATTTGCTTTTTTGAATCTTTGCTTTCTGTTCTATTAAACTAATATGATTACAAGGATTAAGACTAGTCTTGGACTAAATTGCCGTTTCACCATTGTAACTCAAAGCTAGTCTAGGCTTAGGCTTAATCCTTGACTGGGAAACTGGCCAATAATGTCCATCCGTAATCTCCCTGCATATCGTGGTCAGGGTTGCGGCAAGTGGGGTCCTCCAGTCTATGCCAGGCAGTGGAGGGCACAAAGCTGACACACGCCCCAGATGGGATGCCAGTACTACTGAATGCCAGCATTCCTGAATCAGTCTAAACAGCAGGTCAAATGCAGACACCGGAACAGAAAAATACATTAAGGGCAGCGAGCCGAAAGGACAACGGAGAGCTACTAATGTAGCTGAAGGTTTCAGACCAGAATGTTATGGCTGATCATCATTATGTTAGACTTTCTAACGAATATCTTCGACGGCTCTTTCTCATTCTTGCATGTTAAATTCAAGTAGTCATTTACAATATCTGAAACATTCATTATTCTGTAACATTAAGATAGGAAATAATAAAGAGATTTTCACCTATGACTCAAAAAATCCAGGTACAGGATAGTATTGGCAGAAAACTCAGGAAGCCTGATGACATTGTGAGTCTTTCTGCTGACAAAGGAAAATTAACCGTCATAAGGTTTTTAAAATATTATTTTACATTAAATGTAAAACTTACCAATGGGGAGTTTGGATGACTGTTGAAATGTGAAGTCAATACTCTAGCAGTAGGATTACGAGGTTATTGTTAGCTCTTAAGAGAGCACTGCCTGGTAAGCGAGCACTACGGTTGTCTAATCCAGAAGACAGAGTATATGTACATATTTTCACAATCATAAAAGGAGCTGGTGTCGCAAATCTGGGCAACATTCTATAGTCATAATGTACGCATTTGTCTCAATCCAAATTGGTGCGTTCTTTGTCCTCTTGATCTTGCGAGATTGTTCTCGGAAGTCAAGGTCGCAAGACCGGTCTTACCAAGACCACAAGTACAATCTTTGTATTCTTGGTATTCAGATTCACCCAGTAATTCTGGCCCATTAGACAGTCTTAGGGTGACGTCATACAGGGCAAGTTTTTGAGCAATGCTGCCACGCAGGTGCTGGTGACCATTTAATGCTGCTTGGGCACTTCCCCATTGATACTGGGCAACAAATCTATTTAAAAAAAAACTTTGACCGGCATTGAACAACTTTTCGCAATCAGCCAGATCCAGATGAGTTCCCCTTTGTCTCACCTGGTTAGCAACATTGCTGAAAAAGTTGCTTGTGTATCATCACCTTGTTTACTGTAGTCATGACCACTAGATTATGATGATTGGACCAAAATAGTCACGACACCTGCAGTTGGAAGACAAACTGTGTAATACTTATAAACAACTTGCCCTTTAACTAGAATAAATAATTTAATGATGTACATGTATTATAGTGTTAATTGTGAAATTAAAAAATTGTTTTGCAACATTAGCAACGTAATGAGAGCTCAACAGGATGCACTTGCAGCGGTTCGGGGGGATCTTGCGGTTCTGGAGCATTTATTTCGCGGTTTCAGTCTCGGTTTCAAAACTTTTACACCGTTACGGCATTCCAATGGAAGCTGATGTCGTATTTACTCATTATTGGTAGACCCAGGCATCAGAGGCAGAAACGAGAGAAGACAGCTTTAAATAAAGAGCACTCCCACTAAATTATAGTCCTTAGAATGAACACAAGCAGCAACCACCACACCGACCGACATAACAGGGAAATGCAGCGAGGTCTGATGCTGGATGGGAAGGCACACACACACGGTGATTAGTTACCTAATGGCTAGAGACACGCGAGGTTCGGACAGGATTCACACATGACACAGGCAAGGGCACACACAACAAAAGTGAAAAACACTGAAAGTGTTTACAGTAACATACACAAAGCATGCTGGGAAATGTCAATGGCTACGACTATGCGGAGCCATCTCACTGGCGGTACAATATAAAGGTTGAATAACATGGGTCTTATAGTTGAGCCATGGGGTACTCCACATATTAGATGTATTGCTTGGAAAATAAGCACCTTGCAAGACATAGTGGGTGATCTCAATACACATACTTGACCGTAGTTGTGTTCTTGTGCACCCGTTTTATGTCATCTTCCATTGCCGAAGAGCAGCTCCAATACTAAAGAACAGCAGTTATACAGAGGACAGTAAAACTCCCTACAATCCCATGATTTATTGCATGCTGTTACTATGGCAGAGGAAGAGGGTGCGAACCATAACTGTACTACCTTAATCAGTTACCTTAATCAGAGTAATGTTTCTATTGTTCCTGTCATAAAGGATTTTCCTGCTGTTTTCCCACTTCTTTTTTGGCTCATGCTGAACTGTAAAGATTAACACCCTGATATTATATTTGTACAGAGTTGAAAAACACACCAATATCTTAAGTGTAAACTATTTGTGGAAAAAATTAAGCACATGTAATCATACCAGGAAAAATTAGTCATGTACAGAGGTGGAAATTTCAGGTCCAGAAAGTATGAATCCAGACCAGGATTTTGTTTCAACCAACCAGCTGAGTACTCTGTAACTGTGACTCTTTATACTCAGCTGGTTGGTCGAAACTAAATCACGGTCTGGATTTGTACTTTCTGGACCTGAAATTTCCACCTCTGGTCATGTATACTGGATATTTCGATTATGTGTCATTTGTTATATATAGACCCCCTGAAGGGACCCAGTGCAAAAAAGATAAAATGCTCTTACTTTTGCATGTGCATGAGATACTTTCGCATTTTATTTTATTTTTTGCACAGGGTCCCTTCAGGGGCTCCGCAATTATATACGACAAAAAAAGCAGTATGACCTCACATAGCATCTCATCCCAAAATAACATTACAAAATATTTACAACTAAATTCAGTGTATGTGCAAAACATGGATGATGCCTCCATTCAGCCTTTTGCACTGTAGTAACCATATTTGCACCAATGTCTGTTACAACTGCAACCAACTTCTTAGTTATGCCCCATTATTCTGTGATTTGCTTA
This sequence comes from Hippopotamyrus pictus, assembly GCA_026781145.1. Lineage (NCBI taxonomy): Eukaryota > Metazoa > Chordata > Actinopteri > Osteoglossiformes > Mormyridae > Hippopotamyrus > Hippopotamyrus pictus. Next base: position 16,048,101 of record JAODLC010000021.1, read on the forward strand.
AGCACCAAGCTGATAATATCTGCTGTGTGTTGCCCATGGAAAGTGTGGGTTTCCAAAACAAATTCCCTCATTTGCCAGTTTCCACCATGATGACATATTACGGTCAAACAACAGCATATTTACATTTTTCCCTTTAAGTCTGCTGCATTTTTTGCTCCCAACCTCTCCTGCCTTTGAAAAGATTCTCTCCGCAGGTACAGAAAAAGTCACAATTCAGTGTATGTGCAAAACATGGATGATGCCTCCATCCAGCCTTGTACACTGCAGCAACCAAATTTGCACCAGTGTCTGTCACAACTGCAACCACTTTCTCAGATATGCCCCATTTTTCTGTGATTTGCAAATCAAATCAAATTTTAGAATCAGGTGATCAGTGGTCATTGTTGACACACCTCAGCACACGGTGCACAACAAGGAAACGTCTCCTCTGCATTTAACCCATATGTGACATCGTGACATAGCAGGGGACAGCTAATTCAGCGCCCAGGGAGCAGTGCTTGGTGGTGGGACTTTGCTCAGGGTACCTCAGTGGTGCCTTGTTGGTTGGGGATTCGAACCTGGAATCTTTCAAATACTAGTACGCTTCCCTAAATATTAAGCTACCACTGCCCATGCTGCTTAAGCGCTAAGCTGATACTATCTGCTGTATGCTGCCCATGGAAAATGTGGGTTTCCAAAACAAATTCCCTCATTTGCCAGTTTCCAATAGGATGACATGTTACGCTCAAATATGCCTCTGCGGACACTGAAGTCCACATATCAGTGGTAAGTATGACATTAGAAGCATTTTGCAAAAATGCCCTTACTTTGCCTTAACATTCATCATACACAATTACAAGACGAGTCTCTGTCAGTTTTTTCCTTCCTGGGAGTTTATATTTTGAGTCTAGAGCTCTCACAAATCCATGGAAACCTTGGCTCTCCACTATGGACAGAGGCTGGAGGTCCTTCACAATCATCTCTCACAGGCACCTTGTGAGTGTTGCTGCTCTTGGGGAATCATCTACAAACAATATAAAATACACAGGGGCAAAACAAATGATGGGGCTACACTGCACTGAATGCTTAATCTTATTCAGATTCAGCTATATATGCAGACTCTCAAAATAGCCTACACTAAGGGGGAAGGAACTGATGGTTTACATACACTTGCTGTTTTATAGAATGTCATGTGACTTAAATTTAAATTGCCAGTAAAATACACAATTAAATAAACAAATACCACAATAATTGCATAAGTATTTTTCAGCTGTATTTTTATTTTTTTTAATCCCACAATTGCTGTTTTATTGCAAGTACTCTGCATATTTTAGTGACACCTAGCCTATGCAATTAAATCTAAGCCTTTTGAATGTGAGGTGATCTCTGGGACACACATATGACTCCAAGCTGAATTCATGCAGCTATTTTTGTAGCATGTATTTATTTCATATCCATATTTATTAATGTAAATTTGAACAAAATGGGATTCTGTAGTTTTAAGAATGCGGGGAACTCCGTTGCTTAAACATCAACACAGAAACCTAAGCCTAGTAGACAGACGTAGGTCACTTTCCCAAAATTCAGCAACAGTGCCACTTGTCGCCAGCAGCTCCGCATTTCCTCCCTCTGTACCTGTATAGCGTCTGCCTGCAGCACCAACGGACTCCGCGAGACGCCTGTCTCGCCCTAGCAGCACCTGTCTCTCTCCTCTCCTCATTTTCCTTTCGCCTCATCATATTCTGTGTTATTATTCACCCTTGGGCGTTTGACGGGGTTTGTCACTATCTCGCCACATATGTCACAAACCGCGTCTTGGCTGTTTGTGGAGCTGAAATAGCTCCGTACATGACTTCGCTTACGCTCAGCCATTGTTCACAACTGAGTGACTCAGCACAGCCGCGCGCTGCGACGCCTACGCATTTATACAGCTGTATTTCGCCCATGACTATGACAGGCGGAAGTAGAAGTAGTTCCTATCAACTGGGTATCATTTTAGACGATCCTGAGCGTATAGTTACTTTCCACTGTGTTCCTGTTAAACTATAGGCATGCTTACCCTTATACTTACATGCTTACATGCATGTAAACACAGGATAGGCATGCTTACTACATAACATGCTGTAAATGCCTGGTTTAATATTCGCTACCTAAAACAACTGCTTTGATGCAACTGTTGTGTTCCATTACAGAAAAGACGCGGCTCTGCTTTAAGTATCTGTAACCCGGAAAATCACCTAGGTCAGTGGTCACCAACCTTTATTTCGTCACGGACCGGTTTAATATCAGAAACTATTTTAACGGCCCGGCCTTTAAGAGGTGGCAGATAAATATACGTATACGTATTTATACGAATAAATGATACGTATAAAAATGGGGACATTTTAAAAATATAATAATGGGGTATCTTTAAAATATAATAATAAACGGTTTGTGGGACTATTTTTAGCGGTAACTATCACGTGACCGAAGTTTTTTATTTTTTCTGTGCAAACTGCGGACCGGTATCATATGACCCACGGTCCGGTACCGGTCCGCGGCCCGGGGGTTGGGGGCCACTGACCTAGGTCATTAGGTACCCCACCCGCAATGAACTGGTGTTTCATTCAAATTAAGGCCAACTACGCTGAAAAAGTTTCAACAGTGCGTCGTCTAACGTCGACACCCCCATTCCTGATGGAATTAATCTCGCTAAAATAATAAAATCTCTAGAATAAATAAACCCATTAAAACTGATCAACAACTGCTTACCAATGATCAGCTAAATCATACTATAACGGACAAGCTTTTGCCTTAACATTAAATACTCTATTTCCATAAAACACACTGCCAGCAAGAGAAAAGAAAGGTAGAAGAGTGCTCACCTAGCCGTCTTTTCCCAACTGCCTGTCCTGTCACCTAATTCAAATTCAAAATCTTGTTTCCTCCGTAGCATTAATCAGTATTTTAAGTTCCTGTTTAAACTCATTAACAGAAAAACCAAGTGACGTCACTGATCTAGACGCAAAACCACGGCGGCTAATCTGCATTACCCTAACATGATATGCCCTTACTCTGAGCAGCATCACCTGCCAGACCGCATATTTGGATATTTTTCTCTAACATGCTTCCTTAATTGATCTTTCCTTCAGCAGTGTTAAATCTATAAAATACTCCACATATTTGACTCTTGGCCAGAAAAAAATATCAGGCTGTAAAATACATATCATTGTTTCTATTGGAACCACTAGTCAAGCATTAAGGTGTACAAAGAATTTCCAGTTACTTGACACACTAAGCTGACCCCTACTTGCCTATAGACGGACACAGTGCTTCATGGAGTTCCCTGCTTCCTTAACAAAAGCCTGTCTAATAATTTTAACCTGCCTCTGACCATTTGCAGACTTTCTTTTTTCTTCTGCCTCAAAACCTTATCGTGACTCCATGTATATCTGCCTTGACTCAGACTGATAGCACAGCCTGATCAGATATGCTCAACTCATAGTTGGGGTCAGCACCTGTCCACACAGATTGTAGATAAGAAACCTCAGCCAAGCTGCCTGCATATTCCAAACCTCCTTCCATCTAAGTTTCGTTTTATAGAGGCTTTCCCAGTGAAGCCACTGGCCTGTCCCTGTGAAGCAGCCACCACAGCACACCTACCCAACACTGCCTCGCCTTTAATCTAATCTGCCTCCCTTGCTTTGCTCCAAAATGGTTTTCTAATTTGTAACCCTAGTCCTCTTCTGCTGTATTTCACATGCCCTGCCATCTCCTTTAACTTCAAATCTGCTTCAGCTTGCTGCTCAGTTCTCCGAGGGTCCCGTCTGCATGCTGCTTTAACAGAAGGCTGCCTCTCTTACATCTTTGGACTCACACAGAGTCAGTTGTAGTCTTACTTTCACACACTTGAACTCCCCAACCAAGCAAGACAATGGCAATTCCTGGAGGGCACTGGCCCTGCAACACGCTTTTGCTTAAGTATCTTGGAACCTCAAGCCACTTTCTAAAATGCGAGCTAACCATGCGATCGCATCTCTCTGCTTGGGAGACAGGAACGGCGTATATAGTTAGAGGCCACAATAGTTGCAGAAACAACCCGAATTGAACACACCACGTTTTGAATTTGTATGACAAACAAACAAGGAGAGCTGGGGTAGGTCAGCACTAGCCTTGCAGGCCAAGATGAAACCTCACACCAGCCAAACCAGTCCTACCAACTTCATGCACAAGGGAGTTTGCAGAGTCTGATTACGGCTCTTAGGAAACTGGAGAGCTGGTTCGGGCGAGGGGACGTGGTTGTGGTGAGCAGTCGGGATCCATCTGCACGGTGGCACTGAGCCAAAAGTATTAGTAAAAACTGGAAGAACTGCATGAGGCTTGAGGCGCTTTGCTCATCTAAGACTTGCCAATCTAAGCAATAAATGTATCTTGTTCAAATAAGAAAGGTTTTGCGTTTTAATTTAATACTAATTTATCTGGTTGAAACTAGGGCTGGGTGACGTCATATCGATGTTATATCGCGCATGCGTAATGATCACCAGGGCTTCAGATGACACGATCAAATTTGCCCCCCCCCCCCATTGCCCAGGGCCCCCAGTTGTAAACGGCCCCATTTTATTTCTGCTTGTTACTACAGCATTTTATGCAGTAGGTAGCCTGATGGCCCCAGTCCCATAAATTTGGCCTTGATCTTACTTCCTGCACCTCTGTGCTAAAAGAAAATACTTTCAGAAAGTATGACAGTTCATCCACCAGGGGGAGCCAAAGGGGCTTGTGTGTTTTATCAGAAGTGCTGATTCATGGAGGAGCAGAATGTAGCCTGCATAGCCTCAGCATGCTGTGTACCATAGCAGGGGTCACAGCTATCAATTACAACAGCAACTAATATTGCTGCAGCTCAGCCAGCCAGAAAATACAAAGGTATTAATCAATGCTATGGGAAAATATACACCTGCTGTGCATTTCTGTTTGCCATACTATGCACATACATCAGCAGTGCAAAAAAATATTCTGTGAACTGTGCTGTCAATCATCAATAAACTGAACCCACATTGGCTAATTCATTCAAGAGGTCACAGTAATCCCACCCACCATTGGTTTCGAAACCACCTTTCTGAACCATACAGCTGGTGGTTTTGTGCCATCATCTGTATAACTATAAAACTTAGGCATGTTGGTAGCATGTTTTAATGATGTCATCGTTAACGTTACGGAGTTTGTAGCCAAAAAGAACAAAATTATAGAAAAAATCTTGCCTGTGGTTCACTAGTAAATGTTTACTCAAAATGTCTGAGTTTCTGTAGCTTAGATGCCGCCCAGTGAAGACCCTGAAGACCCAGGACTTTGGGTACAGTCTGACTTTCTCCTTCATGCTTCTTGACCACTAGACCGCTCCTCCTGCTGGATGGATGCCCAACCTAGCATGAGAGCTGCAGTGTAGGGCCATCTCCAGGAGAAGAGAGAGGAGAACCACAGGGCTGTATCATAGGAACGACACCCTACCTTATTTAGGCTCTCAGTGTTGCCCACCCTTGGAGATCTAGTGACAATGTGTCACCTCACTGACTTAACTTCATACGCTATAACAGATCAGAATGGGTGATCTGCATGCATGGTATCTGTAGCCAATGTGCTGAATGATTACTGTAAGCAGAATACTACACAGAACTGTGCTCTGCTATGCTCTGCTGTGACAAGCACAGTAAGTCCTAACTAATCTCTACACAGATGAACGTACTGATCAATACTATCTGTAGTCAGTAAGTTAAGGAGAATCTATAACTAAATATCTAAAACGTCAGTAACTATAAACATCTACTCGAGTAACAAATGTCATAAACCCACAAAATTCTGAAAACACAGTTTTTGCCTGTATTGCAGATGCAGTTCATCTGCAGAATGGTACAGTTACAGGATTTTCACCTCCTCTTTGGGAACCCGATTGGCTGACAATGACATCAAACACCGGCACGGGCTTTCGACCAATCAAGAGGAGTCTATTAGCACCAAATGTGAGCGTCCCTCCCATAGGTTCCACCCGATCTCTCCACGTTCGCCGTACTCGTGGCAGCAGTTGTCATGGAAATAGATGTGGGCTCGGCGTCGGCTCCCGGTGCTGTTGCCATGGAGATGCATTCCGAAGCTGCGACGAAGGATGTGAAAGAGAGCGAAAGCATTGCGCGGCTGGATACCGAGGAACCGCAGGATCCCCATCAGCACCCTGGACAGCAGCGACGCCGTGGACCGCCGTTCTGTGAGGGGAGCTATTGCATGCTTATCGTTATCGGGGAGATCGCGACCGACTATCAGCTACAGGCAGTGAAAGAGCACATTAAACTGGGTGAGTGAGCTCCCTGACATCTTAAAACGTGACTGAAATGCAATAAAACAACTGGCAGGTATTACTGTCGAAGCAACTACCAAAACACTGAATCCGTTGAACCTGTCGTGTGAAATTCGGAAGCGGGCCTTCTGAGATCTTACTGAGATGGGGCACTGCTGCAGAAAGGGGGTGTCCTTTCGCTGATGAAATAAATGAATATTTGTTAAAGATTAAGACATTCAAATATACGAAGTTTTATTGAGACTTTTAAGATTCAAAACAATTGTTTATTTGTTTGGAATTCATGCAAACCACATTTCCCGGCACCTATATTCTACCCAAAATTTCGCTTATACATAACTACAAGTTAACTGTGTTTTTTAATGTGTGCATAGGATAACACGTTTATGAAGTTATGACTTTATCTGTGTTTATTTTGTTATGGAGAAAAATGGTGTTAGACTGCAATCACCCATCCTGCTTAAAAGCGAACTGCGACACATTTTATACTAAAGGTGCATCGTGTATCAAATTATGTCAGGCGTTTCCTGCCAGTGTTGGGCAGGTTGAAATCTGAAATCTGCGGCAGATTTTAACCATCTTTTGTAATTAGGAGACATTGCCTTGCAGAACAAAGTGGCGCTAATGTAAGCAGACTGAATGTTATGCTTGCGTTGCGTTGCATCAATAGCTCTACTGACAACGGTACTGACGTGGTACAGTGTATGCGCATGTAATTATTTTGAAACAGGCGAAATTTATGCATCAGCTCACAGAAACTTAATTCAGGTTCCAAACCGCCCTATAAACATTATCTGCAACTGTGTTGGTCATGCGGCGGTTATATAGTGCATGATGTGTTTAGAACGGAGGTCTCTGTTATGATGAGCTGCACGAGTTTGAGTGTGATACCTGTGTTGCAGCAGCGGAGTTGCAGAGCTCCCTCAATTCTTTCATCAGAGCTCCACCATCTAAATGGTTTTCCGTAGTGCAGTTAGCCTACATCATATGCATTTAAAACCACGAAACCAAGAGCTAAACTTTAATTAAAATACGCTGCATAAATCGAAGATGCGTAACCTGATCAATACATTTATTAACTAATCTTTGGTCAGTTATGACAAATATTAGGCTACTTGTTAATTGATCAAACAGGCGACATTAGCGATCGCACGTCATTCGATGGGGTCAAGCACTGCAACCTGGCACAAAATAACCCGCGGCTGTGGGTTTCAAACAGTGAGGGAGTGACAATGCTGAGTGAGAAGGTTGTTTCACTGAAAAGAAGCTTGTGCACCCTGTGCTTCCAGGATGGGACTCCAGGCTCCAGAAGACCTGAGTGTGAGTATAGGGTGTCTTAGAAGTTCATACACAAGAGTGATATCACCATAAAAATGGGGGGGGGGGGGGGTCAATTTCTAATTTAATTCACTATTGCACTGAAAAATCAATGTCTGACCAAGGCTATCTTCTCAATCCTGTCTGATGAAATTCCATTATATAAGTTTACATAAGTATATTATATAAGAATATAATATAGATTATATAAACCAGTAATGTGACACAGTAAATGATTACGTCTGTATTCAAATCTGAAGGCTATAAATCTTTACAACCATAGGATTTATGAGCAAAATCATTGAGCAAATGTGCCAGATTTCTGAAGTTTGTGTAATCTCTGTGGGTGTTTGGCATCCATTTTAGCGGCTTATGGTAAAATCAAAGACACACGTTACAGATGCGGCGTTCGGCTCAGTGCCCCAGCTTCAGAGGCTCGCCCCGCCCTCCTGCCCGCTGCCGTGGTTTCATTGTAACATCAGCCGGCGCTCCGACCTCATTTGCTGCATGTCGCCACAAACTTCCAACCAGGACAGTTTATTGCCCTTTGGGCTCCCCAGTATAAGCCCCGCCCACATTGCACAGCTGCCCACTCATGTCTCCCAGTGCATCGAGCACAGCTGTTCATTGGCTGGCATTCCCGCTGCGGTGCCTTGATAGCTACCCAGTGCACATGCTGACCACCCACCCACACTGCACACTCACATCTCAGGGGACCCCCCCCCCCACTATAGCTAATGGATCCTCATTAGGATTCACAGAGGACTTACGACAGCAACAGCGTCCAAGGGTGTGATAAACATATAAGTCACTATGGAAATGTTTACAACTATAGTTGAGGCTGATTTATAGCATAAATTTAAACTACTTTTGAAATCATAATATGCATAACTTTCGCTTTAGCGACTTCTCTGACTTAAATTATTCACTTTAATTACACATTTTAAGTTCACAACATATACAATTTATACAAAGCGAATGGGTCCTTCTGTAGGAGCACCGGTTAGCTTGCAGGATAAAGTTTAAGGCTAAATTTTAAATTGGCTTAATGAAAATAAACTGTAACAGAAACTGAGCAGCTGGCAAGGGCACTTGTAAGGCTTGAGATGCTGGATTTAACTCAGCTGACTGTCCTTCGCAGCCCTCACAACTTGCAGACACACACAACGCAGCTTCCTGACCACATGCCTATTACAACAGGCTGCGTCTGTGATAATGGTTTCCATTGTGCTGGCTCTGTGACTCCTACAGGAATCCGCTCGTGGGACATCAGCCTCGCTTCCTGTGACCTGGACCAGCACTTGCAGCTCTTCGTGACACGGCATTCTGCCCAGTTCTCCGCAGAGGTCAGAGGTGAGTCGCCCTGGCTTTCAATCCATCGGCTCTGGAGCACAAACTGACAGAAATGTCAGTCGACGTGGCGCCGTACGCTGGCAGCCTTGTGTGAAAACACAGGAGGCAGTGAGGACTCCTGCCTGAGCAGCTCTGGTTACTATACAGTGCATTAGATCAGATTATGTCGACTCAAAGGTAGCTTGCCTGGCAAAGGATGTGTACGGCCGCAGCTGAGTGACATCTGGGATGTGGTGCTAGCGTGATGTGAGACCATGTTTTGGGCAACAATGCCCTCAGAGAACATTCTTGGACGTCCGTGGGTCTGCTTGAGTCTTCTGTCCCGTCTCAGTGATCAGAGCAGATGGCTGCCCACGGCTGCTAATGATAAGGACCAGGAGAGCCACAAAATTACAGCACTCTATTTAAAAATACTTTGGTGCCTAAAGAATAATAAGCAAAATAACGCCAGAGTGGGGAGTGCAGGTGTACGCAACTTCAGATCTCAGCTGTTTTGTCTCCAGCAGTCTGCAGCTTATTTCAAGACCTGTGAAGGGCATAATGTTAGAAGATTAGATTGCATTGACTTGGGGCTCTGGCGCCCCATCCCCCCCCCCCAGTTCTATGGCTTCTTAGATTGCGTCACCTCTTTGGGACAGGGTTGGCACCAAGCCGTATGTCACATCGGTGGTACAGTCCCAAAGAATGGGCCTGCATGATTAGGTTGTGTAGCAGAGTGCAATCATACCCCAGAACCAATAGCAAGAAATCTTTATTAAAAAAAAATAGAGTTTAAAAACAAGTCTTTGTTAATCGAGGAAAAGTGAATGTGAGTTACTGTTACAAAGCAGTAGGTGGTGCAGGGACATGTTTATCACGGCAGTGACTCACCTCTGCCACATCCTCTCAAAGAGCTTTCACTGCTGAACTCTCCTCGCCTTGGCTCTTCATATCTAAATCACACCATAAATGTCGCTGGAAAGGAGGTTTCAAGAAGAGCGAGAGTGAACTGGAGAGAAGGATAAGAGGCTTGAGGAGCTGCGCTGCTGAGTAGAACCGTATGGGGAGGAGTTTGACAGGTCTGACACGGCACCAGCGCAGAACCAATCACAGGTGAACATTTCAGCACCTGACTGCTGAGGTCACCGGCAAAATCTTTTATCATCGAGGGCAAAATCTCCCTGTTTTTCACAGCCTAATGTTGGCAGGTACAGGTATGGCTGAGATGCTCGACCAGGGTTTGCACACAGCGAAGCCCTCTATGTGCATTGACCTCCCCCAGCTCTGAACAACATGTTCCTGACGGTGCCCCCAGAGGCTGCGAAAGGTACAGCAGCCCAGACAGTCGCCAAGCCAACCTACTGTTTCCCATCTTCACAAGCCACCTCGGTCATGACACTGTTTCAGATTAAAAACAAAAAACTAATTTAAAAATCTGACCTTCTGAGATTTATTTGTAGCTTGTGTTGCCTACGTACTAAGATTACAAATTGCAGTAGTAATTGAAATAGGTATTGTTATGCAAATATAATTTTTTTGGTAGTTTCTCTCTTTGAATGTTCCAGCTTGATATATTTTGGAAAGATTTTGAAGTTTTTAAGCTTGTAATTTAGGAAATTTTGAAGGTACTTTGGTGTGCCTGGTTCTGCTGGGAGAAGACAAGGTATGGCTGTGTTTCCGACCCGCTCAGAACCAAGGGAAATGGGTAATATCATGCTGGTGAAATGGACAATCCAGCAGAGGAATGTTGTTTGGTGGCTCACACTGTGCTCTGCAGACCAAAAAGCCTAACAGGATCCCTAAATCAACTGTAGATATATGTCGTCAGTGATGAGTAAATCTATTTATACTCAATGGTGGAGGTAGAAAAGTGATATTGAGTGAGTTTTTTTAGATTCTCTGTAATTACATCCAATGTCAGTAAACCCGTTGGAACACATACATGAATCTGTACCTCAGACTTGCCTGAATGCTAACAGCTGGTCATTACAGTGCCTTGGTTTTTGTATACAGTTGTCAAGTTTCACACAAATTTGGGATTAGTCACCGCCGCACACAGATTCGGGATTAGTCCAGCTTGGTGCACATTTTGTGAGTTAGAGTCGTATTTGTTTAGGATTTGTTATTTCCTTCCATGACTTTGGGATTAGTCACTGTTTTGGGACACAGGTTTGGGATTATCTGGTGTTGGTCATTAGGAATTAGTTATTGTCACATTCAGATTCGTGATTAGTCACCGTTTCACACAGATATGGAATTAGTTACTTTGTCACATAGATTTGGGATTAGTTACTGTTTCACACATTTTTGGGATTAGTTGCTGTTAAATGTTTCATGTGATATACTCATGTGATGTTGTGTATTGCTTATGCATTTCTTCAATGCGACCACACAAACTGGGAGGGTTTTCAATGGATAAATTTTACTTATTCTTTTTTTATTGAAAACTTTTTTGCCAGTGTTGCACTTTTCATCCAGTCAGTAACCTCAAGGTCAGTGTTAAGATGTAATTGAGGTGCTGTTTCAGAGGTGCTGAGTTGTTTTCTCTATATTGCCCTCTAATGATGCTCAGGATTGCATTTAACTCTATTCAGGTCCATTTAAAATGAGGTGAAATTAAGTCTTAAGAATTTCCATTTTCATTCTGATAAAACTACTGGATACAAACATTTAGTCTGTGAGAGTATATGTACTTATCCGACACACTCGTCCAAAGTGATGTACATCTGAGAATCAGAGAGCAGAGTCTCTGGAGTAACTAGGGTTAAGGACTTTGCTCAGGAGCTCCAGTGTGAAATCCATCTGCCAGCCATGGAACCTGAAATGGCATTTGACTGACTCATATGGGCCGCTCCTCTGGACCTTAACATTTGGCCTCTCATCTGACCGAATGGCCTGTTTCCTTCTCTTATGATTTTTTTCCCCCTTCAGAAGTGGAAGGGTGAATATTGTCATTTCGTATTTTATGAGGAACACTCAGGCATGCTACAAAGCTGCAGTTCCTGGACATAATTCACAATGAATCTACAGTAAGAACTGGGTACATTTCCTACCTCTGGCTGGGTTGATTGTAATGTGACTGCGTACCAGCTGCCTCCATCACCCCCCCCCCCGCCGGCTTTCATGCCACCACCCCAGAATCTGTAATTCTTATGCTTTGTTCCATTTGAACTCGGATGTCTGAAATTCAAGTTCCTTCTCAGGAATTTCAGCTGGAATGCTCCAGGAAGTCAGAATCCTGAGTTGGAAAGTCGGAGGAACCTCTGCAACCCCGACCTCAGAATTCAAGATGGCTGTGCCCTTCATCAACAGCAGTGGAAGCTGTAGTTATATGCTTTTTATTAGCACTTATGTCTTATTTTAGTTTCATTACATCAGTCGTACACACAGTACGCTATTGTTGGACATGTTGTTGTGGTGTTTGTATCCGTTAAATACTGTCTAATGCATTTTTATCATTGCTAACAATGGCTAACAATGAACCTAGCTAGGACTGGTGTTGCTAAATGGCTTTCCGACTTGTGCTGGAACGCGGTTCACTCGGATATGACATCATTCCCAACACCAACTTAAGCCCCCAGCTCCGAGGTAAATAGAATGCAGCATTAACCTCCTGCCACAAACTCAATTAAACCCCCCCCCCTCCCCTACCGCTAACCAGTGAAGTAAAACTCTCCTTCCTTCCATTTTGCACAGCCTGTGCTGTGTGCCTCAGAGAAGCTCTCTGAACAGGCCCGATTTCACCGTGACCAAACACCATAAGCACGTCACTGCCAGGCTCTGCCTCGCAGGCGGGATGTAAACAGGCTTTGTTTGCTGTGAAAGTTACTCATAACTGACGATTCGGTGAATTATTCACAGTTTGATACACTGGCTTTGGAAGCTGATCTAACAGACAAATCTGTTTATTTCAAACCGCAAGCACTTCCTGCCTAAACACATTAGCATCGTGCAGAAATCCTGCAAAGTACATCTCAAGCTCTCTAAACACTCAGGCTTTGGCCCAGTGTGATGTTAAGGCCCGCCCCTCACAGGGTTCACAGACCCTTTCCTATTGGCTACCAAGGTACATAGAATGTCCGAACAGCAGCTTCAGTGAAATAGCACCGTCAGTCACTTAGCATAGTCTGGCTGAGCGACTCCTACCACATCAGGCAGCCCGCTTCTTCTTCCCTTGGCCGAGGTGGGGCGGGCGGTTCCTTGCTGCAACAGCTGCAAAGGAGTGCTTCCCCCATGGCCCTGGGTTAGCCACCCTTGGCTGCTGAGCTGCCTGCTGTCCACCTGGGGCTGGATGCTGGACTCTGGCCCCGGCCTGCCTCCACTGTCTTCTGTGCTTTTGTGAAACCTTGGTATAAACAGATAAACACACAAGCCTTTATTAATAATTTGCTTTGCCGATGATTTCATGCAGCCTAGCATGTTTTCCAGTTCACGCAGCTGAACATTCCTCAGCACAGGACAATCAGCCCCCCCCCAGAAACAAGAGCACAATCCACAGGAACCTAAACTAGAAACTTTCATGGCGTCAACATCCATATTATCTGCTTGATTCTGTCCTGCAGCCGGGGGCAACGTAAGTTTAGTACAGCGGCCCAAAAAAATTTGGAACATAATTTGATTGGTCTGCGTTGGGGGCCCAAAATGATATGATTTGGGGTCTCCAACTCTGATCCTGGAGAGCTTCTGATAAGACACACCTGTTCTCAGGTAAATATGAGTTTTTTTTAAATATCAACTGGAACTTGGTCAAGGATGTTAACTGCAGTTTACATAGCATCAGCATACACATATATGTCAACTGGAATTTAGAAATTCAGCCCTTCTTCATTATTAAACTACATGTATTTAAGTGGGAAAATGGATTAAAGTAGCATGTGGTAAATGACCATGAGCAAATACAACGCATGGGAGGACGGGATGAACTAGGCAGCACAGTGCCCTCTGGTGGGTGACATCCGCAAGTGCGTCTCCCTCTTCATTCCCGCTGCCCATGTGTCGGAAAACAGCTGATAACTTTAAAAAGCTCATTCACGAAACACCCAGCAATGAGAAGATCAGTGTCAGAATAAGACAAGATTAGAGGCCTAGAGGTCTGGGATCAACCTTTTACCACACTGGATGGAACTGAATATATGCTATTATACAATGATATTGTAAAACGTGCTGGGAGACATTTTTAATAGCCTCAAATTGTAAATGAAATACAGTTTCAGTGATGTCACAGTGCATGACATCTGGGTGAAAGTTAGGAATCTGAATATATTAGAGGGTTGCTCACTGTCCGATCAGTGACATCATTTGTGTTACTTCTGCTGCGGTAAAGGTCATTCCTATGGTAACGGGAGAATGTGACAGAAGGTCACCTTCTAACGAGCACGTAGCCGGTAACCGTCAGACAGACAGCGTTCAGCCGGAAGTAGACGCATTATTTGTGCCGGTCATTCTTTGTTGCCTGGGCCTATGCTAGCGGTGTGACAGTGAACCACAAATGAGGAAGGGAGAAGAATCGACAATCTGCATCTTATTGGCAAGGAACGGCAGGGAAAGCTCCCTCACTGTGGGGCAGGGCTTTATTTCACATTATTCCACGCTATCTCTGTTAGATTTCGCTTCAGCAGGGAGGTGGAGAGGTTTGGGTTCTGAGATGAGAGGAACCACCTGGCCTTGAAGGTCTGGGGTGCAGTACCATCACCCACTACAGCCCCGGCTTTCCCGCACTAACGAAAGCCCCTGACCGCAGTTCTAGTCGGGTGGATACTGAGAGGTAAACCGGCCATCGTGAGCTGTAATGATGCGACCATTTCTTCCAGGGGGGATGCTCGAATCTGGAGACTGGAAAACAATAAGCTTTCATGACCGTCATTCAGTTTTACTGATAATGTTAGTAAACTGAGATCTTATTTTAATGCCCTTACAAAATAATTAAGTGATACTGGAACTAAAAAAATGTATTTCTTATTATTTGACGCATTTTTTTTCATAACAAGGGATGATAATTCTGTGTTCTGACTGGAGCCGGCACATGCAGCTGCGTGTGATCTGAGCAGTGGCTGCACTGGGTAGGTAGGTCAGTTACATGCATTATTGAGGTTTATTAATAATTGAGAGCGTGGTATTGATCCTGGTCCCTGCACCGTGTGTGAAAGTGTCTGCGTGAGTGTAATGCAAACGGCCCCCGCTCTGTGTGTCAGCTCAGTGCAAAGGAGCCACATATCCACTGGATTTGCAGCGTTTGTGGGAATAAAGAAGGGGGTGGGCGAGGCACACAAAGCAAGTCCTTTTTTTTTACCTTAATAAACTTTTTTCAAAATGGGGGAAGTGCCAAAGCTCTCCCTGCCCCCCCCCAAGACCCTCCTCTTTCAAACTAACGTGCAGGTCCGGAAATTTTAGGCCTCTATGGGATGCAGCCGGAATCTGCCCTGGAGGTGTCTTCATGAGCAGGGCTGTCCTGTGAGAGAGCCGGGGGAGCAGAGGAACAGTACAGGATGGAGGAGGTGGGTTTGCAGAGTCAGAGTGGGGGGCGGCTTGGCTGGGCTCATTAATGGGTTTAAGGCTAGAGGTCAGGGGCCAGCTGAGACCCCACAGGGCTAAGCAGGCGCCCTGGGAAACATGATACTCTCCCTTCAGCCAAGTCACGTGACCAGAGTCACCTGCTGTTTGGGAGTGAGACATGGCAAAATAGCTGGGATGTTTTCAAATGCGTGAGAGGGGTGGGTCTGTCTAGGGGGAATGGGTGTGGCGGCATGTGCTTACAGCCTGAAGCACAGTCCAGCCTCGGGAAAGATGTGGAGCAGAAGTAATTCTAATGGATCTTTGATGATACTGTAAAGAAACAGATACTTAAAACCTACCTGGCTTCTCTTCATGTTGATCGGTTGAGCCTCGAAACGTGTAACCTTTCTTCAAAACCCGGGTCTTTGTTGTGTAGCTTAGGCCGAGGATTTGAGCATCTGCCTTGTCATCTGGCTGACTGGGGATTCCATAATTAGCATCACTTCACTGTGGGGGGGCTCACCGAGGTCAACCGAGGGTTTTTAGGTTCCGGCTACTGATCGGCTGACGGTTCCTCCAATCAGAGCGAGCTCCTCCACTTGGTGCAGTGCCGTGGCCAACAGGCTGGAAAGGTGGAGCGCTGGAGGAGCGTGCAGGAAGCAGCTCGGGCAAAGGAACAAAGAAAGTGCAAAACGGCACCAGGGGGTATAAATCTGGACAATGTTTAAGTGAGAGAGACACTTCGAAAGACGTAACATTAGTACTAGTAGGAGAAACATAAGAACATAAGAAATTTACAAACGAGAGGAGGCCATTCGGCCCATCAAGCTCGTTTGGGGAGAACTTAAC
>JAODLC010000021.1:16071538-16141932 GCA_026781145.1 Hippopotamyrus pictus
GCTCCGGACCCCCCGCGACCCAGTAGGATAAGCGGCTTGGAAAATGGATGGATGGATGGATGGATGGATGGATGGATATTATTATAACTTGTCAGTTAGTTAATCATGCCATCCATGGATTTAGTTAATTGGTAATTTATTGGACTATTAATTGGAGTAAAATTGTAGTAGAATAATTAGATTATTATAAATATAGTATTTTATATAGTACATATTTTGTAAGCATGTAAGACCCAAGTTACAAAGCAAATTCTACAAATATATCTTTCAAATTGTAAAACATTTACCTGGATTGTAAAGTGCTTGTGAGCTGTTGTTCAGAAGCTGTTAGGCATACAGGACTGTCATGTTGGAGTCCGTAGACATTCTCTAAAGGTCCTGAGCAGAACATACCTGGAGGAACATGCCAGCAGTACCAGCTGTGCAAAGTCTGATTTACAGTGTGTACTGCATGCCACGAAGCCTCGTGTGCAGTGTCAGCCCTGTGTACTGCATGCCACGAAGCCTCGTGTGCAGTGTCAGCCCTGTGAACTGCATGCCACGAAGCCTCGAGTGCAGTGTCAGCCCTGTGAACTGCATGCCACGAAGCCTTGTGTGCAGTGTCAGCCCTGCAAGCAGTGCTGCTCGCGTTCTCTATTGTTGCTGTATCAAAACAAGTGAAATGCTGTCAGAACAAGACATGTATATAACAGGGCTGCCAACTCTCACGCATCTGGCGTGACACACACTTTCAGACTCTCACGCTAGAAATCTTACAGCAAATCTATATTTTTCCATTATAAACCTAAAATTAGCAGCATCAAAAGCTTTGGGGTAGTTTTTGCAAGCCCTATAGGTTATTTACAAGTTAATAAAACTGTTATATACATAAATGTCTGTGCAGACTTCCCTTGAATTGAATATCTCATTCCAGCCAGCTGACCAAAGTTGGCATACCTGATATAAAATGTTTAAGCTTTGTTTCCTTTATATCTTAGTAGTGTAAATATGTCTGTTTTAGAAATATTAATGCCTTTTATAAAACTTTGGGCCCTGATTTGCGTCAGGCACAAGGTGGCATGAAGCAAACATCTATGCTAGCAAGAACCCGATGCAGTTGTAATTTTCCGGTCCGACGCCCATGGCATTTAAATGGCAAATGTACTTGCGCCCATCTGAGTGCCCATAGGTGCGTCAGTCTTAAAACGAGGCGGAGTCAGGGGCGTTGTTGTCATATTGCGGTTTTAAGGCAGTGGGAACTGATTACGCTTTTGAGCAGTAAAAACATGGTCAAAAGTCAATGGTGCAGTATTTCACTGTTATTTTAAGGCTGCGTTATCAAGATGGAAACATAGGTCTGCATAGGTGTGTGCACAACACGCGTACAATGCTGATTACACACACAGGGACGGCAGCAGCGCACAGAAATGCTAAAGGCTAAAAGTAAATAGATTACAATGATTATTAATGCGTACATCCAGATATTTTAAGTAATCTGTCATAATGGTGGCCAAAGGAATCTCGGGATCTTCCGCCAGCAGATCCGCATGACACTTGTGGTTCATTTATTGTATTGCTTTGTTGCAGGAGTTTCATATAAAATGATTTAATATTTGCAAAATATTTTGTAAAGAATAAAGACAAATCCTTGGACGGTAAAGATTTTCAGGCAGGCTCTGTCATCCTTAGATACGAGAGTACGAGAGTAATGATAGACTTTCAAAATACTAACATCCTTCCGAAAATTCCAGGATAGGCTGCTGTGTAAAAATCAGATGAGGCATAATAGCCTATTTTTCTTTTATTTGGTGAAAATTTGAATGCAACTTTTTATGCATTATAATAATAATAACTTTGGTGGAATCCTTCCGCGGATGGTTTGCTCGCGTGCCTTCATTTCGTGCTTGTGCAGATTCGTTTCCTCTGCAGAGAAGCGTTCTTTTCTTCGACCTGACAAATCTGCTGTTATATCAGCAATCCGCCAAGCTCCTAGCACACCTGGCTTTTAAAGGGAGTGGGAGATGACTCTGATTGGTTGATAGTGTGTTACGCCCCAAACACACCCATGATTGATTACGAGAATTAGTATAACCCTTTTGGGCCATGCGCTTGACAGCATACTATTTTTCCGCCATTAAACTAGCAAAAGTGGAACCTGCCCAATGTGCTTCAGAACGGGTGCTTTGGATTGTTTAAATTGGGCTCTTTGTGTCTAATTCTAAACATCACTTTGTCCCATTTGAGGTTACTTTTCAATGAGTAATTAGGAAAAAATTAGCCGTATGAGTGAATGGGTATGGTGGCATTCATGAAGGTGCTCATTAATGCATTCATTTTTCTGCAGGGGAGGTAGTTTACTAATTAATGCAAATCCTCCAAAAATAAGAGGGTCATTAATGTATGCCTAATTAGACAAACGTGAAACTAAATCAAACTGCGGAATAAAGGTAGGCCAACATCAATGACAGCTAATTCCCTGACTGCTGAGCTGGTGTGAAATGGGCACATGAGCAGGTGAGAATCACCCATCGCCTGGCGTCAAGTGGCGTGTAATTGGCCCTTTTCATTTCATTTGTGTGACCGGGTGTTTTGCCGAGAAAATTGAGTTGTTTTACAGCTAGGTGTGCGGAGTCCAGGGCTGGCGGGTTAAGCGACCTTCTTAGTGACGACCTCACTCCAAGCCATTCCTGTTAGCACTGGGGGGGCCAAGAGGTAAATATGAATTAAACTGGAACATGCAGCCTATGGCATCAACTCTGACACAGAAATGGAGTCTCACCTCGTCCAGTTAATGGCGCCATTGATTTAATGTTGCAGCTGCTAAGGAGGAGCTAGCTTACTTATAACAGGTGCTTTAACTTCGCCGCTGTGGTAGATTTCGCTGACTGGGGGAGTCCCCTCAGTTCATTTCGCCAATTGGCGGGGGGGGGGTGTAATCAAACCTGTAATTTAGCTATGTGGCTACGTGCCTGAGTACAAGATGTATAGAAGCACAAGCCACAAAAAGCTGGCAGAATAATGAAATGCTAAATAAACTCCACCTTCAAGCCCAGGCAGCCTCAGTGCGTATTTTGGACAAAAAAGTATATTGCATGTATAAAAACAGCAAAACTCAGGCCCATAGCCTAATATATCACTTCGGTTTCTTTCTCCCAGCAAGGCAGTTAGAAAAACATATTTGCTAGGTATAGGTCTCTGACTAATTTAAAAGTAAAATACATTGTATGGAAGTTTGATAAAGCAGGCAATGTGTGGGCTTATCTGCGAGGGCAGAAGACCAAGATGGAAAAAAACGGTTAAAAATGACATTTCTCAAAGCTTTACATTGTAAATAAGTTAACAGAATCAGCGTAAAAACTACACTGGCCAGTAGATCTGAAATGAAACAATGCTTATGGTGTTATCAAATGTTAAGTTTGCTTTTTCAATAGATGAGAGCTTCATAAAGCATTCATAATGCATGAAACACATGGCTATTATACCTTTTTATAAATATTCATAGCCATGATTATAACGCTTTATCAATGCATTGTAATGTGTTATAAATTCTCATAGGCATGGCGTTCACAGAAAGTGCTACTGACATATTTATTAACATTTCCAGGTGATCTTATCAGTCATTCTAAAAATTCTACAGGTTAGTGGGTTTGGGATGACTATGGCTTAGATAACTGGACCAAATGACAGAGCTACACAGGGAATACAACTGTCATTTCTGACAGCAACAAATCTAGTTACGAGTGTGCTGCAACTGAATGGCACCATAGAGCTATCACTCTTTTAATGTGTGCAAAGGCACTGGAAAAACTGTAATAGTAATATTAATCTATTCAAACTAATTCATTAATTAATTATGTAGTATTTGCTTTTTAGATGCTAAAGTTGTATTGGTATTCTGTTGTGTTTTTTGGAGGTTAACTTGGAGGATATGGACCCAAGTGCTCTCAAGAAAACTCGTGGAATTCATCAGAACATCTAAAGAAATTGTTGTACCCATACTGGGACTGTTCTGAATCTCCAGCATTAGCCAAAATGTGATTGAGGTTTGGTACATGTGGGCCGAATGTGTATGTGGGGTGAGAGCAAGAAGATACATACTGTTTCTTAATCATATAGCCCCTGCCTTATACGTACATTATTTTTAATTAATTGGCATGATTTTGCATGTGACCCTGTCTCTAGAATATCTGCAAATCGCTGTCGGGTAATAAGTAGTCAGCATCTGTTTCCATTGCTGTAACATGGAAATTTTCTGGTAAAATGACACCATTTAATGTTGGAAATGTATCAGGACCTTATCTGTTTCGCTGACTGCGAGTTCCCGTGGAAACGACCCGTCTTGTCAAAGTAACATTTTGACCATTCAGCATCCCTGCCTGGACCGAAGTCATAGATTCCCTCCTCACCCAGGACTTGGCGGCGCCCTGAAGGATGTGACTGCCAGCCCCCCCTCATTACACTGCAGGGAGCGTCGTCGGCGTGTCCTTGAGATCAGATGGATGACAGAGGTCAGCTGATGAAACACATCCACTCAGTCCCTAGGGAAGTTTGGAAACGCATGAAGAATTAATATATTTTAGGGTCTTTCTTTTTTCTCTGCCATTGACAGCTTTACGTTTTTAGCTTCAGGGTGTGCAAGTGTTAATAAACTCCCTGATGTTGTTTAGCTATAAAGGAATCGTTCGCAAAAATGATACCGGTTCCATACGGTACCTCAATATCGCAATATGACGGAAAGCTAATACAACTCCATGGAGTTTGCCCAGAGGGAGACATGGAGTTATAACTCAGGGAAAGGGTCCTTCCTGAGGGCTTTAAAACATGTCCACAGGACTGCTTTAATGAGAGTGTAACCACAGGCACAGCTGTAGGTGTCTCTGACATAAATGAGAACCTCTCAGGCTTCCTCACACTGGACAGGCACAGGTCATATGAATGAGCTTCACACATCTAACAGGCTGCACTTTCTTGTTACTCACCAAGTAAACAGCGATTCCTTCCAGTCTGGTCCAGCTACCTGCTGTGCCTGACGCTACCCAAATCACCACAGTGCTTTTGTGGTGCCCTGGTGCATTCGTCACGCTTTGGTCTTGGGAATTACCCCTACTGGGGGTAGTTAGCGAAGGCATAGTACAATACAGCTCATTAACACCTCACTGTACAGCTTACATCTGCAGGCAGTACAGGCTCTGTGACTCAGATGGGCGGAGTCACAGCAAGGAAGAGTCACGGCTGGGTGCAGTGAGTCTCAGACGGCCAGTGGGCCCTGGGTAAATGCAGCTACAGTTCAGGGTGGGGGGAGTCCTAGCTGGATAACTTCCCTACAGTAGATGCCCTCCCACTTTCCCTTGTTTTTACTCTATTCCTTTACTATTGCCGTAAGGTTCCCGGAAGGCTGTGGAGAGAATGACCTGCCCCCCCACGGGCCAGACTGCTCTGATTTTTGCAGTTAAACATAGTTCACTGGCATATCATGCTTAATTTAGTTTGTCTGGTTGGGATGTGGGTGCTACCGGCCTGTCAGCTGATGCCCTAGCAGCATCCTGCTCTCCACAGGCGTGCAGCGAGCTGTTTTCCGCCTGCACAGAAATGCTGCAATGCGTCTGACAGCACGGAGACTGGGTCAGTGTGACGGGGCTGGCGGCAACCGTCCCTATGGCAACGACCAATGAAAGAGCTCCGTTCTCTAGCTGGAAAGAGGCGGTGCTGTTGCAGGAACTGTGTGCAGAGCTAACTGAGCTGGTGAAATCTGCAAACAAGAGATCTCTGTAAATGGCAATGGAAGACCTGCTCAAATATGAGGAGCAGATATGGACTTTAAGAAGACGTGTTGGACAGCACCTGCTGCTGTGTTAATTTAGATGTTGCTTGGAAAGAAAACTACAGCTGCCAGGTTCTTGTGCAGAACGGACTGAATTACATGTCTTCTAAAAGCCAGCTGGGTTAAAATAAATGACTTTATGAACTTGTCTCTTAAATGGTGATGTGAAGAGTGAAGAGAGAGAGGATGCCTCTCCTGATCGCTCTCCAGGAATTTCACGAACACTTTTGGCCATCAAGCGGGCCATTTTGATGTCATGGCCCCCCCACGGTGCAGTAGCAGAGTCAGTGGTAGTAGCCATGGTAGAGGGTATGGCGTGTCCAGCACGGTGATGTCATTCCTCAGGTCCAGAGAAGACCATCAGCTCCCTCAGGCTGTGGCGGGTTAGTCACACTGGTTCGATACTCATCTGTCATTGTGCACTCTCTCCCTGGACAGTGAATTTGGGACCTCACTAATCACAGAGCTTCACTGTCAGGCTCCAGCAAGGCTCACTGCTGCACATCAAACTTTTGGAGGGGAAAAACCTTCCAGGCAGACTTGGAGCTATGGAGAAGTGCTATGACTTTATTCTGTTTCTAAATAAATTATTGAAACTGATTAAAAAAATAACTTTGTCCTCCTTTTGTAAAACACTGTGATCAGCACATAAAATGGCCACCTTCTTAACATACAGTACATGACCCATCCTATCATTAAGAGTAAAACTCTGCCTAATCTGCCCACTGTCTTCCTCCTTGTTCATTCTTCTCCATGTGGTCTTGACTATTTCTGTAACTACAGTGATCATATGGAACATATTCTGTCATCTGAGATGCAAATTGTCCTTCAAATCTTTTGTTCTCTGTGGAATTATTTCAGCCTAATCAGCTGATGGACAGTGTAGATGCAAAGATCACACCAAGTAAATATCAGTACACACTCTGGACCTGGACCTGGCTATGACACAGACTTTGCTCTGGAATTTAATCTCATGTGCTGTCATGCGCTGTGGCATTAAAACTGAGGAAATTGAAAGCTTGTCTTCACACACCATTTAACTGATAGATGTGTTGGGAAGCACTATGGCTCATTTGACAGCCACTTGGTCTCTTTGTACGATGCTCACAGAAGCAGATGCTCCTGACACTGTGAAAAACGCTTTGCTGGTTTCTGAAGCTTATACAGACATAGCAGGACCCAAACGTACCCGAATGAGGGTCCCTGGTGACTGATGTCGGGACCCCGCTCAAGATGTAAAGGTTAGGATGTGAGAAATGTAATAATCAAATTAGTGAAAAGATAAACCAAGCTTAGAGTCAAAATCACCAACAAATTAAGTTAACAAGTTATAAACCCTAAACCAGAGCATATAAAGCTCCAAAGCCTGTGAGCAGGTTTCACAGGATACTGGTGGTGAAACACACTGTTGGGATCCAGGTCCAGACTGTCCTGGTCCTTTATCCATGTGTTCCTATGGGCTGCGTCCCTCCCAGGTACCGGATATTGCTGTGGACTTGATCATATTCCAGCAGGTGGCAGTTTACATAGGGCTGCAGGGCTACCATTGATAATGCTGGGTGTGACTGGGAGAGCAGGTGGGCTTTTAGCAAAGAAGTGTGGAAGATAGGAGACATTCTCATCGCCATGTGTTGCCAGTTTGAGGGGAACAAATAAGGCAGTTCTAGGAATACTTAGACCTGGATAAGTAATCTACTTCAATCCACACTATTATGAGTCTTCGGGAACAAACGAAGGTCCCGATTTAAAAGTTTTACTTGTCTATTGAGTGGTGACATGATGAAAGACTCCCTGTGGGCGCCATACGAAACCCCTTCCATATCCATGAGGTGAATTGTGGCCCTCAGTCAGTGATAAGATCGTCAGGGATCCTATGTAGATGAAACCAAATGGAACAGGACTTCAGCCGCTTCCATTGTCGAGAGTAGCTTGGGTAATAGAATTAGTCCGCAGGCTTTTGAAAATCGATCCACCGCATCACTATGTGTTCTGCAGAGGAAGGCATATCCATAATAAAATCAAAGGCAACGTGATACCATAGCTGGTATGGCATAGGAAGGGGTTGTAAGGACCCAGCTGGTGGGTGGCAAAAGCAGCCCAGGACAAAGGCCTTTGTGTCCCTTTTCCACTCTGGCTGTCAAAAATGGTCCTGAATCTGTTACTGGACGCACTGGAAATCCAGAGGCATTAAGCTACTCGAGCTGAGAGCCTCTGTGTTCCTTTCAGACACATAATTTGTGACTCGGCACGTTTTGTGGAGGCGGATTATCCTGCTTTGCCTAATTGCAACCAAAGGCTAAAACACTAGATAAAACACGGTAATAAGTTGTCTTCTCCCTTGGGGTTCAGATAATGGTGCCCTTCCATATCCAGGATAAGGCAATAGCCTTAGTGTTTTTTAAAACTAATTTCTGTAATTAGAATTTGCAATAGCAAACTTTGAAAAGAAGTGGGCCTGGCAAGGGTTTAACCGTTTGGGTTTTTCCCAAACTACAGACTACAGACTTTATGATTGGTAAGGACTTGAAAAGGGTGGTTTGTACCTTCAAGTTAGTCTCTATTCTTCCAAGGCTGACTTCATGGGTCTAACTTAGGTGCAGTGCCTGGTCTTTGAGATAAGACTGCCTCAATGCTGATGTCAGATACATCAACACTACAAAGAGTTAGGAAGGATCAGGATGTGTAAAAATAGGTACTCAAAATAGTAGACGTGAACCATCTTTTTGAGCACCTCAGATGCCTTAAGAGCATGTGTGGACCAGATAACCTGCAGAGGTGCTCCTTCAGGGAGAACAATTACACTGGTATGCAGTGATCTTGGTGCCAACGATGTCTGAACGGTTTTATATTAAGTTTATGGTGCTGATTAAGAATGTGACTTCGGTTTTGCCAGATTGGCTCTAGTTTATGAGATATATAATAGTTAATTAATGCAACACGTTTGAAAAGCATTCAGAATTGCAAGAATATTTTTATTTTAGTTACAACTAGTAAGTAAACAGTCTATCATCATACAAAAATATCTAACAGCGAAATGAAAAAGTTATGAATGATTTGATTAATTAATACAATATTAATTATTAATTGTTATTCATGTCAATGCTTCAAAAAACTCTGTTTATGCGATTTCGTTTTATGTGTGTCATCAAGACGATCACGTTGGAGACTCCAACAGTAGTCTGACATCATGTGTATGTCCCATCTGCCTTGATCTCTCTCCTCCATCACCTTCATATCCTGGTGGAACCTTTCGCCTTGTTCCTCACTGAAGTCTCCAAGGTTATCTGGAAATCTGTTTAAATGTAATTTAAACCTCAGTGTCATTCGTGCATTTGGTAAATGCAGGCTCTTCTTGATGAAGTCATAATTTTTATATGTATTTATATACTTATTAAGACAGAACTTTTTGGGTATAAACCAAGACTGGGTTGACAAACTTACACTGTAGTTGACTTCTTTCCTCTGCAAATTCACAGTTGCTTTCTGGCTTCAAAAAGTCACTTTTATAGCATTGTAGGCCTACAAATTCAAATACAAAATAATTATATGGGGTATTTCATTACCGAAGACTGTTAAAGAGTCAAAAGACAGACCAAAATCTATTGCATTTGTTATCACACACAAGTCGCATTGGGGGAATGCATTATTTTCATGGATGTCCATTATATCAAGAACTAGAATTCAGCAAAAGTAATGGGATTTTTTAATTCAGCACCCGCAAAATACCCTAAATCCATTCAAAAAACCTTGGCACCTGAAAAAAAAAATTGTAGAATAAAAAAATGCAAAAACCAAGAAATATAGTGCTTCCTTTACTGAAGTAGGGCTGGTCTATAAAAAAACTGATTCAAATAGAATTTACAATTCTCAAGTTCTACATAACGTAATTCTAGCTTTGCCTGATAGATCTTATCACATGTTCAGCACATCTCTAAGAACATGCTGACATATTGCTGAAAAATGGTGAGAGCATTCACTAAACTGAATGGTAGTACAAGGTACTCATAGTGACCACCGAAAAGATAAATAATATGGGACACTGTCAAGTTTTTTGTGCCTGACTGCTTTTGTATTTTTTGCAGGCCAAAGAACACTACATCATAAAGGAGATGCTCTTGAAACTGTTGTCTTAGTGAACCCATCAGAGGATACAGTTGTTTCTGAGGTACGTTTTATTGTTGGAAATCTTCAGTGAAATTACTAGTTAATTAAAATGCATGAGGCCGTTTAATAAACACCAAGATTTAGTGGCTCAATCTGCTATTTTCCTCACTATCTTGTCCCTCTCAACTCCTGCTTACCACCAACCCAGGTCCATTCCCTTATCTGTGATTCATCTGCTCACAAGTTACTGATTCTGAGTGGCCAGAGCTCAGACTCAACTGGTGACCTCATCTTGCAAAGTGGGCCGTTCACCTTTCAGCGCTTCTCTGCCATATTCTCTTGTCTTGGGGTGAGAATAAACAAACTGAAATGTATTTGTTCAATATTTTACGTAATACCGATGTGCTTTTGCTCCAAGCATGGACAGAATGTAGCCTCTAAATCTGAAGCACATCTTTAAGAGCAGTCTGGAATGAGTGTTTCACTTAAATTGTAATACAGACAACAATAAAAGACAAACTCTTGAAATGGTATGCTGAACTGATTCCGTTTCTTTTTCTTCCCCTTATTTCACCTTGAAGGTTAGTGGCCTACTGACTAGTAGAGACCCAGAGCAGCGGGCTCAGCTCACGCTGTCCTGTCAAGGAGAGGGGAGCTGGAGCTCGCCACGGCAACACAGCTCACTCATCCCAGAGTTCTTGGACTACAGACTGAACCCGGAACCAGTGTTGCCAGAGATGGAGGGTGTTACTGAGTTCACGGAGTACATCTCGGAGACAGTGGATGTCCCATCACCCTTCGACCTCCTAGAGCCGCCCACCTCTGGGGGGTTTCTTAAGCTGTCCAAGCCATGTTGCTACATCTTCCCAGGAGGACGAGGAGACTCTGCGTTGTTTGCTGTAAATGGCTTCAACATTTTGATAGACGGAGGATCTGAACGGAAGTCATGCTTCTGGAAGCTTGTCAGACACCTGGACCGCATTGACTCCATTCTTCTCACCCACATTGGTGCAGACAATCTTCCAGGGATCAATGGACTCCTCCAGAGAAAGATAGCCGAGAAAGATGAAGAGCACTCTCAAGGCTCTGCTACCTATAGGGACTGGATGAAGAATATGATCTCACCAGAGCTAGGGGTGGTGTTTTTCAATGTACCAGAGAAGCTACGAATGTCTGAGTCAACGTTAAAGGTGAAGCGGAGCATCGAAGAGGCATCACTCACACTTCAGTACCTCACTAAACTGGGAATTAAGCCCGAACCTCTCTTCAGAGTGGTCAGCAATACGATTGAGCCCATTACACTTTTCCACAAACTGGGTGTAGGTAGACTGGACATGTACGTTTTGAACCCAGTGAAGGACAGCAAGGAAATGCAGTTTCTTATGCAGAAATGGGCAGGGAATAGTAAGGCAAAGACCGGTATTGTGCTTCCCACTGGGAAGGAGGCAGAGATATCTGTTCCCTACCTGACATCGGTCACTGCTCTTGTCGTGTGGCTCCCTGCCTGCCCCACAGAAAAGATCGTTAGAGTCTTGTTTCCTGGCAATGCACCACAAAACAAAATATTTGAGGGACTTGAAAAGCTAAAGCATTTGGATTTTTTGAGATACCCAGTTGCTACTCAAAAGGACCTATCTTCTGTGGCTCCTTTACCAGTAATAAAGCAGACAAAAGTCAAGCACAGAACTGATAGCAAAGAGAGCCTTAAATCATCCCCTAAGACACATACTAAGGTTTCTAAGAAAGAAGCTGAGGAGGATGCATCAGAAACCAAGAGTGACTCTGCAAAGGAAAACAAAATTGAAAAGAAGGAGAAGAAATTAAAAGAGTCTGATAAAATTACTAAGCCCCTGAAAACATCTGACCCAGTAAAGCTGGAAAAAAAGAAACTACTGAAAGAGAAGTCAATTAAAAAGCCAACTAAGGAGAGGGTGTCCAAGATAGAGGAGAAGAAGGAAAAAGAAAAAAAGGAGATCAAGAAGGAAAGGCGTGAAGTTAAGAGAGATGACACGTCTAAAAAAGATGAGAAAAAAGATGTCAAGGTAAAGGAAGACAAAAAGAAGGACACTGCTAAGACTGAGCTTAGGAAGCTCACCAAACCTGATCTGAAGCCCTTCACTCCAGAAGTCAGGAAGACTCTGCACAAGGTTAAGGGTCATACGAAACCCAAGACAGATAAAGCCAAAGGTAAACCGGTTCAGGAACAAGCCACTGATCAAGCATTAACTGCTGAAGAGACACCATCACTATCAGAAATGCCAGCCACAGTGGAGAGTCGTTCCGTTGTCTCCTCTCCAGAAGATCTGACCAGGGACTTTGAGGAACTTAAAAGAGATGAAATTTCAAAACAGGAAGCTCAATCAGTTCATGATAAGGCTCTTGTAAACGATGCTGTAATTGCAAGCCTTCCTACTGAGACTGAAAAAGATCTAATTGTCCCTCAGTCTGATTTCACACATGCGGCAGAATCCCTGTCTGAGGCAAAGCAGCCTTCAGATCAGCAGCCATCAAAAGATGAAGAGAAATATGACAATGTGGATGCAACCATGAAGTCTGAGAAAGTGAAGAGTGATCTGAAGATAGGGGAACCAGAGGAAAGTGTCACGGTAGCTGAGGCAGGTGACATGAAACTGGGGAAAATAAATGATGATAAAGAAATGCAAAAATATGAATTTCCAACAACCAAAGAGGAAACGGAGTCGTTGAAGAAGGCTAAACCTGAGGAAGGTTTAGAGGACAAGACGAAGATAGCTGGACAAGCAGAAGCTGAAAAGATGGAGAATCTAAATACAAGTGATAAAGCTCTGAAAATGAACAATGAAGACAAGGAGGATTTTGACAAAGACTGGAATATTCCACCTCCTCCAGAGGAGCATTATGCAGCCAGAAAGGAGGATGAGACTCTGTATCTGCCCAACATAGGCAGTGTGACAACTGCAGGAGACCATGTTTCCTTTATACAAGATGAGACCATTCCAGGATATTCTGAAACTGAACAGACTCTTTCCGATGAGGAAATTCATGAGGAGACCGAAGACAGAATACCACACCTGCACTATGAAATGAGCACCTATGACATTTCTGTTCCTGATCAGCCAGGTTCCTATGATGCCATCCACGGCATGAGAGAGATTAAAGCGACAGTTGGGCCCGTGGCAGGGAATTTATCAGCAAAGAGTTTTATGGGAGGTCCAGATCCTGCATTAGCAGTGTACCCTACCAGCATTGTTGCAGCACCCCTAGCAGAAGAGGAGCATGTCTCTCTGGCTACTTCCATCACAGAGTGTGATAAGCTGTCATCTTTTGCTACCTCTGTTGCTGAGGATCAATCTGTGGCATCTGTAACAGCAACCCAAACGGAAACTGAAACCGGTAAAAGCTCATCACTCCTGGATGTGGTCAACAGCATTCCATCATCTGCCCACACTGAAGCTACCCAGGGAAAAGAGTACCTACACTCAGCAGGGACTATTTCCCCTACTTCCTCCTTAGAAGAAGATAAGTGTTTTAAATCGCCACCTACTGAGGAATACCAACCTTTTGTGCATGGGACAGAGAATGGAGGAAATGCCATACATGTGCATGATGAGGAAGATGAAGAGGAGGAGGAAGATGAGGACCAAACTCCTAATGTGGACATTCCACTTAGCAAACTCCAAGAAGGATATGCATCCCCACTGTTGTTTAACAATACAGAGAAAGATCTTGAAGCTCCTGCATCATCCTTGACACAACCAGTTGCAGTAACTGCAGCTGATCTACAATCTATTTCATATCCAGTTGATATTCAGGCTCCTTTTTCCAAAGCTGATGCTATGGCAATTTCCTCAAGGATATCTCCTCCACCCTCCTTTGCCTCATCAATCAATGAGTCCATTCCTTTCCCAGAGACTGAGGAAAGATGCCTCAGCCCAGAAGACAGCACCATAAAAATGGCCTCCCCATCACAGTCTGGACCAACCAGTCCAGGTCCAATATCTTTCCAGAAGTTCCCTGAAGGGGAGAAGATTAAATCACCATTTGAGCAACAGCACACAAAGCAGGAGACAGATTGTGAACAACGGGTCACCACAACATATGAGAGAGGTGATCAGAATGAAAAGATTGGCCAGAGCCTACAGGAATATGAGCAACACAAGCATTCACCACTTCCAGGTCTGAACGAAGGGCTAGCATTGGAAAAAGACACAAAGCAGACACCTATTGCACAGGAACAGGAGATAGACAGAGACACAAAGTGTGATGCAGAAGTGAAGACATCACATTCTCTGCCAAAGAGCACTGTAAGGGAAAGGATAATGTTTGAAGAAAGTGATGACGAGAGAGAAGGGGATTACCATGAGGATCTCAGAGTGTATAATAAAACTAAATACACTGAGGAAAGAGAGAGTCGATTCCTAGATGAGGATGACATTCTTGAGAGAAAGGAATCCACCAAAGAGAAAAATATGAGCGAAGCAGAAAAAGGACAAGAAAACAAAAGCTCTGTTACTTCTTACTTGCAACCCACAATGGATACCTCTTTATTAGGTAAAGAACATGAAACTCAGGATTTGTACTCAGATGAAGAAGAGGAAGTTAAACACACAGGTGGAGCGGGTTCCAGACCATTATCGCTAGAGTCCAACCAATTAGATTTACCAACATATGATTCCTCATCAAATCTTTATTCCCAGAGTGCCCTAACAGCTCAACTAGACCATTGTGCTGAATCATCACTTAAGGAAAAGTCACTTCATGCTGATCATAAAGAACTGTTTACATGTACACATGGAAATTCAGCGGAACAAGACCAAAGCGCATTGCTTAATAAGACAGAGACTACATCAGAAGCTGCTCACCGCCAGTCTACTTATACTTTTAGTGATAATGTATCTACTGATTTAGAATTTTCATATATGGAAAAAAAGGACAATGCAGGAACCGCCCAACCTAAATCACCATGTTCAGACAAAAGGGAAGATCGCACCAAAGAAACAGTGTGTGATACTGTGGAAATAGATGAGAAAACAGGGAACGAGGCAAAGTTTGAAAAAGAGAGTGAACAAGAATCTTCATCACACTTTTCGTGTTTTTACCAAGAAACAGATACAAAACAAGAATCTCCAGGCAAAGATGATTTTAAACTTTTACAGGAGGGTGACAGTAAATTAAAATATTATCCTGATGAAAAGCCTATCATGAAGGATTATGAATTTGGTTTTAAGGAGGAACGCCACCATCCACGTGGACATGATCTGTCAGAAGGTGGAGAGGACACCAAGACACTTAAACAGTCAGATATTCCGGGAAAATCTGAAAGTTCATCTGGATTTTCTGTGTCATGTTCTCCCAGAGAAGAGACTTTGCCAGTTAGCAGGGATTATTTATACTCATCACCCTCAGCAGAGACTAAGACTGTTCATTTAAGTCCTTGTGCCTTCCTTGAACAAAAAGATCATGGCCATGATACATTCGAGCAGGAAGAGTCTAAAAAGGAAGTCAGACAAGATACTCCTTATGCATCTGTCAAGAGCTTTACATACACAGAGATGTATGAAAATAAAACAGCCGGAAAAATCGATCCGTACTCATTTGCCTTAAGTGATAAGCAGGTGCACCCTGATGACTTGTCCACAGATCTAGACAAAGTGAAAAAAGTAGACAGCTCACTAGAGCAACAAGAAGTAAAAAATGAGATGTCACCAAAGACTGAAAAATTATTCTCTGGCATGGACAGCAAAAAAGAACTATCATCATCAACATGGGAGCAACGTAATTTGGAGTCTCAGCCTTCAGTGGATGCTTTACAGAAGTATAGTGTCAGTGAAAATCAATCCAGAAAGGGTGAAATCGTGAAAGGGGAGGAAACTACTGACTCAGAGAAAAGGAAAGAATACCCATTTGATACTGATGTCATGAGTTCTTCAAGTCAGATTTCTCTTGGGCAAAAAGACCTCTTCGCTCCAAACCCTCAATTTGACAGCCATGCCAGTAAGCCATCCCAGAAGCCCCCAGAGCAGCATTTAGGTGTTCATGCATCCGAGTACTCTTGCTCAAGTCAGTCCATGATGCACCACTTTGAGAAAGAAAAGGCCCCAATCAGCGGAGACATGAGATTAATAATGGGTGAAGATGAAGAAGATGAGGATGACGATGAGGAAGAAAGGACAGGAGAAGACACCAGTGATTCCGATGTCGAAAAAGGCTCCAAAGAGAGATCTGAGAAGGAATGTGTAAGCCCGCATGCTAAATCTGCTGAAATGACACACCCAGGAATGAAAAAAGATGATGATAATAGGCAGACTTTCACATGCAAGCCTGAACACAGCTTTGACCTTCAACCAAAACCTTCCTCATCAGAACTTTTTGGGTCCAACCGCGACAGCCATATGAAACACACAAAAACTGAAGCTCTTGAAGAGAAAAGTAGAGCTGATACTGGTTCTCTCTTCAGTGGAAGCTACACTGAATTGGGATCCTCGGGATTTAAAGAGAGGCCAGAATATGTTTTTTATGGAGACAGCAAAGAGTCTGATCTTGGCAGTCAGTTAGGGATCAAAGACCAGGAAAGTTACAGCTCTGATCATTCAAGTAAACAATGTGACGGAAAGCTGTACCACAATGAAAAAGATGTTGAGTCTGAAAAGCAGAAGACACCTGAGAGTAGGAAAGCAGGGGACATTGACCCCTTGGGTTTTACCTACACCACTACCTTTGCCACAGCGTACTCTTCCTCCTCATCTTACAGTTACTCCTCCTCTACCCCAGTTTCTCTTTCAACCAGTCGTCAATTTGGAGAGGAGCTAGAAACACCCGCCACTGTCTCAGACTCCTTCAAGCTAGATTACGACAGTGCTGGTTTAGACTATTCTTCTTTCAAGGATGAACACTCCCTTGTGATGGATTCTCCATTTTCAAGTTCTGGGGGTTTAATGAAAGACGAATACCTGGAGGTGTCTGAAAAGCTGACGACGGCTACCACAACTGCAGAGTCCACCTCGAGCCTCACCAAATTCTCACCACTTAGTCCTTTTGAGGAGGTGAAAGCCTTCCCACCTACCACTGCTGTTGTAGATGGCAAAAAACAGAGTTCGACAAGCACCATAAAGGAGAAGGGACCACATGCTGACATCTTCTATCACCCTGAATGGACTGATGATTCCCAGTTTGGTGTTGGTGCTGGAGAGTCTTACTCCAACTTGTTGCAGTCTTCGGGGATGGAATCAGCACGGGTATTTCATGATGTTTCATCGGTGAAGCCAGAAGGTTTGGATAATAAATATCTTTTGGAGGAGGCTGGAGATAAGAGCAAAGAAACTCATGCACTCACAAAGCAGCAATTCACTGTTTTATGCCCAAGGGAAAGCCCTGATGTGCTGACATCAGCTTCCCCCCATCAACCAATTTCTTATACACCTCCTTCCCAGCAATTCATGCAATCATCAACAGCAAATGGGCCCACAGAGGTCAGCTTAAGCCCACCTGTAGCTCCATCTGCAACAGCCCAGAGACCCAGTGTTAATGAATCAGCTTTGTGTGAAGCAAGGAGGACTGTGGAGGAAGAAGAAAAGGAGACAGAAATGAAAAGCAGATTTGAGTCAGAAGCACAGAATCTGCCTGGAGCAAGTCCAGGGGCTCACACAGTGCATTATAGAGAGGAAGGTGAAGCCAAGGACAAACACCAAGAGTTTGATTGTCCACCACGCCCTCTAACCTTGGCATCAACCAATCAAACATTTCATTCCTCCTTCTTCCCAGAAGCACTGAGCGACTCAGGAAAGGATACTGTCATTCCTCAGGATGTCTGTACAGGGGCTTCTTCTTACAGCTATTCAACCTCCACTGTTTATTCATCATCTGAGTACAAACACCGCAAAGGAGAGATATCACCCTCCTTCATTAATCCAAGTCCACATGGATTTTCCAGTGACGATGAAGAAGATGATCCTGGGAGCCACCATTCACAGGGACATGATAACCAGAAGAGCATTTCTATGTTGAAGTCCTGCAAACAGGAAGACCACCATGTCCCCAGTGGATTTGGAGATGGCTGTGGATCTCAACATCTTCCTGGCACTATGGCAGCTGGCATAGGCTTAGCTGGAGAGGAGACTCCGCCCACTTCGGTAAGTGAATCCTTGCCCTCCCAGTCGGACTCTGATGTGCCACCTGAGACTGAAGAATGTCCATCAATCACTGCTGAAGGCAATCTAGACTCAGACGAAGACACTGAACACCTGCCAGTAGATAGATTATCGTCAGTTACTGGTGGAGGAAATCCCCATTTACCCTCACCAAGATCCTCTCATAGGGTTCAGGATCCCCCACCTGTACCCCCGAAGGACCCCTTGCCCCATCCCCCACACCCTGATGTATGCATGGTGGACCCAGAGGTTTTGTCTAATCAGCAAAATTATGCAGACAAGTTGCTCAAAAAGGACCTAAAGACCAACAAAGGCTTAAGAAAGTCACTTGGAAAGCCAAAGTCTGCTTCCCCAGTTCGTAAAACTGAAACAAAGGTGAAGAGATCACTCACCCCTATCAAGCAAGCTACTAAGGATTCTTTGCCACGTTCATCTTCACTGAAAAAACAAGATTCAGAAAAGAAATCAAAACCATCCAAAACACATGACAGTCAAGGATCCAGAGGCGAAGACAAGGATGAGACATACAGGTCTAGCCACAATCCAGGAAAAGGACTGGTCAATGGTGTGAAAAACAGCACAGGTGGGAGCAACAGACATACTAGTAACATATGAAGCTGTCATGTACAATGCATTATAGATACCTTCTTAATTTAGATACCAGATACCTTCATAATACATTATAATGGTCGGTTCTAATAATTAATAATACATCACAGCACCTTCTATTGACTGACATAATGCATTATAACATTGATTACAATACTTCATAAGCTCCAGTGACGCTGTCATGGATACCTTCATAGTGCATTATTGCTTGGTACGGAATGCTTTGTATAGCTTTATGAAGGTATCTGTAGTGCACTATAGATGAGAACTTCATAAAGCATTCATAATGCATAATAAACATGGCTATATTGTATTGTGCCTTTTTATTAAAATAACCATGTTTAATATGCTTTATGAATGCATCATAATATGTTATGAATGTGTTAATAGATTCTTAGACATGGCATCCGTAGAAACTATTCTATATTACTATTAAGCAATGCAGACTACCATGAAACACAAGAGATGATTCTAAGAAATCTATGATCTACTATCTATTCCTTGCATCCTAGGTTTGAGCTCTCAGAAAACGACTTCTGGTTTGTCCTCGCCCATTTACGTGGACCTGGCCTACGTCCCTAATCACTGCAGTGCCAAGAACGTGGACCAAGAATTTTTCAAGCGTGTGCGCTCCTCTTACTACGTAGTGACCGGGAATGACGCTAGCTGTGGCGAGCCGAGCCGTAGCGTTCTGGACGCGCTGCTGGATGGCAAGGCCCAGTGGGGCACCAACCTCCAGGTAGGAGCTCTGGTGTTATTATTTCAGTAACTTTCTTGCGATGCCCTTTGCATGGAGAATCACGCAATGACCTTTCACCTCTGTACACAGGTGACTTTGATCCCCACACATGACACGGAGGTGACCCGAGAGTGGTACCAGCAAACCCATGAGAGGCAGCAGGATCTCAACATTATGGTTCTGGCCAGCAGCAGCACAGTTGTCATGCAAGACGAGTCATTTCCTGCCTGTAAGATTGAGTTTTGAGCTCCTGCCAGCCTCCTTGTCTTCAGGCTCTTTCATGTTATTGGCATCTCCAGACCTGGTGGACAGAGACTCGCATACTGTTTAGCCAAGCAAAACCACTTCAAAACCACTCCATATATATTTTCATAATGAAGGTCATGTGTGGTATAATATTACATATTTCCCATCTGATTCCTAATTATTGCCATATCTTAGTTTCTGACAGATAGTTGATGTACACAAATTTCCTGGTATGGAGGATTTAGCAGACAGGATCAATCACGACTTAACTCTCTGAGGTACCAGAGGCCATTCCATGGTGGTGGGACCAGCAAGAAACAGTGTATATGCGCAGAGTTCTGTAATGAACAGCACAAATCACAATTCACTAATATAGAACCTGATTATTTAAATATCTTCAAAGTAATTTGAAAGCAACTTCATATCATACCTGCATACCCACAAACGGAATCTGAACCCTGGACATACCCATTAACAAAGTTAAGGGGAAAGATTAGCTTTGGGGGCAAAAAAATATATAAACCGAAAACCTTAACAGACAGACTGAAAACAATAAATGAACCAGGGTTTTGACTAAATGCTTTAAAAAGGTTCCTTATCTGCAGCTATTTATATGGTGAAGCTGAAATGAAATTGTGCCGCGTATTGCAAGTTGCAAAGTGTTTAATGAATAGTCTTGGTTTGTGGTTCAATATAAAAATGGATGTAATTATTATATTGATAAATGTTTAGAGTCAGCAATTTGGTTCTTATGTATGTAGATCATCGTAGTTTTAGGCAGGTAGTTAGAACTGAGGTCAGTTTTCAAAAGTAATAGACAAGAAAATAGTAAAAGCAAAATAAAAATTCTGTTGTATGGAGTTCTGCCCAGGCTCTCACAGTCATACTACATAAATACTGCAGATTTATTCCTTCCCAGCTTTACTGAGGTGGAGTGTATGTTTTGATCTACTTGGCTTTTTCTGCAGGTTGCTGTGCTCTGATCTTTGTGTTCCTTCGGTTGAGATTAAAGACTATTAGAAAGACACTAAAAGTTAGACTAAATGCTTGTGTTTTGATGTTGAGCTACAGGTTTCACATGGAGAGCGTCCGAAATCGCATACTTGTTTGCTATGTAGTATGCGAAATATAGTATGCGAAGTATGTCTGAATCCTCAGTATGGATGAGACAGTAAGCGAATGGTATCCGAATTCTGCGAAATTCCGAAGTGTAAAACCGATGGATGCTACGCTATCCCACAAGGTCATTGGAGCAGCAAAGACCGTCAAAAATTTCTAATAAATTTCTCGTAGATTGACATAGTTTCTAACTTTCACTGGGGTCAAGCTAAATCATTGGTAAATATCTGAGTCAGGTAATATGCAAGATGGCGACCACAGTCTGTCTGAGTGCATGCATACTGCGCTCAAGCATACATACGGTACATACTACATTAATGGTCGAGTAGTAGGCTTCAAATGAAATTCAGTATGTATTGTGTAAGTATGCAATTTCTGACGCATCTATAGTGTATCTGACCTTGCATTTATTTAGGTGATTGTATGCAATGGGGCTTCCTCAGTAGCTTCAGAAGCTGGATATAGCCTACAAAAGACTAAATATGTCTATGAAATGTGCGTAAATAATGAATGAATAATGACTACTGTGATAAAGTGAAATTGTAAGGATGTGATAAATTTTACTTAAGAATGAGGAGTTGAAGGAAGTTGTTTCACCTGCTTGTTTACGCTATGTTTACCACTGTCCAATCAGTGGATCTGCTGCCTCCTTTACATTTCCCACTGTCCAATCAGTGGATCTGCTGCCTCCTTTACATTTCCCACTGTCCAGTCAGTGGACATGCTACCTCCTCTACATTTTCCACTGTCCAATCAATGGACCAGTAGTCTCCTCTGCATTTCTTATTGCCCAGTAATTGAATAACGTCCAGCTTCTGTTAAAAGCCGCACTGTATTGGCCAAGCTGGATTGTTTTAAAGTGTATAAAACTGTCCATGATATTGAATGTTTTGCATTTTTGCTGTTCGCAGCATATATAAATTAAGAAAATCTGTGTTTGCTGTCCTGAATTGGACCCCTCCAGCAGAGCATGATCCCACCCAGTTGATTTGACAGTATGACCACAGATTTATAAATGATGCTATTTTATTTCCTGAATTTGGTATAGAGAGTTCCTGAATTTCTTCATGAATGGCAGCTCTCTAGCTGTAATTCCCATATACGCTGAGGGACCAGCCTTGTTTGACTCTGAGGTCCCGCAGTGAGGTTTCCTCCTTTCAATGGCAGCCATTCTCAAGCCAATGGTCACCAAAGATCACAGGTGGAAATTTAAATAAAGGTAATGTACCAATAAGGCTTTACCTAGCAGAAGCTGGTTTTTCTTGACTGGGGCTGAAAGCCTACAACAGAGATCTGCAAGTGTAGTAATTAAAAAGCACATGTTGTAGGGACCATATTAACTGCTTTAACAGTCACCTGTTAGCTATCATACTGTCTGAAATGTGTGTGCAGAAGTAACTATATAAGAAAGTTAATCTGTTTGAAATATTACTGCCAATGTACTAAATGTAAATATGCTTTCAAAAAATTTAAATCTGCCCTTATTGTTAGCCCTGAAGATGGATAAATTTGCATTTCGAGGGGCTATACATAACTAGCTTAGACAAGACATATGCATTATATTCAAAACATTTGTAACTGTTACATATTTTAAGTATCTCTTGTATAATTGAAGTTTTGGTGTTTTTGTTTGTGCTTGTTAAACGTGCTACATTTTTTAAGTTAATGATTGATTTATATTACATGTTTTTAAGTGGTATTCCCACAGGTCTTGTTTTATTTTTTAATTTTTGCACTCAGATTTTGTTATGAGAATGAGTTATCAAGGTGCCTCTTCCAGAGAGAGAGAGTTCTTGTAAATGTCCCCCATTTGTTGTGTGTTTTATTGTAGTCATACAAACTGGCTTTCTCTCTCAACTAATGCAATAGATGCAGTGAGGATACGTATCGTGCATGCTTGTGTGGCGAGAGTGGCTGCGGGTGAGCACTGCGGGGGCAGCCAGCGGTGCATGGAGGCCCCTTCTCGCTCTTTTGTGGACTGAGTGACACTGGTCTTGGATCTGTGTGCAGATATTAATGTGGGGTGCTGCAGTGCATGCTGGGATGGTTAGCGAGCGAACAGAAATGTGCTGCAGCATCTTGTTCAGGGAGGACTAGAGGCTGGTGGTTTTCTACCCCCATCCAGCTTGGATGTCATACCCCTCTTCCCACCCCCCCTTTCCCCCCCCTGCCTGCTTCACTGCCAACATCTCCGGTTCATCTCCTTGGTATAAAAGTTACTGATTTTGTTCACACCTCCAGTTGCTTTTCGGACCTGTGTGTGGTGGCAATGCCATGTGCCAGAGAACGTCCTCTTCATACCAAAAACACTCACCACATGTAGCGCCATCCCTGTGCCCAGAAAAACACCCACAGTACCCCCATCCACAGCCGCAGTGCCCAAGATAAAGACGGTTATTTTGCCATTTCAGGGGCAAAAAGCTCTCACTTGAAATGACGTTTTTGAATGTAGAGATGTGATTCTGAAATATGCCGTTAATGGGGAAGGGGCACGTGGCCCGACGCGTCCAGAATAAGACATGTGACCCACACTGTGAGCTGGAGCAATAGCTGTGTGAGTGGGATCAGTAAGGAAATGTCTCACGCCTTTTGTGGAAGCACAGGACCTGAGAGAGTAATATTAGCGTATCTGTACGGGTGATGTGTGGTATGTGGCTATTATGGATAATCTCCCCAATACCCAAAGTATAGAAGGCCCCTGATAAGGTTAGATTTTTTTTTGGACAACTCGTAAAACACTTTCCACTGTTGCAAAAGTTTATAGATTGAAATTTTAACATGTATATACTTTTTAAGAAAATGCATTAAGGTGACCGTGTTTCTTTTTAGAAGAATTAAATTGCCCTCTAAATCTTTCCAAGAAAAGAGAGAAAACAATTTAAACAACACAGCGACGGCCTCCTGCGTGAAGCAAACTCCAAGCCACGATGGATCCCTCAAGTCATTTTCTTCCAGAAGGTTCTGCTTGTTCATGCATGTGATAACATGAATTATAGTCACGTATGTAATAGCTAAAGAGGAAGTTCAACTAAATATATATATTTTTAATGGTTTGGTGGTACCAAAATGGCACGTGTGTGACCCAGCTGTGCATCTGTCCCCGTGTGGCATACCCCCTGAGGCACTGTGATAGCTAGTCTGTCCTGTGCTGTATAATCCTAGTTCATCTGTTTGTGTGCAAAGCTCTGTATCTCTTTAAATCTAAAATAAGAGTATAACTACTTATCATGAAATCAGTTGAAAGGGAAATAAAGTACATTTATTGAAACTCAGGAACGCCTTCTGTTTTGGTTTTTGAGTTACACGCTAGTAAAGGTTGTGAATCGTCGAACCAACGTTTATTCGCTTGAAAATGAACAATTATTTTGTATGTTGCAAAAGCTCACACCCGTCATTCCTGGTAACAAAAAGGGTTTTTTTTTCCTGAATAAATATCAAAAGGTCCCCAGGATTGTAAGCAGGTAATGCCATTCGTTAATATTCATGGTCATTGCTCTAACTAACTGAGGACTCCAACCAAAATGATGCTCATGTATAAATCAAGGGCTAGTAAAGAGGGGTTAGGGTACCAAACGAGGGAAGAGAAGCGACTAACGTAGGGCTTGCAGGAGGATTTGGGTATTCTGCCGTTTTGTAACTGGCTTAAATAAAGAGCGGATTCTAACCATATTCCTCTACCCTGTTTTTCTCATATAACCCGACATCTGTCTGTTGAGGCTGGTCCAGAGGGAAACGTGTCTCTATGGCAACAGGCTGAAGCTCTTAATGCCGGATGAGCTGTTATGAGGAAAGGTGCGGAGCCCCCGCTCTGAAGTAGCAGAGTTTAAACGCAGGCCGGCGGTTCGCTGGTTCATCTAGCCACGTTCATGCGGCTCGCTGTCCCTTCGCCCCTCTGATTGCACATCCTCGACGTGTGGCTCCATTCCCACAGGCCAGCTGCACTCAGCCCACATGCTCCTGATGAGACTCCAGGTCCTGTATGCGCATTCCACATTTCATCTGATGACACGGGAGCTCGAGTTCCCTTCCCAGAAGGGGGCGGGGGCGGGGGAGGAGAGGAGCGGCCCTCATGGAGCCATAGGAAGGGCAGCAGTCAACAGAGTGCTGGTTTACTATATTAATAACATCTTTATTTAAAAGCAGGAAAACTGGATTCATCTGGATTACACCAATTAAAGCTACAATAGGATTTATTTAATATTCCGATAAACTCAGTCCTCTGTGCAAACAGTAACATGTCAAGACAGCAAACGTATACATTCATTAGTAAGGCTGCAGTGTTTACTAGTTAACGTGGTGCATACAGAATTCCCATGAACCAATTTAATAAACACCCCAAAAGAGGTAAAATAGGGGAGAAAAAAAACGACCAGCGTACATTACATCAAATGTCAAGCACTCAGTGTAGATGACTGGTTCTGCACATTCTTCGTCAGATTCAACACTGACACTGACAGCCGGGTGACCAGAGACTTATGCTGAATCCTTCGTAGCCGGTTGATTTAATTTACTCAAAACTTTACACAATTACACAAGAATTAAAAAAATCTAACCACAGAAGTAGCCTTACGCACAGCACCTCCTACAGAGCATAACATAAAAATTTTATACAATATATAACAACTCAGACAACACGTTACACCAAATCTCACCCTTTATTGTCTTTCTCCTGTTTTATGGCAGTTAACAGTGTAGGCTACAGACAGCAGTTTTCTTGAACTGACATGGGTGCCCTAATCCCTTATTGATTATTTATTGAACATTTTCTACATAAAATGAGGTCACAATGTTAATGTCCAGTTATAGCTACTAACCTGCGGCGCTCACGCATACACACACAAGCAGAAAAACAGCAGTAACCAGTATAAAGAAACACTGCAAAACAAAGATAGTTAATAATGAAATAAACATTAGATTTAAAACAGTTTAAATGTTTAAAAAATATATATCAGGAAGACTGTAGGGTGCCCCACACAGTTTGATGTGAATTCCTCATATCTTCTCCAGTCATTGCTTTCGCATCCAGGAGACCTCTAATGACAGGGTCAGTTCTTCGTGTCACCATCTGCTTCACCATCTTTAAGTAAAATTGAGCGGTGGCTTGGGTGTTTGGCTGTTCCCTCATCCCCCCCGTCTGATTTACCTACCAACAGTTGCCAGTTTTGTTTCAGTCTGTGAGCATTTGAAATCCCTGCTCTTCAGCAAGAGGCCTCGGGGACAAGGGATCGCCACAATGGACCACCCCCTGTACACAGTGTGGGTGAAAGCACAAGGGGGGGCTTGCTGGCATGCGGCAATTGGCTGGCACCGTGTATCAGGGGAGGCACTTATGGGAGATGGTACCAAAGGAACCAAGGGGAACCTGATATGCAGCATGAAGATCTTTAAGGTGATATTCACCTGTTTCAGTTCCACAGTCCTTGGG
Organism: Hippopotamyrus pictus; assembly: GCA_026781145.1. Taxonomy (NCBI): domain Eukaryota; kingdom Metazoa; phylum Chordata; class Actinopteri; order Osteoglossiformes; family Mormyridae; genus Hippopotamyrus; species Hippopotamyrus pictus. Next base: position 16,097,707 of record JAODLC010000021.1, read on the forward strand.
TAAGATACAGGTACTTCATTATCAAACAAAATCACCATTGGCTTCAGTGAGGGATTAATCAGCGGTTTGACACATTTTGGATCTGTAAGATTTTCTCGAACCCCTGTCAGACAGCGTAGCCCAGGATTAAACCATCACATGAATTACTGAATTACAGAAATGTGTGTTAATTGGCTGAGCCCCTCAGGACTCCTAGGAAAGGATTATTTTCACTCCTTCGCTTTGATGTCAGACAGCGTTTGGAAACAGTCGCCGTCTTTCACCTTGCCCTTGCGCTCTCCACCGCTGAGCCCCCCACACACATGGATCGCTCCAGTCTCCGCAATTCCTGCATCAGGTGTCCAGCAAAGCGTTTCAGTTCTCTCCAGCTTCCCCACAGTGACACCCAGAACAACCCCGAACGACTTGTAGGATGGTTTAGCCCAAGCCAAACCGGGCCAGAAGCTTCTTGAGTCTTTGAAGCTTATCTGACAGTGGCTGGTGGGACAGGCTACCACTGACTGCTAGACCACTGGAGCAGCGCAGCTGGAGGTGATAGTGAGCTTGGCTGAGCTGTGACTGACTTGGTAACCAGGGCTTCTTCTCGCCACTCTGGGGTGATGTGGGTACTTTGGCCTTTGCTTATGTGGACGGGTGATCTTCTGTCTGCTAAGAGATCTTCCACCAGGTCCACTAAGGATTAGCCTGACCAGGTCCTGCTGTACAGGAGTCCGATTCACAGCAGAGTGAGACCAAGGAGGACAGTACTTCCTGGGGGACGTAGGTGTCCGCAGCTGGCTGGCTCTGAGGATCCAACATGGTTGACAGCGCTGCGAGAAGGATGAGACGGCCACAGGTCAGCATGGCTGCAGATGTTTTGACATTCACCTCAGAACGACCTTCTTTACATAACGGCTTTGTTATAATAGCTGTGGGTGGTATGGAAAAGTGTTTTGAGACGTTACCTTTGCTGGCTTTGGTGTGAGAGTAGCCACCACTCTCGCATACAGCGGTCAGGAACTCGTCCATCTGCTTAAGGGACAGTGAGTTGTGCAGCGTTTCCAGCGGATAGATGGAGGGAACCATGGAGCAGCCCTCGAACCCTGTGGCGGAGCGGAGAGACTCATGGCGAGATCAGAATGACCTAAGAGACCCCCTCCCACCCACCCCCCCCAACAGGTCCGTAAGCAGGGCCAGTAACTTGCATTGCTGTCATATTCACACAGATCACCCATAATCTCAGCAGACATTTCACACCAGGCTTCCCGACACCTTGGGAAACAAAAAGGCTGAGTTTGTGTCACATCCGAGGGGTTCTGGTATGTAAATAAGAACTGGCATCAAGCTCCACAACCAGGGTTACAACAACTAAGATACAACCAGTTGATAGAGTTGATGTATAACCAGGAAGACAGGCAGTCAGTATAGCTGTATTTATGATGCAGTCAAATTGATTTTATGCATTCCTTAACTATACAGTTCCCCACTTGTATAAATGTCCCAGCCAATGTATTGGCACGAAAGCACTGTACAAGCGAGTCATTTGTTTGTCTTTCACATCATTCACTCCTCACACACCCTCTCACACACGCTTATCAAGCGTGATTTAAGCCGTCATCATTTGTCATCACACCACCCCTGTCTTGTGCTCCCAGACGCCGACATGGGCGACACAGCCCTGCCAGTGGTCATTCCTACTGAAGAGCAATGAAAAGGACGCCGTCCGATACAAAATTGAAATGCGATCCCGAGACTGTTTGAAGAAAAAGCCCCCAGATGTTTTCCCATTTTTCGTGGTTTAACCTCAGAGTGGGTGAACTTCTCAAGCTAGAACGCATTCATTGTAGCAAACAATGAAGGTCTGGGAAACAAGTTTACACAAAGATTAAATGAAACTGGCGTTTCGATGCCGAACGCTGAGGCCTTCCTCCTCAGACACTGTGAGTTTTATCCCTGCCCAGGCCACGCACTGCCTTCGCTATACTTTGGTTTCCACTCACAGGCCAAAGACTTCGGTTAGGTGGACTGGTGTTTCCGAACTGATGAACTGACAAGCCCTGTGTCTCCTGGCATTGGCTCCAAGCCTGCCGCAGCCCTGCTTTGGATACGCAGAAATGGAAGACTGCGAAACTAACAAAGCCCTTTTCAGGCAGGCGTGCAGTAAAGCGAACCACAGGGGGCTTCGAGGGAGTCCTGCTTGGTGGTAGGAGCAGCACAGAAGGTAGGGGGCCAGCAGCCCATCCAGAGCAGCCAGGCGCTGAAAGGGAAAGGGAGAGTAGAGGACAATGCAGGCATGTAGGGAAAGACAGGAACAACAGGACAGAAGCAAGAGAGGGAGAGGAACGTTACATCAAGGAAAAGCATGGGGGGCGGGGGTTAGCATTAGCATATTGCAAAGGAAAAGTGCTCTACAGTCTATGCAACCAGTGTCAAAACTACCAGCAGGCGCACATCAGTGGGCCAGTATCAGCTCCCACTAAAATACTACCAGTAAAGCAAAACAAAATGTCACCTAGCTTCTGGTGTGTGAGACACGTAAATGCTGAGGACCGAAACCTTCAGGAGGACATCGCTCGCTCATAGTGGTCTAACAAGATCCACAGGCCTCACACCCGAACAGTCTAGCTGTGACATTTCATTTAAAAGTGCAGCTTTTAAAACTGGGGAAGGCTTTACCCAGTGGCTGGATACCATACAAAGAGCAAAGGCTGGATACCTGGACCTGTGCGGGGGACACACCCACTGATAAACATGCCTACCTCCTCTGCCTGCTCCTGCCCACCACGAGAAGGAAACATTCTAAAGAGAGAAACCCAGTCCATACAACGTCCACTTACAGAGGCTACCGTAACAGACGACTATAAGGTTATGAACATGGCTTGTTTTTTCCTTTGCTTTTTTGAATGAGTGAAATACCTGCTTGTTATATAGGGTGATTATAACCGTGCCATGCAAGGCTAAATATCATGGATTATTTAGTTAGCAATTTCCCCCATAAGCTGGCACTAAGTTCACAAAAATAAAAGTACCTGAAATAGCGTAACAACATTAGCTATCTCAGATATTAACAAACGTACGAGTCCTTTCTATTTGCCTCAAAACAGCTGAGAAAGGACTTTAACTGTGTTAGCGGAGTTGTAGCAGCGTGACCTCTCTGCAGCAGACCCGCCTGCAGATTCTCACGCCTCATGCCCAAGACTGTCATGCTACAGTAAACAGACTAAAAATGCAAAGATCCATCATCAGTTAGGGCTGCAGGTCATGTTTCATTCACAGCTGAAACAGGTAGTCTCTCTTTCCCATTAAGATAATCTGTAGCACTAACACCTGCATTCTGTTTATTGGCTTGCAGGGAATTTAGCAATTTAGCAAGTACAGGGTTCATTTTCTCTGAGCTATAAACCAGCTATCAGATGCTGTGCTTCACAGATCACACAGAAAGTGGGACTGGCACACAGACCACACACACACACATACACATTTTGTATTCACATCTTTGTGAGGACCGTCCATTCATTTCTATGGGCAAGACCCTAATCCCAACAATGACAACCTTAAGCCCTACCCAACCCTAACCTTAACCATAAATAACTAAACAAAATACTAAACATTTTTAGTTTTTTGACTGCAGTAACAGATTTTTATAAAACTGGTCAAACAAACAAAAGAAAATGGTCCCCACACACAATAACAGGCTTTCATCACATCACAGGGAATTTGGTCCCCACAATGTAATATATACATGACCACACACCCACACACACCTACAGCTGATAAGGACTTCCTTCTAGTACACCCAGCTCTATCAAAATGGTACATATGATGTTGATGGAAACAAAAATCCTCTCTTCACCAAAGCAAAAAAACAATTGCAAGAAAAATGTGCTGACCAGAGATGCCTGTCATATCCTCCATATCTCACAGAAGAAGCAACCATCTAAAAAGTCTAGTGGCTGGTGAAAAGCCAACGTTTGAGTCGGAAAAACAGACAATGAACGAATGATGAACGAAAATGACGCAGGCTCTACACATGAAGCCCATCAGCCCTGCGGGGCAGCAGAGCGGGCCTGTGACCAGCAGTCAGTTACCCTCTGAGCACCTGATGGAGCAGCATTTGGAGCCACAGACCCTGACGAGCAGCGCGAGAAACCCCAGTACACTTAGACAGCTTGTTGCCAAGGCAACAGATTTTGAGCTCACATCCCCTGGCTACCCAGTTCTTTGAAGCGGAAGTATAAAGCAGCCATTAGTTCAGTGCCAAGGTACCACCTTCACTGTACAAGTGTCATCAGTGTGTAATGGAAATGTGCCCAGTGCACGGTCACCTGGTTCCCACTTTCTCCATCGCTGTACTGGTGCAGAAATACCAGGGTTGATGGAGTAAATGAGACTTTAAATCCAGACTGAATTGGAGAATCTCCTGCTGTTCATTACCTATTGGTTTCTCATTTGTCTCTTTATTGGGTCACAACAGGTTAAACCTCAGCAAAGACTGGCAGCACACAGAAATCCACTGCATGCTGGGATTTCAGCAGCTTTCCGTTTGCACTCAGTCTGAAGGGATTGACAGATGACCAGCATATTATAGCATATTCCCGACGGAGAAGATTCCATTGACTAACACCTGTGCATCACTTGTACCTGCTTGCTCAGGTATGATGGACAAAATTGATTTTGCATCTTCACAGCAATTTAAATAAATAACTAAAAACATATTGCATAACATGCATGCATAATGTGAACAAAGGGATTAACCAAAAGTAATTAAAAGGTAATCAACCAACACGCAACAATTCAGTCTCAATATTTCACTATTAGCAGAGAGTAGCTGAGAGTGTCTATCACCCCCTCCCAGCATTTCCATTTTAATTAAGAAATATTTATCAAAACACACTTAACGGAAATGCAACGTCTCAACAACAATTTGTCCCGATAAGGAACGCAAATGGAATTAACAGGAAGCAGCTGTTAGCGACCATCAGGAGAGGGTCTAAACAAGACTCCCAGACATACGAGGTGTACACACACACACACACACACACACACACACACACTTTGGTCTTCCTATCTAAATGGGGACCGTCCATTCATTTCTATGGGAAAAACCCTAATTCCAATCATGACAGCCTTAACCTCCACCCATCCCTAACCTTAACCATAAGTAACCAACCCAAATACAAGACATTTTTACTTTTTTGATTGCGTTCACAGATTTTTATGAAATAGGTTATCCAAATGAGGACCTTAAAAGTAGGTGAAATTTCAAGTTTTACTACACTTTTACTACACAAATGTGATCTATGCAAACACACATCCAGAGACACGCTAAGAAAGACGTGTGCGTGTCTCCCAGGGACATGCAGGGAAAAATAGGAACACGCATGTGAAAGAGGCAAATATCATCAGCAGGAAGCTTTGCATATGCCTCTGATAATCACTCTGATAGCAGGAAGGAAAAGTAAACAAATAAATAAAGGTCATTACTGCTGCCTTCTCGGCCACAATGCAGCTGTCTGGAGGGGCTGTGGAGAGGTACACACACAGGGGGTATGAGTCCAATTCACAGAATCGATCAGGAAGCCGACAAGCGCAGAAGGAATCAGGTTAGAAGGATTTAAAAGTAACCAGCCCACAGTGACAGTTCAAATAGCAGTTGTCTTGTCAGTACTCGAACCATTAAAGCAGATAAGTGGATCTCTGTCCTCTGACTTACAGTAACTTCATCAGCACTAGTAGCTCAATAGAAAAATTCATATGAGAACACAATGGACTGACACCATTGGACCAGAATGAGCCGATTCCACAGACGCAGCAGCAGAGTGACAGCCCTGCTTCCTTCCACCCCAGACATGAGCATTCAAGCCCAAAGCCCCCCCTGCATGTTTTTTTTTTTTTTGGGGGGGGGGGGGCATGAGGTACACAGCCTAACTAAAAATCAGTTCCTAAGTCACTTTTTATTTTAAAATACAAAAAAATGCAAGAAAAACAAAAGTTCTGCAAAGGACTCCAGGGTCCTTTATCCCAAACACTGTCAGACAAAAAGCAAGTGAAAACATAAAAAAAGAATAATTAAAAAAAAAAAAAAAATTACCTGAACCCTCAGTCACAGGAGTATCGACAAAATACACAGAGGCAGCCTCATGGAGGTTGATAAAGACACAGAGGCAGCCTCATGCAGGTTCGTAAATACAGAGAGGCAGCCTCATGGAGGTTTGTAAATACAGAGAGGCAGCCTCATGGAGGTTCATATATACACAAAGGCAGCCTCATGGAGGTTTGTAAATACAGAGAGGCAGCTTCATGGAGGTTCCTAAAAACACAGGAACATACATTCCAGGATATTCAGCCACAGGAAAAAGCCTGTATCTCTACTACTACAGCAATACCCCGTGGACAACAGAGCAGTGGATTCTGAAAGGGTGGAACATAATAAATTATAGGATGTTGAAAGTCGTTTATTCCTAATGCGCCCATTTGGTCTCTACAGAATAAAGTCACGCATGTTATCATCTGGGCCACAAAGCAGCCAGTATCAGGTGCCTGTTCTAGCAGCGGTTAGGCTCTCTCTCCCATGCCAGCCCCAGCCTCTCTGCTGTACAGTGCGAGGTAACGTGTAAGCTTTCACACACCGCTTCCTACATACTGCTGCAAAAAGCAAGTTATAACCTCAGCAGATGTTCATTTTAGCTTTCCAAGGTTAAGCACGCTGTAAATAAACACATCCGGTAAATGGTTAGCAAAATGGTTAGACAAAACAGGTATTTAGGGCCCCCTAGTGGCTATATCCATAAGTGTAGCTAATGAAATCGTGTAAAGGGGAAAGACGGCTCCATAGAAAACATTTGTAGCCAGGTTACCTTAATAAAACACAGCTGGTTTCACTGTAGCTCAATTTAAAAATAATAAGTTAACAACTGTGGAATGCCAAAAAATTATGAGTTATTAAAAGTAAAAGCTATGGCAGGTTTTTGTTTATATCAGAGCTTAATATAAATAATGAGGTAACAATCTTTTAATACTTTTAGGGTGTGTCAGATCTACACTATTAAACAGGGGTCATCTTCGGCCATCCAGGGGAGATCTGTTGCCTTCATACTTTCCTCTGTTCACCACAGTGAGACACAGGTGACCATATAGTGCAGAGAATGCTACAGGTGAGTTTTTGAGGGACTGTTCTCCAGGCAAGAGCATGAGGGAGGAGCTCTCTGACGCTCACACCACTGCATCCTTCCTATGGTACTTAATTACACTGGCAATTCACAGCTGCTATGGAACCTGTCGCCAAGACGACAGTCTCTTCATTTCCACAGCAACGGCATTCAGAGATCGAGGACACCTACCGTCCTCGTGGCCCTGGTTGCCAGAGAAGAGTTTTTTGCAGTGTGTGCAAGCGTAGTCTCGCAGGTCAGGGGCACTGGAGGAGCCCCCCAGGACGGTGGTGCTAAAGATTCCAGTGCACTGGGGGCCTGTGCAGAAGAACCACGGGGCGGGGGGGGGGAGGGCAGGGAAGGTGTTAGTTACCACCACAGATCATGCAGTTATTCAGAAAACGTCGCAGGTTTCTGAGCCGCAATGCATCCAGTGGTGCCCAGCCAGGTGGAGCCAGAGCAGGTCTCTGGGCCCTGACTGCAGTGCCACAAAGTTGCACAATCGCAACAAGAGATTACTTGCAAAAACTGCAGAAACGGTGCATGCACATGCCATGGAGTAAAACGTGATAGAACACCTGGTAGCACCAGACTTTAGCCTTGAGCGCATCTTTACGTACTGCTGACACAGGGCATTTGTCCTGGTGGGGGGCAGTGACAGCTAAATTTAATAACATCCCTATAGTACACCCCACCCAAAGGCCGACCACAAGCTTATGAATACGCCGCTCCCCCAACATCATGCTTGCTTGCCCTCTGCGAACAAAACACTTTCCTTGGCAAGCGCTAGCATTTTTAAATAAATTTTAGCGACTCGTTAAAATGATGTGAATTATAAATATCACGCTTGTGTTTGCAGGCTGCTACGCAATGTCAAGCTGTTCGGATGCCTTTGCTTGGATCTATTTCCGTTACAGCCCCGACATAACTCCACGGCAGCTGGATGGAACGCTGGACAGGGTAGTGTCATCGGGGGGGGGGGGGGGTGGCAGGCCGGCATCTGACCATCCACCCACGACACCGGGACATAGGTCGCAGGACCCTCAGAAGCAGACTTCCTGTGACCTTGGACAGGACCATTAACTTAGAGGAGTGTGACATCGGGAGCAGGAAAGGTGACACCGACCTAATCCGCTCTGCTTCATCTCCGGGGGGTGCTGGGGGCAGGAGGGGAAGAACCTGAAGCTGCTAGTCTTGGAGGAGGCATCCGAAAGCACCTAGGGAAACGTGGGCATGGTCAGCGCGGGGGAACGCGTCAACCGGCAACTTCTGCTTAACCAATACAAGTACAACCACTCCTTGTTTAGCGACTACGTCAGCAAGTGACCATTTTGCAAATGTGACGGTAATAAAAAAAATTAAAAATCATTTTACAACCAAATGCGCGCACTTACAACCAAACTTCACATGCCTGACACCAACGTACAATGGAGTGAGAGAAATCTTTTAAGTACGAAATGTTAAATAAATCCACTTCATAACTGACAAAAGAAATTGAGCTTGGAGGACTGAAGTAAAGTCATAAGCACAGTCATGGTCACACCTAGGCTATAACTGGAGTTTCACTTCACTTAACGATCTGGTCACTGGAATGGAACTCAGTCGCTAAGAAAGGAGGGGCTGTAGCTACATTATGATGATTCTATGACTTAATCATGGAAGGACCGTAGACGGGGTCATGGGGTACCCCAGTCTGCCTCGGCCACGCCCCAGTACCTCCACAGAGCCAGCCTTGCGGTTGCGAATGAGCGGCGAGCGTCTCCGGACAGCGGCCGGTTCGGAGAGCAGCATGGCACGATCCGGCTCATCGTGCGACAGGTCCTCCAGGCTGCCGGGGTCAGTCTTCTGGAGCAGGAGGAAGCGAGAAGGCAGGCCTGGGTCAGCCACCCTTCACCAGCCACATCCCGATTTCCGAGACCCAAAGCCACACCCACCTCGGCGGAGGCGGGGCGGAAACCAAAGCCCATTGGGGCATTCTCTTCATCCTCACAGCCCTTAACTCCGGGACTGAAGTGCAGCTCCACATGAAAGCGCTCCTCAGAGAAGGGGTCCTACAAGAAGGACATAACTTAGTAGCAACACAAAGCTGCTCCACAGGAGAGGTGGCAGTATGGGATTCTACCTTGTTGTTGTCCTCATATAGCATAATGACGATCTGGGTCATGTAGTTCAGTTCTGAAACCGCACTCAGGTAATCCATGGCCCTCTTCCATTGTTGGTCCTTCTCCTCCTGCTCAAGACACAAGCAAAGTCTGAACAGAGGTAAAACACACCTTGCAATGGCACCATCTAGTGGACAAATTTAGTGATGATTTAGTGGCGCTTAGAACATAAAATTAGCGCAAACATTGTTGGGGAGGAGCGTAGGGCTCAGCGGATTAGGATGCTGTGATTAGAAGGTTGCCGGTTCAAATCCCCGGGTCCGCAGAGTGGTTCTGCTTTTGGTCAGGCCCTTAACTTCCAATAGCTCCAGGGACTGTGTCCCTGGTTTCTCAAAAAAATGGTAGAAGCTTGTATCCGAAGCAGCATACAAGTACATGTTGACACCCCCGGAGCTTACGTCAAGCAGGCCTCCGTAGCGGAAGATGCTGAGGAGGGAATGGACGTGACTCTCGCTGGTGAAGTACAGCCTCGTGCGAACGTGCCGTCCCGGCGACATCACCCCACGGGAATACCTGCCCCGAAACACAACCACGTAGTGCAGTCATATCTGCAGAGCGAAGCGCTAAATGCCCCCCAAAGTCATGCTGACAGTGCTAACGCAGTAACAGCGAGGCGTCGCTCTTCACGGTGTAGGGCGCGGACTCACAGCGGGTGCAGCTTGTTGACCGACTCGTCCTCGTGAGTTCTCTGCAGGTCCAGCTGGATCTTCTTCACCAGCGGCAGGCAGTAGGCATAGGCGATGTCCAGCTTCTCGTCTTTGTGAATGCCGTATTCCTGGTGTGACGAGTGACGAGCGATGAGTGAGGCCACGGAGAGTGAGTCAAGGAAGCGGGGGATGGGTGAGAACGGGGGGGGGGGGGCCCAAACACAGGGATTCACCTGAGGGATGATTATGTCAGCCAGGGCCCGGGACAAACAGAACAGCTCCCGCATATCCTCCAGGCCCAGTGAGCTGTTGTGCTGCACGTCGTACTTCACGCAGTCGTAGATGTCCGGGATTTTGCTGATCTCGTAGCGGCCGCTTTTCGTCCGGAAGTCCCGCTCCAGCTTGGACCAGCGCTGAAGCATCAGCTCCAGGGTCTCACTGTGGTACAGCTGCAGGTCTGTAGGGGGCGTGCCTGAGTTAGCTGGGTCTGACTGAGCATTTAGAATTTGCCAGAAAAGCCAGGAGATTCTGAGGGGACACCAAACTTAGGACAGCAGAAACCATCCACGTGTCCGTGTGTGAGTGTCAGCAACGTTCGAAGGACAGACCTGCAGATTTGGGGTCCTCCAGTCTTCTGCGGATCTGGGAGGTCAGGCTCTGGATAAGGGCGTAGACCTTGTCGCAAGTCTTTACGGGGTTCTCCACCACCTTCATGGAGTTAACCAAGGAAGGACTGCTGGTCGGGGCGAGCTGTACACAGAGACACAGCCAGAACCACGTCAAGCGTCACATGCAGGTCATTCTTACCAACTGAACAACAGAGGTGTTTATTGGCTGGGTAAAAATACACAGGTCATAATCGGATGCTTACACAAAAAGCAATGACAGGCCAGACGAGCAGAAGTACTAACAATGCACAGGCAATGATCGATCTTTTCTTCAAATCATACTCACAAATAATTAAAGGGAGGGTTTATTTTACAAAAAATACCTCCAGAGCAATTAAATTATTAGGGCCTGTAATTCACCTTCCAAACCACCAGAGGCTATTTGAGAATTAGGAGCATCGATACAGCTTTTATACCACCAGTTTTACAATTTGTCTTCAAACAGAGGTCAGTGCTTCAGAACGGCCGCTCTGGGCCGGCTCTGACGTGCCGATGGAGCGGGTCGGGTTACCCAGTTGAAGTCGTCCTCGCTGAAGTCCTTGTCCTGCTGCATGATCTCGTGCAGACGGGCCTTCACGCGGCGCTGGCAGCTGGTGAGGGAGTCGCTGTCGCTGTCCAGGAGCCCGTTCATGTTGGCGCTCTTCACCATCTGCACCAGGATGGGCGTCAGCTCCCCCTCTAGGGCCAGCAGGCCCTGTCACCCACAGACAGCATGTAACCACACACACACACGCGCGCGCGCGCGCAGGCTATGTGGACATACACGACCAGGACACCCACAAGCTAAAAGACAATTTGTGTGTCTGCTTATGAGTTATTGCATTATGGTTTAGCCTTGAACACCGTGGGCCTGTTCTGACCTTAGCGAAGGCGGCCGCGGTCATCTGAACCCTTCCCTCATCGGAGGCGTAGATCTTGAGGTCGTGTCGGTAGGTGCTGTGCAGACGGAGGAGGCCACAGCCAGGAAATCCGGCGTAGTCCCCTAGAGGAGACCGGACAGCGTCAGGTGGACCAGAACCGGAGACGCGGGCCGAGCACCCTCTAAGCCAATCACACGGCAGCACCAGCGCGGCAGGGTTACACATTGATCTGAGAACCAGGAGAGACACGGTTTGCCGGATGGAGAAGCACCAACGGGAGACCCCAGTGACTCCACCCTGTGAATGAAACCTCATAACACCAATGACCCCTTTGAAGGACAGCACGTAAAAGGGAAGGTTCAAATTTGTAGGTCATTGACAGTACAAAAAAAAAAAAATCACCCATATAAAATATTTTCAGAAACACAATTCATTGAAGCATGGACCACTTCAGGAGTTCAATGTAAATTTAGAAGAGAAGTTTCTAGACCTTCTATGTACAACAGAACAGGCTGCAACCCCATAAATGAAAACTTTTGGGTACTAAATCTCATCCCCCCCCCCACCACCACCACCACCACCCTCAAGCCCCCATCCCAGTTTCTTGTCCAGATGGACTGGGACGGCACTGATCACAGGTTTGTTAAACTGGGACCAGCAGATTGAGCGGTGACCTGTGCAGAAGTTCCCCTAGCAGCCCCAGACCACGGGTTCCTGCGATCCGAGCAGATCCCAGCAGCCAGCCAAGGGTCTGATTTAAATGCAGTAAAAGTTAACACCTTAATCCTGTGTCCCAAATAACACTAAACAAAAACTATAATGATGAAGAAACAGCGGAAAACAACATTCAAATGATCATAATGTTACAAAATAAAAGTTCCTGAAAGGGGTCATGGACCTTTTCCAAAAGGTTAAAGGCGTCATTTTGGGGGAAAGGTTCTCTTTCATGGTAGGACTGAGCAAACATTAGTATTACATCAATAGGATTAATCCGCCACAGCAGAAGTCAAACGAAAGGCATGCATCCACACTCCTAATTTTAGAACATTCTGGTCATAATTCACAGCCTTGCCATTCAAACCAACCTCTGCAGTAGGGCTGGGCGATATAATCCATATATCAACTTATCGTCATATATAACTTAATCGGGAAGAAAATGAGAAAATAAACAGACCAACTGTCAATAAAGAACATTGCTTCATAGCACATATCAGTCTATCGCATCACAGGGTCGAACGCAATTCCAACCAATCATATGGTAGTCATTTAAGAATGACAACCTACGCATCATCTTTTAATAAAGGAGATATTGTGGACAAACAAGATAAAAAGACTGGAGCTGTGGCTATACTTTTCGCAGTTTAAAGTCCGACACACAGCGGAATGGTGCTGTGTACTGTACACACTGCCAGAAACGCCTGCCAACCAAGACCTGAAGCATTGCCACGCAGCAGAACATACGGAGTATAAGCACCAACAGTTAGAGACACCAGCAATTTGGATTTTCACTTTCAATCTGAAGAAATACGGAACAAATCGCACCCCGTACTAGTTCAAAAAACACAAGACACAGCGTTTTACTTTTTATTATGGGATGGGTGGCGGCTCTCCTAGTAACGTCAAACCCGAGCCCTGGAACGAGCAGCGGGGCAGTCTGGGTAAAAAAAAAAAAAAAAAAAACAGCAACAAACCTCTGCCTGCATTTGTCTAGTGTTATGGCCTACAACAATTTTTTAAATTTAGTTTATTGTTGTACGATTTATTTATTAAAATTAGATATCAGTTTGCAGTTCAATTTCAATTTGCTGCATTTTTCCATGTTCTGAATCTGTTTAAGAGGAATACCAAGATCAATATCGACTGATATGAAAAAAAGATTGTGATTAAATATTCGGCCATATCGCCCAGCTCTACTCTGGAGTGACAAAAGAACCTGTCCACATTCTGTCTGTGCCGCTGATACGTCACCTGCCCGGAAGCCCTGGGGCCTCCGTGGGACTCGGACTGCCAACCCCTGCATCATCGCTCAGTCAATGGCTGTTACTGCCATAGTTTCTCCACGACCCACCTCTCACCCAGAAACACTCCCTGATTTCCAGCTCTCCGAGACGAGGACTGGTGACACTGACTGGGATTCTGCATCAGCAGTTACCAACAACTAACCCTGCAACAAGAAATGGCGCGAGCTAATCCTAAGCATGGAACTTCCTGACCGCCAACAGATACCGGTTGCATTTCCTTTTTATCAATCGCGGTTTCCGACCATCTTGTTCTGAATGACGGTATCTGAAGTGCATTTTTGGTTCTGTGTGCATTTAATGATGATGAATGTGGCTGAGGACACTCAGAATTGGGGAGGTATTAAATATGTTAGGGCAAACGCAAGGAATGAGCTTAGTGCAGCAAGCAGGTAGGGGGGGGGGTCCATAATCCTTCTTACCACAGCCAATAGGGGACTCACAACCCAGGGACCTGCGACTACCATCTGGTTAACGAAATGCAGAAGAGAATTAACAGAACACTTGCAATTGGGACGTACAGTTTAAACAGTCCATTTAGCTGAAAACAGCATAAGCATAGGTGTCAGGTCACCAGTGCTTGGGCCGGCCTTAGCCTCGTCAGGCAGCTGGCTAGTAAAGCAGCTATTAGAAATTACACACGGAGAACATATACATTTTAAGTCCCTTTAAAAGGATCAAAGTGTGTAGCCTTGTTTAGCATATTAACAAAATATGACACAAATTTGCACTTCCCACTGAAGAAATAATTGGTTCACCACTGCAAGTGTAATGGTAAATCAGTTGATATTCCTACATTACTCATGCAAACAGGAGAAAAATTGATACATAAATTTCAGGTGAGCCTGAATGCAGTGAGTCCTCCCAGCCACAAGAGGAGCAGTGACGCCACAGATAGACAGTGGAAATGGAAAAGGACAAGGAAGGAGCAGCACATATCATTCAGAAAATAGACCCTGGCACGGCTGCTGCTGTACTTATGGTTTATTTACTATAGCTGTTAGTAGCCAAGGCATTTGGGCGCCTTCTCCGGCTGCCCGGCGCGTGATTGAAGTCTGAAGCTCCTCTCTGGAGGACGTCCCTTATTGGCTCAATGCCACACCGAGACGAATGTCCTGTTTACGGGCTCAACATCTATTTATATGGGAGTGGAAAATGGAAAGTCATTTTTAGAAAGCAATCTGTAAGTAGATCGATTGGTTCCTTCTGACAAGCTGAAATGAAAGTGGCACAGTGGGTTAGCCTGTTACCTCCCGGGATTTGCCACAGACCTGACTGACTGATGGGGTAACAATAATGAATGGGTGCTATAATATTATTAATTATTATTAAATAATAATAATAATAATAATAATAATAATAATAATAATAATAATCTTAGTACATATAGCTTTCACAAATGAGTAATCCTACAGTTTCACACTGGAACAGGGTGAATACCAAGAATAGAAAATACAGACGCTCCTCTACTTACGAATGAGATACGTTCCAAATGGCCGTTCGTAATTTGAAATGTTCGTAAGTCGTTATTCGACATCATTCTAAGGGTATACGCAAGTACAAAGAACTTGTATGCTGGGAGAATGTACGCCACGCTGCTGTGCGGTGGGAGTAGCGGCCTGAAGTCGTACTTACGGTCCGCTTCGTTCATATATCTGAAAGTTCGTAAGTTGAAAGTTCGTAAGTAGAGGAGCGTCTGTATAATAAATATCAGGACAGTGTGACAGAAATGGAGAGAGACCATTTTGCACCAGGACAGGGAGAATATCAGAATTAAAGACAAACGCTGAGGATGAGAGCAGGAATGCGGTGGCGTTAAGAGGAGGATGAGGGTGGCGGATGGACCGCACTGGGAGAGCAGGAGCTGCCGCTCGTCCAGCGTGCTACCTTGTCCTCCGGGGTACATGCAGCGGAAAGCCCTGCCCAGCTCCTCCGCCTGCACCCGGCCTGCTGGGGTCAGCTCCCCGCCCCACTTCAGCACCAGCAGCAGAGAGGGGTCCACTTTTCGGCAGTCTGGAGGCGGGAGGACGCACGTAAGCCCAGACTTCTGTCTGAGTGGGAGCCAGCTCAGCCTCTACCCCCCCCCCACATTACAACTTACGGAACTCAGACTTTGTCACTCATACTATTTGTTACTCATTTCCTAGACTCTGTTGTGTACAAAATATACATATATTTGTACTGTTTTCTCCCTCCTCCTCATTCTACCTCGTTTTTTTATTCACTGATACCGTGTTACACTGCTGGGACATGCTGCTCCGCTTCATTGTTCTATCCAGACAATAAAAATTCCTGATTCTTCTTGATACGCTCATTTAAATGATACCAAACTACATCCAGCCTGGAGCTGTCACCATTAATCGATTACTCAAATAAAAAAAAAAAATAAAAACATCAATTAAAATTTGCCTTCTCAATTACTCGGTAATATGGTGGAAGGAAGACGGCATCTCAGATAAGCGCTCTTTATTTTGGCCCTTAACATTAAAAGTGAGTGAGAATGCAGTCTGTCAGTATCGCAAAGCAGAACTTAAATATTACCATAGCAGGACTGCAATGCAACATCTTAAGACATCCACGGACTCACCCTATAGTGCATGGTTAGCCACAGACAACTAAACTGCATGCCCTTCAGACTCTTAGATTAGTCTTTCCTATTTTTGTCATCATTTTGACTAAAATTTTGCTTAACTTACTTTCTATAATTCCTGTATCTGAAGATATTTGCTGCTAAAACAAAGGCTAGCCCTCACTTATATTTATTGACAGCTGTGTATAAGATGTGCTTATTGAATAGGGCTGAATGATATTTCAAAAACAATGTGATACTTCAATTATTTGTGACAAATATTTCGATATTTATACAATAGCCGAATGGAAATTGTTATATACCAATATAGTCTGTTACATAAAGACAATTTTAATTCTTGCCATTGGACTCACTCATAGACAGTGTGGAAATTTTACAAAGATTTCAAATGTCTTGTTTGCGATATTAGTCGCAAAAACGGCAAATATCGCGAGGTGATTTTTTTCTAATATTAGCTGTCACGGTGCAGGTTTGGCGCAGGTTAACGTTCTGGAGTTAAATCCATACTCAGAGATACTATGTTTTACCTTCCTCCTCACTGGAGGTTTTGGGTTGCCCATGTGGCAGGTAGGTGAGCTGCACTTTCCGGTTGATTCCTGAGAAATGGCCGTACCTGGAAAGAGAGGATGGAATGTTCGTAAGTCAATATGTTCTTACCTTAACATTTCAAATTCATTTGTCATTTATCTGCACCCAAAGCGACTGCAAAACCAGCTTACACTGCCAAGCGACTGGGGAATGCCCGTAAAAATGCTCGTTTCAGTTTCAATGGCTATTACAAAGCAACTGAACTGAAACTGCATATCTTTCTCCACATCTCGCCATATTCCCACCTTAAATGCCACATCTCGCCATATTCTCCATCTTAATTAAATGCCACATCTCGCCATATTCCCCACCTTAATTAAATGCCACATCTCGCCATATTCCCCACCTTAAATGCCATATCTCGCCATATTCCCCACCTTAATTAAATGCCACATCTCGCCATATTCCCCACCTTAATTAAATGCCACATCTCGCCATATTCCCCACCTTAAATGCCACATCTCTCCACTCCCCACCTTAACTGCCACATCTCTCCACTCCCCATCTGAGTCGCCCCCTGGCTCTTGCAGGCGTTAAGTCATGTTGCTGTCCCAGAGAGCAGGTGTCAGTGTGACCTTTCTCAACACCATCCCAGACTGCCTCACATACCACATGAACCCAAACCTAATTATCCGCCAGTAGCACTCGTGAAAGATAACACCAACGTGTCCCATCGCGGTATCACCTGCTTAAAGAACAGCATTCTGTTTTTACCATATATGGGCTGGGCATTCTTTTTGCAGTCAAAAACACCTGTGCACTCCCGGGACATGTGAACACATCGTGACATGCCCCAGGTGGATGCGGGCAGAAAACGCACAGTCAGGACAGCCGCACGACCAAGGTGAGAGACAGGGATGGACAGCACTCCCAAACAGGCAGGTCTCTGGGGAGATCCAGGCTTGAAAGTATTGGTCTGAAGTTACAATGTCAGTAGGGGTGCAGTCGCAACTGGACGTTAATTTGGTTGCGCTTGTTAGAGAACCAATAATAAGGAAGAGAAAACCTTTTACTCCTGTCAAAGACAACAGGCGTAAGAAGGGCGCACTGGTAGTCATTCACACTGGATTCCCTTCAGAGAGAGAGCAGGAGAGAGGGAGAGAGAGAGGGAGATGTACAACAGTCAGACAGTGGCTGGGAGGCAGAGATGCCTCAGGCGAGCACAGATATTCATCCAGAGACAGGGTCACCATCTTGTCACCGAAGGCTACTGAAGGATAAACGACAGTAGTCTGAGGGACTAAGTACATTAAGACATTCGAGAGGGGGACAGGCTAGTGAAACTAGTACTAACAGATCGAGCTGTGGAAGCAGACACAGGCTTTAAGCCCAAAGTGTCAGGGAACGGGAAGAGGACAAAAATCTTGAAAAATCTGATCTTGCCTGTAGGGAACATTGAATGAAGACAAAAGAATATGGTGGATGTTCAAAAACAGGTCTGGGAGGAAGTCCAACCAAAGAAAAAGAGCAACAGAGCGAAGGAGAGAGCTTATGCATTGTGTAAGCATAATTCATTAAAACATACTGTACACTAATTCTACGTCTGAAAAGGATAAGCACTGCTTTATCACAGCTCAGCGCTGCCAACAATACAAATACTATGTTGTGTTCGCTCAACACCACCAAACAACTACTCACATCTCCAGAACCGTCCTCAGCTGTTCAAGTTTGGACTTCTTCTCCTCAATCTCACAGTCGTTGTGTTGGCCCAGGTCTGCCAGCAGCTGCCGGGCTATGTCCAACAGCTCCTGATGGGGCGGTCCGCAGGAGCAGGGAGATTAAAGCACTGTCGTGTTTGTAAAGCTCTCCCCGTCTGAATGAGCCGCCCTGGGGGGCGCCAGTGACGAGACAGGGTCACCTGCAGCTGTTTCGGCTTTTTCAGTTTCAGCTTGCCCGTCTTGTAACCTCTGTATTTCTCAAACAAATCAAAGAACCTGAGGAAAAAAAAAAACAGAAGACTGACTGATTGATTTATCGATTATTAAGGGCTATACTAAAGAGATGTCGCAAATATAAAGTGGATGCATGAATTGACGTGTCAGGATGGCAGCGCGTCGCAGGCACACGCTCACACTACGGCCAACTGAGAAGGAGCAATTCACCAAAACGAATGTATTTGGGCTGCTGGAGTAAATCGGAGTTCCCTGAGGAAACTCGTGTAAACAGAAGAACTCCACACGCATTCAGTCAAAATGCTGTTCTAAGTAATAAAGAGCTTCTTTAATTAAGAAAGCTTAAGATGACTGCTGGTGATGACTGCTGGCCGCCTGAATGCTCAGGACACACCAAACTCACATTGGGTTCCTCACTTCCATCTTCATCTTCTGCTTTGGCGTCCGGTCGCCGTGTCGTATTACCGCGATCACACAGCGCAACTCCATCCTGTGGCAGGGAACAGATCGGCGTTCGAAGACCTGGGCAGCATCTCTGCACAGCGCAGAAGGCTTAAAGACTAGACACTGTGTGTGGGGGGGACATTTCCTTTTCCCTTGAAGTAAGCCATGAAAATCTCTTGAAGACTAAGTACAGCTATTAGGGGACCGTTACATGGCCTGCAACTGACAATGGATACGGATCATTTTCGGAATGCTGGGGAGATGTGCCGCATGACCCACATGGTTCCAGAGGTGGTGGGAACGATGGGAATGTCTTCGGCTTCAGTCGGGATGGACCAAGGGATGTGAAACTGTGGAGCCAGCTCCCGCATCACGATGTTCCTGAAATGACCCAAGGGCCGTGACCGTCCGCCCCGTGAGGGTCTCGTGCACGGATAAACCGGACCGCGTGCCTGCCCGCCCGCTTCACATACCCTAGAATTTTGGCGCAGTCGTCATAGTACTTCATGGAGTTCTTCACGAAGCTGAAGCCATTGACGTCACAGACGAAGGAGTGGCCGTTTGCACGAAGCAGATCGAACCCACACACGGTTTGCTGGAGAGTAGAAGGGTCAGTCATAGCCCACATAGCCATAAAACCAGCTGCAAACGCGCTAAAGGGACACGAGAGCCGCAGCTGACGGCAAGACTCACCTTGAATGCCAGACAGACCTTGCGAGCCACCAACTTCTCCATGGCGGTCAGCATCACGGGGTAGCGGACCTCTTTGCCTTCGCTGTCGCGCTCTACCTTGCCATCCAGGGCAGGTGACTTCCGCGCCTCAGCGTGGGCATAGTCAGGGCTCACTGTGTACACCTACACCCGAGCGCACACCCAAAGTGTGTCACAATGTGCACAGAACACGACCAGCACAGCATCAAGGCAAAGGGGCGAGCTCGCCCCCAGAACACGACCAGCACAGCATCAAGGCAGAGGGGCGAGCTCGTCCCCAGCTAGTACCTTGACATCTGTGCCATCGGTGGGCATAAACTCTTCGTAGATGTAAGATCCTGTCTTGCGGACGCTGCTCTCGGGCGAGTACACACTGCTGCGGCTGCCAATCTGTGGGGGAGTGTCAGGGCTCTGTCAAACCGCAGTTCTTCACCAGGCTACAAGCCTGCTTTTAGACAAGGGCTTGTCATGTAATGTAAGTAGTTGGACTGAAGCAGACTTGGAGTTTACCCTCAGAGCCCTTTACACAGTTGCAAATGGTCCAGCTAATCTCTAGATAACTGTGTAAATATATGGAGAAACTTTTTAAATCCATCATTAAGCCCTTTTCAAGTGAAGAGAAGAACCTACAGTCTTTTTGCATGCTTGGAAAACAGCTGCTTGTGTCGCCATAGTGACTATGTTGTCCTGATTAGCGAGCTAGTACATCGCTACCATCGGTATTCTAAAGACACGCTTTTCTCAAAGTAACTGCTACTCGAAGGGGATATTAAATATAACACCAGACCTCTTCCCTGCTATGAAGCCATCTTAAGGGACTCTCCATTTCCGCAATCGCAGTATAGCTGTCACAGAAATCACCATGACACATTTCCTCATGGGATGGAGACAGCACAGAAAGGAGGGAGGGAGAGAGGGAGAGAGGGAGAGAGAGCGAGAGAGAGAGAGAGAGAGAGAGAGAGAGAACCTTCCGGAAGAGGCGCTGGCTACCCCCTCCAGCAGAGGTAGGGTAGTAGATGTACACATTGTGGTCTTCGGCACAGACGGGCTTTTCCACAAAGGGTTTCTGGAAGACCTCTCCGTTGACCTCCACATGGTCCTCACCCTCCACCAGGTTGCACTCTGAGAAGACACAGTCTCTCAGTTAAAAGCCAAATTAAACAAGACTCCGGGACTTGGACGGCTCAAACAGTCTGCTGGCACACACTCAGAGGACAGAGGGACACCAGACTCGGCTCTGCTCTTTCATTATTTAGTATGTTTGTCGTCACACAGAGCACATAAACCTGGATACTCTTACAGAAGCAGAAGAAACTCATCTGGGACCTGAGCCCAATTTGCTGCACACATTTTCTGTCACAGAATGAAACCCTGTCTAGGACCGCTGACTGACGAGAGCCTGCCCCCCCACCACCCACCCTCTGGTCTGTCGGGGTCGCGGTTCAGCACAGCGTAACGAGGCAAGTCGATGCCCTCCTCCCTCAAGATGCGATACACCTCCCTCCTGAAAAACACACATTATGCCAATTCATCTCTTAGAAGAGGACAGGCAGACTGGTGAAGCTAGGATCAAAACAGTAACAATTTTCCTCACATTGTACAAGGTACGGTTATTTAAAAAAAATGAATTACAATGTGTAAATAAAATCTGCACTTTCCAGTAATAAGCCAAAATTCAAAACAGAAGTTAAGCGCATGTTACAGACAAAGACTGAAGTAAGAAGATATGTCAGCGATTCCTAATGTACTCCTTTTTTATAGAATATTCTGGACCAGAACACCACTAGATTACAATGCAGGTGTGACTCACCTGTCTTGTATGAAATACTGCATGTTCAAGTCATTGATAAGAAGTGGATTTCTCAGCTTGGCGTAACTCACTGCCTTGTCTAGAGGAAACCCTGAAATCACACACAAACAAAGTGCAAATGTACATCTTACAACAAGCGCAGTGAAATTAAACACTGGCTTTTTCCATAAACCCAAACACATAAAAGTCAGGAGGCTCCCCAAGTGTTAGGCACACTGCAGATGAAACGTGGATAAAAGCTGGAACGCCGGGCACCGCTGACCCCACGGCCGTGGGCACGACCTTGAGGAGGTACCTTTGGAGTGGAAGGAGATGAGACAGTCGCAGGGGGGCCACTGCTTCACCGGCTCGTTCAGGATCACGTCCTCGGGGAAGATGACCACCGTGATGTACTCGAACTTGCAGAGTCGCTCCAGGATCTGGGTCATGGGCTTGGATTTGGACTTCTTCATCATGGAGCAGATGCCCACCACGATCTGCCTCTCGGGAGGCTGGGGGGAGACCGAGCGCAAGGCGTATCCTTTGAAACCGCTCATCCCGCCACCAGCGCAAGGCTGCGCCGCCGGAGACTCTAACGCGCGGATTCCACTCTGCTGCAGAGCCTCGCCCGGATATAAAAGCGAACGTGGCCTTGTTAATATCTCCAGTTATTTTTAGAGCTAAGAACATTTCAGCCAAAGCTCCTTTTAGTCGTCTACTCTAAATGACATTATTCCCACCCCCCCCTTCAATTTTTACTTCCGTTTCGCATGCAGCGGGTTCAGACGCGCGGCATAACGCAAAAGAGTGGCCGGCCTGGCCAGGCGCCCCCTTCCCGCCAGCGGCGTGCTCACAGAGTCTCCCTCATCGCTGTCCTCTGGCAGCTCCGCGTCAGTCCTCATTCCGCCGTCCCCCGGGCCCGTGTGCTCATCCTCCTCAGAGCCAATGAAGAAGGCGGGAGTGGCACTCCAGTTCCCAGGACGGTGGGGCGCGGGCATCACAGCCCTCCGAGTGGACCCTTGCTGTCCGGCTGTGACATTGCGTGCCAGAACACCCCCAACGCGGCACCGGGGGTGACTAGGGGCACTGAAAGCTCCCTATGAACACTAGAAGTAGATGATCTACACAACCCCAATATCCCCCAGGACGATCGAGACGACGGTGGCAGCCTCCAAGACGGTTTACATAACTTTACCTACACCGTGCCATGAACCAGCATCTATGGTAGAGGTGTCACAGTTCAGGAAACACCTCCTGCAAGGAAAAACACATTAAAGTTCAAGTTACTTACTTGTGCAAGCTCAAGACCAGAGTCCATCTTGTCCTTTAACGCTCCGCCACAGTGAATTGGGGAGGGCGATTCTGCTGAAGCTGCAAGCACACCACATCCAAAGGAAGGTTAGATGTGTGGGATCAGCAGCGGGTGGGGAAGCAGCTCCGCAGTCACAGACTGACCCGGTGCCGCCCCCAATGCAGCTGGGACTCCGGGGGCCTCGCAGCCGCTCTCGGGACGGAACATCGAGCTACACAGCTGCCAAAAATAACTCATCTCTGTCACTGAGGTGATGAAAGATTGAAGCAAACAGAAGGTGACCTGTCCAGCAGATGTACGAATCAAGGGCCCCGACAGACCATTAAAATGATGAACAAACATTTACACCCCAAACGACAGTCTAACCGACCAGGAAATGAAGACAAGCACATCTTGCCTCATAAGTGCCTCCATAACAACTTAAGGATCATTGTTAAAACACTCAGCCTTTCTGGAAAAATATTTTCCAAGTGTTTCCTTTCCTGTTAATTTTAAGCGGGAGGGTTATGTGAGATATATATCCTTATAGCACAATAGCCTGCTGCACATCTCCACAAGGGGGCCCATGCTTTCTGTTGACACAGAAATGGAGACTCAGGAGAAGGATTTCACTGGTCCGTTGAAAGTCACTTGACTGTCATGCGGTGGTTAACCATGATTTACTCTTTTCAGCAAGCTTGCACTCAGCCCAGTGACCAGAGAACCATCAACAAATGCTTATCTGCAGACTAACTACAAGGGTAAAAGAAATATCTGGGAGAATATGAAAAGTGCTTTTTGGAAGGCCTCGCGGACATAGCGAATGAACCTCATTTATCGTATCGCAGTGACAACTGCAGCAGAACATGGGACGGCTGCGTGAGATTAGCAGATACACAGCATGATTAGCTGCTTGGGGTCAACAGGCCCCGCGCAGTTGGAATTATATCGCCGAAAAACAAAAACTTGTGCAGTTATTGCATAACTTTCGCATCAAATAACTATCTAAAGTTTATGACAGCTATGGTGTCGGGGATCAAGGAACTCGTGCTCTGGAATTAGCAAACAAGGGACTGTAATGCGAGTGATGCGGCACACACTGAGCCACTGAGCGGCTGCTTCTCAGGGGGATGCATGGATTCCCTCCTCCACCCCAAAACGTCAGAAGTATAAGACCACAAGAAACCAAAACAATATATAAAATACCTTGGTGCTGAGAAAGGTAGCAGAGCCCAGACCCAGGCCTAAGCTTGGGGAGCATTTTGTTAGGCTGGGAGATGAGGGCTGTTACACTTGGTTTGTTTCCTGTAGCTGAAATGTGTTTGGTATCAGGTGAACTCGGGTCAAGATGGGAGCTGAACTAATGACAGACTTCTGCTCCCATATGACAGACCTGACAAAAACTTATAACAGTCTAACGCAACTCCATAACAACACATCAGTACAAACCCGTAAAAACACAACATTTCTTCCTACTTATATATGAAAAACATCTATCGATCTTCTAAGTGTTCATCCTGAGTAGGGGGTCCAACCCAGGCAGCACAGGGTATAGCTGGATATAGTCTGAATGGGATGCCAGACCTTCATAGGGCACCTGCATACACAGTCACACACACACTAAGAGAAAGTTAAATACACCAATTAGCTGAAGTGCATGGCTTTGGACTACGGCAGGAAACCGGAGACCACGGAGGAAATGCAAACGACGTGGGGTGATCACATGACCTGGACAGAGGCGGGATTCCACACGCCCAACCCCAGATGTGTGCTGCGACAGTGCTACCCACTGAGCCACTGTATATGAACTACTTTCCCTCCAACATTCCCTCCATTTAAATAGATGGAGATACTCTAGTGAAACATGTAACTAAATGCACCAAAATCCTCACCAGGAAAAGTGGTTTCAAGTAACGAATACATGGCTTAAATACGATATAAGAGCAGTTACACGAGGATCAAGTTTCTTAATTAAAGATACTGTAGGTTCTTCAACATTCCACACTGCCACCTAGTGTGTGCACGATGGCATCCATGTCACACTCTGTAAACCGGTGGTTTTCATATGATTTAGGCAAAGCTCTTAAACTTGTCATTCGGCTAATGAGGTAATGACAGTCCGTTTAATCCGAAAAGAAATCACTACCAAGCCCAATAACTAGGGTTTTAAATATTTGTTGCCAACTTGCATCACTTCTATATGCGTAATTAGGAAGTTAATATTGACCTAGCAGAGTTCCTTATTGGGGGTTTCGATACAGAGCTTCTTTCCATTACGCCTTAAGTGGGCGACGGGATAAAAATAACTAGTCAGTATTTGCATGTAAACGTTATGTTTTTTTTTTTAATATGAAAGAGAAAACTGCATAAATGTTATGAGAGGTCAAGGAGCAGAATCAGCCGCCTGCACAGTTTGCTCGCAACATTGGCTGAACTGAGCGGCCGGATGTGTTCGAGACCCAAATAAACATTAAAATCGCTCATAAACAGTGATGGCTGTCATCTGAGAACCCAATGAGAAAATCAAAGCGATGCTTATCTGTCTCCTTCATGCATGGGTAAACGCTCAGTAACTGAGCTGACTAACTTCAATCACTTATTATAAATGTCTAATTAATTGTGACAGCTGCATTAATTATCTGCTTAAAGTACGCAGTGGTGTGCAGAGAAAACGGAACAATTATTCATGCTAAGTGATTCCCAGGGAAATCTAATTTATCTACAAAGGAGCCAATTATGACAGAACTAAAAGTGAGACTGCGTACTTACACAGGCAGATGACTTTCCTCGCGCTCGTCCGCTTCCTCACTCCGAGACACATCGGCGGCGCGGCTGCGCTCTAACCCCATTTGAGGAGAGCTGGCTGTCGAAGGCGTGTCACTTTGATTGCCGTCAGTTTGAGCCAATGGGGAGTTCGAAAGCAGCCGCGAGGGCGTCACCCTGCCCTGGCCCGTTAACCAATATCCACTGAGCGGAACAAAATTTCTGGCAGGCCGTCAAACTTCTGCCTAGTTGAGGGAACGGGGAGACCTCTAGCCGTCAATAACAGTAGTGCAGACGGCCGGTCCAAGAAGTTTGTCACTGGGAAGTTTTACAGAAGCTCACTGCACTTCATTTGTAAACTTATTTATTTATTTATTTATTTATTGTCAACAGCTAAATTTTACATATCTGCATTCTCTACAAATGTGTGTATTAGATATACCATTTTTTCACAGCACTGTGGAGAGTATTGTTCACTGTTGAATACGTATGCACTGTATGATATGCAAAACTGTGAACCTGCACGCGACAGGAAATCCTGAACAGCATGGATTGTTTTGGTATAAGGAAAACTGAGCGATAACTACACAGAAAATTCAGCTGGGTGCTTGACATTTGGGACATCACCACGGCCTTGGCACAGGGGGGGCTCACAGACAAGCACTGTGCGAGAGAGAAGACGATTTAGGCCTCTTGATGCAGGCCTGGTGACAGGGGCTGTGTGTGCTATACCACTCCAGTACCAAAAAGCAAAGGCGAACTTCAGCACTGTTGCCCAAGTTGGTATTTTTATAACAGCACATGCCTGAAGCAGAGGAAATATTTTCTTCCCTTCAGTTCCCACTCAGATCAGTCGCTTTAGACTTGACTGCCTGCCACACCCCTCCCATCTGGCTACATGGTCTGTGCCAAGACCACTTCAGGTCACATGTCACAGTGCACAAGGCACTGCTATGACTGCTGTCTGCAGAGCCTACAGGGCTGCCTGAGACTCTAATAAATTAGTTAGCTTCCTGCAGGAATCCTATATCATTCTCAGTGATTACCTCAGGCGTGTCACTTGTTGTACCAACATCCTCCCTTAATTATTTAATTACTTCCACCATTTAGATATTTTTTGTAAAGTGTCTTTACAGTCCTCCAGCACAAAGTAAAGAGCCCATGTCCTATATCTTGGCAGATACAGGGTTGTTGTGGCATCATTATGAAGTCTCAAAAATGAGCACCAAACAGACCTCTATGGCGTGAGAAAGGGAAAAGGATTGTGGCTCTGTCCCATTTATCCCCCCTAACGGAACTGAGATACTACACATTGATGCGACATATGTTGAAATAAAACGCGAAGTGTGCAAGAGTATGTGAAGGGCTCAAGTGTGCAAGGATTTTGTGAAAGCAATGGGACACACTGTGGGCCAAAGTGTGGATAAAGTGCACATCAAGCACGCTGCATTTCGCTTATTTGAGGAACGGGACACATTTGAATACTTGCGCTAAACGTATGAATGTGAATACCAAGTGTGGTAGTGTGTAAGTGTGGACCAAGTGAGGCAAATGGGGCAAAGCCTTTAGGTACAGTCATCATAAGAGCAGGATTAAGATTTAAGATTAAGATTGGTTTATTGTCAATACAACAATATACACAGTATACAGTGTACTGAAATGTCGTTCCACACAGGTCCCCCACGGTGCATTATAAAGATGATAAAAATATACCAAAAAAATATAAAACAGAAATTTCACATGAATAAATCTAACTACATTTTTAAGAATAGAAACTAGTTCTAACTAACTATGTACAGAAAACAGGACAGAGACAGTACAAAGTGGTCAATAGCCCCTCTGACCCTTGACCTCACTTCCTGTGGTCTGCTTGTCATTTCTGGTGGTGTTGCATGCAGGCTGGCATAGCAGATATATTTGTAGGGCTCTCTATTGCACGGTAAATGGAGCACGGGCACACGTAGGGGCTATATGAGGAGCCCAAATGCAAGGTTCAGATAGTGGAGCCTTGCAGTTCCTTATTAAATCACTGGCCAGGGCAGCAATGTTTACAGGCATCTGCATCAAAGTAATACATTTCTCTGGGGTTTGACCTATATACTAATTGTTTAAAGTCCCTCTTCATATGAAGTGAGCCATTGCACTGATTGGAGGACAACACAATTCCCTGAGTATCAACTGCACCCACAAGCCCCCCCCCTTCCAATTGTAGATGTATACAATATATACCTGGGTGTAATTGAATTCCAGTGTCACTGGCAAGCTTTTTGACCATCCATCTGACTGTAGTTGTTCATCGAGCATGCTGTCCTCATCTGCATCACATCCTCTTCCTGGTGAGGGTCACAACGGCGCCATGATAAGCAGATCAGACCCAAGCTCCTCCACGGGGCCACGTGGGACCCCCCCGGTCAGCTGGGAGATGCCGCCCCCAGGGCCGGCGCTCAATGGGACGTGCTGGTATCAGCCAACCAGGTGGCATCCTCGTGACACCCAGAGCGCCCCATCTGCCTCCTCTCGAACCCAAAGAGCGACGGCTCTATTCTGAGGTCTCTCTGTGACTCATGCTTCTTCAACTTTGATTGGTTTGCTAGATCGAAAGACCCAATGAATCTAATTAAAAAAAGATAAATATCCGTGTGCCAGCTCACATTCTTATGTGAGTGTCGCTGCTTTCAAGGAGCAGCAGTTGGCGTGTGCTATTCATGCTAACTATGCTAATTCTAACCACCTCAGCCCCATTGGCTGGCATCCCGTCACCCAGAACCCTTACAGTTCTGTGTTAATATACATCATGCTGCCTAATTCATAGTGCATTCTGCTGTTTCAGATACTGCGACACATGGACTCCTTGGTACAGTACGATACTTAGACTGCCCTTCCGAAACGCTGGTCACTCATGAAACATAAAGGCCTCTAAAGAGATCAAGAAGAGGACGGGATATTAAAATATGTATTCCCTTCACGGTTAACACACCTGGCAAAGGATTCTTTCAGTTCTGAGATTGTGAAGTGTGAAATATATGGGGGCTGATTGGATTGAAGTTGTTAAATTGGTAATTTACTTATATTTAACATGACATACACACAGTGAATACTCTGTATTACTCTATGCGTTTGCCCAGCGAGCTTCTTGAAACGGTCATTCAGTCTCCTCACTCAGAGGGGTAGTGGAGATTCTGCATGTGGTGAAGATCGAGCTGCAGCAGGGGATAGAATACAAATCCCAATGGGGATCGGAAGGCCTTCAAGATGGGGAGGATGAGCATGTGGCACTGCAAACCGTAACGTGCCACACGCAGCCTTCAGTCCGTCACCCCACACAGGCTGCCATGAGGAGCTGACTCACCCGTGGACTTCGGCTTTGCCCTTGACCACAGTTCACACCCAGCTTTTAGCAAGCAAGCCTCTCTTTCTTTTCCTATAAGCGTTAGCATGCCCGGGGGGGCTGGGCAGACAGTTGACCTTGGACCCCCGGAGGTTTTTTGTTTTCTCCTTACTTTAGGGAGGTTTTAGTTCCTCTCCTCCGTTGTCATCCCTTCTTCCCTTGTTTTTGGGGTGGTTCAAACAGGAAGAGAGAATCCTCAGTGACCCATCTCATGTTTTCTATTCCCAGTATGAGTCAGGCAGAAGGTATGGAGGCCACTGGTGTAAACTGAACCATTTCAAGAATGCCTTCGTTCCTTCATCTATCAGCTTTTGGAACAATAGTCTTAAATAAAAGAAATAATGGACATGTTATTTTTTAAAATTTATTACTATTTTTAATTTAATCATCCATTCGTCAGTTTACTTTTATTTGCTTATTTATTAAATCGTCTTTTGTCTTCTGTCTCTCACATCCTATACTAATACTACTACTTGTTTTGGTGGGTCCAGCTTAGTCAAGTACAAATCAAATTTCCCTATGAGGATAATAAAGTATATATCTACCTATTTGTATTGTTTTGCTTAATGATGTAATGTACCACAACACACCCATGTAAAGTGCTTCGGAGTGACTCTGTTACGACTTTTCCCTCAGTAAAAAGGGTTACCTTATAGAAACTTAGGGTTAGAACAGCAAGACAAAAGAAAATAAACTGGCAGATAACTAGCAATTACGCTGGACGTAACCAAAGCAGAACAGCATGGAATTCTACCCCCCCGTGCTCATCTGACACCGCATGTTTGATGCTTCCGCTCCGTCAGCGAGTCGGAGACGTCCCCGAGCCCGTCCTTTGGGGGAATAATGAAGCCATTCATGAGCTTGACGGTAGTTCCACAATGCCCTCCCACGGCTCATTGGGGTCCGGTAAAAATAAGCAAGGTGTTCAAACGAAAAACAAACAAAAAAAAACCCAACTTTATTCAGAAAACCGAGAGGAAAAACCTCAGTAAACTTTAACAATAACTTTGCATTTAAAAAAATGACTCTCAAAGCAGATCAACATCTTGATGAACAGAGTAAAACAGGACAGCAGGAATCGAACCAAAACAGAAGAATTAGTGTGTTGTGGCATGCCTTCAAAGACGATCGCCATGTCTATCTGAACATCTCCGATTCTTTTACAGTGGATGAGACTACATGTGCCTTCCACCCGCGGGTACAAGCGTTTTGGAGGCGGCCCAACCGCTCCTGGCCCACAAGAGGCTCCTCTGCTCTGCCGGCCACTCTGGCCCTGCTCGCCACCCATGGATTGGCAGATCCATCCCTGAAATCTGGGAGTCTCCAGCCAAAGGACGCCAGTGCCACAGTGCACAAGCCCAGCACCTTTGGCCCCATTTTACTGGTGATCCCACAAGTTCAGTTCCTGGCACAAACTTCCTGTCCCCGACCGGCCGCTGCCCGTCTACCAGCCAATGGGAGGCCAAGTGGCTGGGGGCCTGACAGTCTCAGGGAAGCAGACGGGCACGGCCGTCCGCTTCCTGCAGTGTCATCAAGCAGGAGATTTTGGAATGCAATAGCAAGCAGAGAGGGGAAAAATGCACAATTCAGCCAGAACACAAAATGTCCTTTGAGTCACTGCTAGAATTCTTCTCCGTTTCTAAACACTTGCCTGGTGAAAATCTGCCACATTCCAGACTGGGCTACAGCCTGGATCTCTCTGAAATAGCAAATATTCCTTTAAAAAATTCCTGCTTTTAAAAGGTCAGGGGAAAAAAAAACAAAACAAAAATTGGACTTCATGAAAACTATAAACTAACCAAGTCCAGCTTTCAGTGAACAGACCCTTAACACACCTCTGAACTTCGCCCAGAACAGCAGCTAACACACCGTCGACAGGAGCGACTCCCGCGGGGACGGCCTGCCAACATTCCACGTCCCGGCACTAATGAAAACACAAGCTCAGCCACACCATGACGCCGTTCCGGATCCCTGCACTGGATAAACAGACCTTGCAGTTCGTTAGAACGTTTAAAAAAAAAAAAAAAAAAAAAAAAAAAAAAACAGGATCTCCCATCTCCTCCTCAGCTGAAGGGACAGGATCCAGAGGCCCTCATTCAGATCTCGGGAAGCTGTTATTGCAACGTCCGTCGCTCCTGAAGATTCTACACTGATGTCCTGCCTTCTACTTACTAACCGTGTTAATGGTTAACAGTGCTCACAGGCTGACCAAAACACCAGCAAAACCTGACATCCTATACTAATACTACTATACTCAATATCTCTCTGTAAATAGTGCTGCAAAAAAGTTATTTAAACCTTACCACAAACACAGAGGACGTCAGTCCTCCTACAGGCTACAGGTGATCAGGGCCGGGTCAGGTCCATGCAGCACAAAACATTAATGTGACACCAGTACTCACCACATGCTTATATACACCACGGATTACAATATCGTATCATAGTTACAGAGGGCAAGTAGTGAAGCTAGCAAACAGCAGAGGGCGTCGAAGAGACATAACGCTGGACCAGGTGGCTGTGAACGAGGTGCGCGTGTGCATGAGTGGGTGGGCGGGGCAATGGGAAAGGGGGCGTGGTAATGAAAAGAGGGCGTAGCCAGGCACCCGGGGCACTACTCGTCACAGCCGAGGAGCTCCAGGCGCAGGGTGATGCGCTCGTGCCACGTCCAGGGGAGGACGCGTACGAAGCGGGCCCAGACCGTCGGCTCGAAGACGTTCTTCTTATGAGTGTTATTGTCGCTGTTGCCCGGGAAGACCTAGCGGAGAGAAACGGCAGTCACTATGCGCAGAGCGACGTGGGCTAAAGCAATAATGCAAAGACACCTTGAGAAGGCAAGCAGGGTAGCTGTATAGACATGACAGTAGCACCGGGATTACAGAAAAAAAATCGATTCCGATTTAAATCCATCTTCATTTGCATAACCCGATATGGATTCATAAAATCCCAAGATCGATTTTTTAATATACGCTTTTTACAGTCTACAAGATGTGCAAAATGGAGATGAAATGCTGTGAAAATAAACAAGGCCCCAAAATCATTTAACAAGACGACATCCAGATGGAATGTTTTTGCAGATCGCCCATCTGTAACTTATTGGTGGTGTTTAATAAAAAGTTAATAAAATTAATGCAGCAGCTTTGGGGTCAATTCCTAATGCACATTATTAATAATGCCCAGGAGGAGTTATCACTGTACAGTGTACAGCATTAGTTACCTGAGAATCTCATATCCAAGCAAAATTGTTACTTTAACTGAAATATCCCTAAATCGAATCTATTTCAAAAAAATCAAAATGACTCCGGACCTTAAGAATCAGAATTGAGTCAGGAAAATCAGTAACAATGTCTAGGCCTACTCGGCGGGCTCCTTTTATAGTGACTTATCACCAGTCGGGTAGATTCAGTCGGCCACACTGACCTTGTCAGTTTTGGTCTCTGGGTCCTCGATCACAGACCACGTCTGGCCGTCAGTACTGTAAGCCACTTTAAAGGCAGACACAAACTGCACCACTCCGAAATCTTTAGCCCCTTGGGTAATAATGCCAGAGATCCGTTTAGGCTTCTCCAGGTCCACCTGTTCAAGTGAGGGGGAAAGGACAAATCAGGAAGAGGTGTTCCGGAGACAAGGCTGAGGGTATGTAAAGACAGAGCATTACAGCAGAGCAAAATTGTGCCAGTTCACACCACAGAAGTCCACACGGCATGACCCGGGTCCAGTTCTGCCCCTTAAGCGTTCAGCGACAGGTTCTACCTGGAGCCACTCCGAACGGCTGTTGGTGGCAGCGGTCCAGGCGTTTGTCTTGCCCTGCCTGTCCAGCCTGGCGTAGTAGGGGAACCAAGTGAAGGCCTCGATGCCCCAGGTGCGGTAGACGCTGGAGGCCGTCAGCTGACTGTCCGGGATCAGCAGCGACTTCACACCCAGCGGCTCGGAGCAGCCTGCCACGGTCGCAGAGGCACCGTGAGGGAAGGAGAGCGAGAGGCAGCCGCGGGGTGAGCAGATGCAGGACCGGCGAAGAAGCGGAGCGTGCAGATTAGCGCGCGCCACGACGGGCAGAGCTGCGGGCAGCTAATGGGCTTCTAGTCATGGTGCTACAAGGTCACCATTATTCACCCGGGACGCGGTTCCATGATTTCATGATTGTTTTATTTGCTATTGTCAGTGGAATAACAGGACGTGTGTATATGGTTATTAAAGCTCCCTCACCCCCCCCATTCAGAACCAAGCTGGTGACAAGTAACACCAGCAATGGCGGATATAAAAAGCAGCCATGCTGAAAAGCCTCAACGACGGTCACATGACCCCGACGTTACCATTCAGCTCACAGCCGACGAGCTCCATGCGGAGGGTGCAGGCCCGGCGGCAGACCACGGGCAGGATGCGCAGGTACTGGGCCAGGATGGGTGGGTCAAACAGGTTCGTCTTGATCCCATCGTTATCTACATTCCCTGTAAACACCTAACAGAGGGAGAGTCATCGCTGATGAATCTGCCTGGCAACAGGCTCCAGGGAAATCTCCGCAGTAGTAGTGGGGAGGGGGGCTTTATCATAAAAGCTGCCATCCTCACGTGATCTTTCGGCTGTCCCTCGAGTTGGTAGACGCTGTAGGTTCTGCCATCCAGACTGGAGGCCACCTTGAAGGCTTTGATGAACTCCGCCGTGCCCATGCGACTGGCACCCTGGGTGACGATGCCCGTCAGCCGCATCTTCCTCCGCAGGTTGACCTGCGGCCGCAACACGAGCAGAGGCGGGCGGTCAGGGTCCCGTGCTGGACTGGCAGATGGCCGGCCTTCGGTTCCGAAGCGCACGCCCACCAAGTCCCAGCAGCCAATAGCAGCTGTCCGTTTTCAGCGCGGCAGAAATTAAAAACTTCAAGATACGTGGCAGGTGGGATTAATCGGTCACGCGCTGCCTGAGTTAAACCCACGGGAAGTGGATTAAAAGCAGATGACAGGAAATGACAGCGGGATAATCCCACCCGGCGTATCTTCTGCAGCTCCCCCAACTCCCACCCCTCCAAGATGGGGGTACCCAGGAAGCAGGGACCTCACCTCTATCCAGGGGCTCTTATCATAAGAGGCCGCGGTCCACGCGTTGACGAGGCCCTTGTTGTTGAGGCGAGCGAGTTCGGGGCCCCAGCGCTGCAGTCCCAGAATGCCGTAGTGCACCGAGGAGGCGGAAATCTGGGACTCGGCGATTCCCCCTTTTTCCATCCCCAGCAGGGAGATGCACCCTGTGGGGAGGATATCCAGCCGACAGGGGCCCCTGGTGATCCGGGAACGGGAGTCACATGACCGACAAAGATGGAGGCCAGGCGGGACAATACTCACGGAACTGACAGTATTTGCCGACGTGGGGGGAGGGGCAGTGGCAGCCGGGGACCCCGTTGACGGTCCGACACACTCCTCCGTTCTTACAGGGCCGGCCCGCACAGTCGCTCAAACCTGAGCAGGGGCAGGGCCAGCGTGGGCGAGAAGAATGTAAACACAGAAACTGGGCCACCTGCTCCTGACAGAACACCACCCTCAAGCCCGGAGGCCTTTTAACTGTTCCAGTATTTCTGGCCACACTGGCTTGTTTCACCTTGTTTTGCTTTGATTTGAAAATGAAGTCACGCCGTTAAGCCGAAGGTGTTATTTACACCCTTACAAAATATATATGGAGAGATTCTATATCCTTAATCGTGTGATACAAAAGGTGGGTGAATGGTGAAATGTTTCTAGGAAACACTACTTTGTTCCATAAATGAATCACAGCATGTTCATCGCTACATTAATCACTGCCTAGTCATTCTTACCCACATCATAGACGACAAATAATTGATGAATATGAATTATGCAGATCAAATAAAAGGAGAATATTTTTAGTTGGCTAATAAGGAACCAATCTGGTTTAATGCAGCTGAAAAATTACACTCCTCCATCAATGCCTTGACCCGCCCTCGTCGAGCCCGAGTGACTCATGGGGTGACGGAGCAGATGGAACAAAGATTTGGTCAAGTTCAATCAGCTGGAACGTTAAGCAGTCCGAGCTGGTCCATTTGGACCGCATCCTGAGCTCGGGGCCACAGGGATCTACGCAAAAAGTTTAACCGTGTTATTTCAAAGTTTTAAATGGATCATCGTTTCAAACACAAAATACGTCTTTGCACTCTCCTGCTAATTACCCAGTCCCTGACGCATCACTGGGCGGCCTGCTTTCCTCCGTCAAGACGGGTCTCACAATCCGCGTTTCAGCTGAGCGTGCCATCACGTCTAGCTGGAGCATAAGCACACGGAACAAGCGAAGGAATGTCCCGGGAGATTCGTTTTTTTTGGGGATGTCCAAATCAGCAGGAATCCGAAACGCGGACGGCAATTCAGCTAAACGAACGCAGTGTTCCATACAGCGGGCGCACGCAGGACCCCGCTGAGGGTCTGGCTGATGTAAAGGCACTCTTACCTTATCTGAACACACCCCCCCCTTTCATGACCCCCACCCCCCTCTCTAAGTGGATTGGGGTCTCCTGGCGGTGCCAGCCCACACCTTGCCAAAACACCATATATGGTGATATTTAATCAGCTTAAAGGAGAACAAATCATTTGCTGGGACGGACCACTTAGAGCTATATTAAGGTGCCATCTTGAAAAGCACAGGGTCTGCAGAGAGTTGTGACAAAAAAAAAAAAAAAAAAAAGTCAACCCCCCTCCCTCCAAAGCACGCTCACACACACACACACACACACACACACACCCCCTCTACTAGCTCTGCCGTTCACAGTGCTGTCGAGGCCCGAGAGTCAGCGCTACCAGGAGAATTGCGATCTTCCTGAGTCAGTGTAAACGTCCATCTCAGAGCAGAGGATCGATCAGAAAGCGGGGAGGTAAGCAGATGACCTCATCGGCGAGAGGCAGAGGCCCGCCAACACCAACAAGGGCAGGCAGAGAGACGACCGCCCAGCTTCTCTCTCAGCACAAAGCCACACACTGGCTCCCAGTTAAAGACCAGTGCCAGTCTTATCAAAATGGGAAAAGCTCACCTCTGCTAACCAGAAACAGGTCTGCTACTCTCCGCCCACCCCCCCCACCAGGAGTCGGATTAAGGACTGAATGTTGTCTCTGTGGGAGACGTCCCCCGGAAACATCCATTCTGACAGATCATATCTGCCCACATGTCACGGAGGCAGAAACACCTGATATTAAACGTCATTCAACGACCCAAGAGGATTCCGAGAATGACAGATGCCCTGGATTTACGTTGACATCACAGCCCCCTATGAATAAAGTTAAATAAATACATGCATAAAAGTAGGGTTTGAGTGTTGAGTACTCTAAAAAAGAAAAAGCTTACTTTTCTGGCAATGAATTCCCAAGAAACCTTCTTGACACTTGCAGACATATTCGCTGAAGACATCTCCTCGCCGGACGCCGTTGGTGACCTCACAGATGCCACCATGCTTGCAGGGGTTGGGATTGCAGGGCCCTGGGGAAGGGGGGGAACAGACATCAGGAATGCAGATGTTTCCATGGGGACACAGCCAATGTCGCACATATAGGTAATGAGAACAATAGGGCATTCTACATATGCACACTCACAACCCTCAGGGGGAAAATTACCGATCTCCGTGGTGTTGCAAGTCTCCCCGCCAAAGCCGTCGGGACAGACGCAGAAGAAGGAGGGGCTGCCCCGTCGAGTGACACAGGTCCCGCCGTTGTGACACACGTTCACCTCACAGTATTCACCTGCAGGAGGCGCAGCAAGAGGAGCATACATGGCGCGAGGGATACATCACCACGGACGCCACACATACTGAAGGCGGGCCGCTGCCAAGGAGACTCAGGCCGCCACACCGGGCAGCACAAGCCGGCATTGTGGTTTTTGGGGGGGTGCGTGTCGGTCATGTGCCGTCCGGGAGCCTGCCACACGCAGATGCCGCTTGATGCCGCCTGGCGGGGCTCATGCAGAAAGGCCCGGGTTGCCGCTAAAAGGGCAGCATCATGGCACCAGCCGCTGCAAGGCGACAAGCACTCTGGTGCGATTCCTTAATGCGACATGCAGCTGCCAAGGAGGCCGCATGAACTGTAACGAGTCACACCAGTGAGACTGCAGTAACGTTAACATCATTTCAGACAGCAAGGGTGAACAAACTAAACCGGGGGGGCGGGTAGATTAGGGCACAAACGCATTATGCTCTAAGGCAGGGGTGGGCAAGCTTATCCAGAAAGGGCCGCTGTGTATGTGGGTTTTTGCTGCAACTCCCTAATTAGATCAGTAATAAGGGGACCGATTAGCTGAAGAATCCTCGCACCTGGGTTTGAACCGCCGACCGAAAGGCTATCCCAAAAAACCTGCAAACACACTGGCCTTTTGCGGATAAGATTGGCCCCCACTGCTCCAACTGTTCAGCTTCTCATCTCAAAAGTAGAGGTTTCACTGTACCGATTTGATATTTCGCAGATGTCGCCATTTTGCTCTAGCCTGAGCCTCAGTAAATTAACTCCACCCCCCCCCGCCGCCTTGTCGGGGCTCGCTTAGCGCACGGAAGCTGGGGAAGGCAATTGGGAGGAACGAGCGCCTTTTCGGGGATAGCACTAGGCATCTTAAGTATCATTTGTCCAAATCACAATGCATCATTTCATTCATTTGCCGTCACTCCTGTGGCTGGTCGGGCGGGGGTGTAACCAAATTAACAGATTTTGTTGGAGCTTCCAGAACCATCTGTTCCTTTTTTTTCCCCACAAGCTGAACAGCTGGGAAAAGCTTTCGCAGCTGCTCCACGTGCAAGACCAACACTGGAAAAACAATTTTCCCCCTAGATGCAAGTTTTAAATCCTGCCAGCCTAAACGCCGTCGGCCTATAGGGTTCAGCACAGCTCGGAGGCAAGACCCAATCCAGTGCTGATGTGATGCTACCAGTTGGGAGAGGCCGGCCTGTGATTGGCTGTGCCGTGGGACGGGTCAGGAACAGAGAGTTAGCCATAACAAACTCCCCCCTCTATTTACTAATGGATTATGCACATTCTTGACCCCAAAAGTCTGTTAGTGTGAAGTCCTTCAGGCTGAGATACACAACTATCAGGAGACATCAAGTCGTACATCCAACCAGAGCAAATATCCCCCGTTTTGCAAAAAATAACAGCTGAGCGTGCCAATCTCCTTCCCAGGTGCGATGGGAAGCGGGCAGCAGCCTTTGTGCAAAACAGCCCATAAACCGAAGCTCGATTCCCTCATGTGACGGTTAAGCTGGAGTATGTGTGACGGTCTCACTGCACCACCCGTCTCACTGCAATCAGGCTCCCCTGAGCCCCTCCACCCACAAAACAGGAGCCAGCACAGCATGCGTGTCCCGGGCTGCTGCTCAAACCTTCCCCATAGCGTGCAAAACGATACTTTAAAAACACGACTGTTCCAGGCAAAACTGTTTACATGACCGTCTTTAGCACACAGACGGGGGAAAACCCCAGAAAACCCAAGAACCTAAAACATCCACCCGTTTTCCGTTCCGGTTACTCAACGCAGGTCGCGATGCAGACAAAACAGAAAATAGGAAGAGGGACCTTATGAGGTAAGCTGATGTTCTGGGGGGGGGGGGGGGGTAAATGATTAGCATGATTCACAGCTAGCTCGGTGATGCTAACCGACGCTGGCAGACTGGGCAGAACTCGGCACTTGAGTCGAAGACCGCTATCCCAGGAAATGAGGAGTTTTGTTAATGAGAGACGGATTTCCTATTCGGGGAAGGAAAAGGGCAGGAAAAAAAAAAATAATAAAAAAAGGCTTGCATTCCCTGGTGACCGGAGTTTAGTGCACGTCACAGCGGAGGAGCGGCCAGCTTCTTGACGGCTCTCCCCAGGCAGGCGTGGAAGGCACATCCTCCTGCCACCCCACCCAGGAGGGGGGGGCCCGCAGTGGCAGGACAGAATGTTCAAGGCGGGTGGAGAGAGCAGCCTGGAGCAAGAGCTCAGCATTTGACAGGACAAATAAAAGCCCTTTGTGCTGCCATTTTGTCTAGACGTTGACCATAAACAATTAGCAAACAAATGTAGGGACCTCACAACATTTCAGTTATAGACATGGGTGACAAAATTACTTAAGACTCAAATGGTACAGTCTTCTAATAGATTTGATTACACTTAATTACTAAGAGTAATGACATCATCAACTAAATCCAGCTTTTAGGCAGAGCTTAATTATAGATAAAATCAGGTTTAAAATGACATTGAAGGTCAG
This sequence comes from Hippopotamyrus pictus, assembly GCA_026781145.1. Lineage (NCBI taxonomy): Eukaryota > Metazoa > Chordata > Actinopteri > Osteoglossiformes > Mormyridae > Hippopotamyrus > Hippopotamyrus pictus. The sequence goes on from JAODLC010000021.1 coordinate 16,136,851, forward strand.
TTATCTGTTGTAGACAGTCAGCTGGGAGGAACTACTCCTGTGAGGCCCAGAGGACATAGGAGGAGAAGGAAAAAAAAGGAAAGAACTGTTTATTATTCTCTATATCGAGATGTAAAAGAGCTCCAAAAGCCAAAACTGACTTGCGGGAGAGGACAAAAATAAGCTTAACCCTAACCTCCTTCATTCTGACACAAAAACAGTAACAAACAAAAGCTAGAAAACAAACACGGAACGAGGCCAACACATAGATGTAGGTTACAGCAAACTTCCTCAGGCACAGGGAACCATGGATACTGGGTTCATGCGGCAGGAGACACACCCACGGAGACCAGTGCATGGCGGGGTGTATGTAGGAGCCAACGCTCACCCGGAAACTTGGGTCGGGAGCCATCGACGTCTGCCCACGCATCCCACAACCTCACGGAGCGGCACAACGGCTAGCGAAAGCTCCCGCACGCTTAGGGCAACGTGGCCCCAGTGAGAAGCAGACCGGCATTCCAGAAGAGGCAGCGTAAACCTCAGTAATCTCTGCAAACTCAAGTGTGGAGAAACCGCTATAAATAAACCTTAGCTGAAGCGTTCAGTTCCATTTCCTCCCAAGAAATTGCATTTTTGACACCAGATAAGATCTTGCAAGAAGCGCACAAAACAATCCGAGATCCACAGACTCTGGAGCCTCCCGAGAGGTAGGGTGCCACGTTTTTTTATGCCCACGCACTGGTGACAGAAATGCCACCATGTTCATCGGGGTGTCCTTTACATGTTCGGGCAGCACATGGCGCACGTTTTCAGATCCAAACCGCACAGCCTTGTGGAATACCCAGAGACAGGGACGGCTCTCGCTCGCCGCTTTTCACGCCCAGAGTTCGGCAGTCTCCCAGAAAGCACGCCTCCAGCAAGGCCGATCGGCAAAGCTCTGTCCCTCTGACCACAGTTTGAAAGTTCACACATATATAACCAAAAAAAAAAAAAAAAAGTTAAAAATAACCAGACCAAACTCCAGAGGCAACCTGGCAAAACACCCAGAGAGGCGGCCAAGGGCAGAGGAAGCGGCAGGTCCGGAGTACAGCCCCGGAGAGAGAAAATACAACCATCCTTGGAGGAGCAACAAGCAAAGCGGATCTTGTGTGATTCAAGAGCAACACCCAAAATAAGTGGGTGTAGTTTGTTCATCAGATCTAAAACCTGTCTTTATGTTAACAGATTAAGCAAGAGAGGACACTGTTCAAATCCATCTAGTCTGACTGGAGTGTCCATTCATTATATACAGCTGCCGGGGCATGTTAATGAGTAACGCTCAGTGCATTTAATGTACTACATTTCGCAATATTTTCATATTTTATACTAAAGTCATAAAGGCGGGCCCATCGTACGATAAAGCGCGTTCCCGGGACTGGAGTGCAGCATAATCTCCGTAATCTGTAAATTCAAGAGCGGAGCGGCGCTAAAAATAACGCATGGCCACTGCATATGACAGGCATATGCCGTCTCATTCACTGAAGCCGCTGGCTGTCGGTAGCAAAACAGATGGCAGCGCTGGCTATGAGCATCAAGCCTGTCTGTCTGTTTTATCGGACCCCTTGGTGGCCGTTTGTCCTCCTCGTCCCTGGAGACCGGGCCCATGGCCATGGAGCCATTCACTGTACTCCACTAAACAAACTCGCACAGTTCCCGGAGTGAGGATATGATTCATGGGGAATGAAAGCAAAACCCAGTATCTGATCGAGTCACACAGGGGGGGCGAAATCCCTCAACCACTCCATAGATCTGAAGCAGGAACCACTGTTCCTCTTGCTCTTGTGGGAAATTACAGCGGTTTAGTTACTAATCGGATGCCTGCTACTCTACTCTCCTCGCTTTACCGTTCCGAGGGGCTGCGGACGACGAAACGCTGCGAACGAAAAAGCTGGACAAGTGCGGAGATCCTCCGTTTGGGTGCCCAGGGGGAGTGGAGCAAAAAGCCCTGCAATCTGATTACCTGCAATACAGAAATCGGCGGCCGGCACAAGCTACGGCACAGACCACTGGAAAAGGGGGTATTATTACCCTCAACACCGGCACGTGTTTCGGGCCCCCCGGGACAATACATTTTACACCAGAAAACGCCAACGCGGGGGGGGGGGGAGAGGGATTAAAGTGACCCCCCGCAACGCTGGAGTTCACAAGTGCGATCGCTTTAAAACTCCGCTGTCAGCAGAAATTAGGTTCAGGTTGTTCACTTGGTGCCGGTCTGCTGCACCCAACTTCTATGAACACGACGTAAACAACTGTACTGTGATTATTATCAGCGGCAATGCATAAGGAAAACAGACATTCAATCGACTTTAAACCGCGACACTGAGTCCTGCGAGCAACCTGAACCGATAAAACAAGTTAAAATATTCCCTGCGAGCATAATGTACTACAGTGATCCACAAAGCATGAGGACAAAGTCAAAACTGGACTTACCGAACACCGCGCAAACAGCTACCATCAGTATACAGAGAGGTACGCTGAAGAAGGAGTGTGTCAGGCGGCGCTTCCACATGCCGGATTGTTTGCGGTTCAGCTACTCTTACTCAGTACGGCGATCGGCTCTGAGAGACTTGCAGAGTGTTTGGTCTCCGACTGAGAGTGCAAGCGGAGAGGCGGGTATCATATTAGCATGATCCGCAACACGTGTGCCTGCGGCCCCAGCCAATTACAGCGTCTTTTCCGCCTTATAAATGCTGGCCGCCTGCACACGCTTCGGAAAGTGCCGCTCGGTGGACGACTTTGCCTTGGAGTTCATCTCTAATGCCTTTTTGCATGGCTTTGGTATTTATTAAGGGGAGATAACTCATGTATTGCATATACCTATATGTGATAAAACTATTACAGTTAAATTTGGTTACGAATGATTATATAAAGTAACAAAATATTTTTTGTACTTTGTAAATCCGCTTTTCGCAACATTCCACGGCCAAAGGAATTGCAGAAAATTATCTGCAAGTTATTTTCCTGTGAATATAAGCATTGTCCTTTTACCAAGACACCAAGTACATCAATTTTTTGGAAAACTCGTTCTCATGTGGTTAATGTAATTTCCACTATTAGAACAAATAGAAAATACGTTGTCCCCAACGGAAAGAGCATAATTATACATTTGAAGTGTCAGATTTCAGAAAAACGATAGATAAAAAGAAAATTCTTGCTTTCCTGAATCCCGGGCAGATGTCGCTTGTGTTTCTGAATTGTCAATCATACTGAATCATACAGCACCAAAACGTTCTTTTGTAGGCCTACATGCGATAAATACATCAGTTCATGTTAGCATAATATCTAATTTCTTCTATAGATTTTTCTATAGAAAAATCTGATACTTTGTTTAGTGTGCGGTCGCATGCGATGTGGGGATCGCGAACGAGTCGTATTCCATCCATCCATTTTCCAAGCCGCTTACCCTACTGGGTCGCCGGGGGTCCGGAGCCTATCCCGGAAGCAACGGGCACGAACGAGTCGTATTTGTATTCACAAATACAAAAACTGTGTAAATACATATTATTTTAATAATCCACGCTCATTCTGTGTAACAGTAGACTATTATTAGACCGGTAAACTGATGCCATACTCCAGTATAGCTCATGGCTATTTTGTCGTGGGGTGGTGAGAAATGTTTTGGTGACGAGTTTTACATAATCTGCAAAGTGCTTGTACATGATATGTCCGGTCGGGCCGTCAAAGTATCTTAATTGTGTAAATACGGCGAATTCTGTGGCAGGATGGTGCCTTGTGATAAAAAAGTAGACTATGAGTATCCGGACATTATATGGACACCACAATCGCTTCGATCACAAGATAATGTGACGTCATACACTAAGAATTTCCCTCCATAAACATCGTAATCAACAATAGTTGATTGACCACATCGTGATACCAGTGATGAGGATATTTCTTCTCTCCAAAGCTGGTCTCTTGAATTTTGCGCTGGATGTATATTCCTTTCCATTTTCGCTAGCAAGGTGAGTGAATATCAAATCCGAATATTTCCTTGTTGAATGATTTTGCCTTTTTGTAGATTGGTTCCCCTTGTTAAGCAAATTTCATGAATTGATAGAATGATTACATTCCTGCATTGGAAAAATAGTACTGAAGATGGATGGACTGAATAAATAAAATCTCTTTCACATCTGTTATCCTATAAACAAACAATATGTGCATGCACAAAAACTAGTAGTCTGTCGCCCCCATGTGGAAAAAACATGTGATGCAGTTTTACAAATGTGAAAAATCTAGGTTTCTTTGACCTGTAAACCGAACAAAAACTACGGAAAAAATTATTATGAGCTCATTGTTTAATTTTAAGATCTTCAAAAGTTCTTGAATAGAGTGACAGAAATTCTCATTCAAAAACACTGAAATGCAAAATTTGAAATGAAAACCAGGAATATTAGCAAAGCCTAAAAAAACGTCTTAATGCTTTACATGCATCTTTGCCATTTGAAACAGGCTGTAGCTGCAAAGTTCACCAAGTCAAATTAACGATGATGAAAGGACAGCAATTCAAATCCACATCCTACACACAGTGAGAATAGTGGCACCCAGAGCCATAGCTAGAAATTCAAGCCCCCCAGACAAAATGTCACTTTGTCCACCCCTCCACCACCAAACTTACATTATCCACCCATCCATCCATTTTTTTTTTTTACTCACTTGTCATTTGTCAGGGTCACAGGGGTCTGGAGCCTGTCGCAAAAATGACATGCACAAGGTAGGGAATAACAGGATGGAGATTTATTTTATAACCTTGTGTATTTAAGGGCCCATGTAGAGTGCAGGGGCCCCTGAATCTTCCAAGTATCAGAGCCCCTACTGCAACCCCTGGACCTGTGACTGCAGAAAATTTGATTTGGTTGCCCATCAGGGGCCACTTATATTTATGTGGGGGGGACACATATTTATGGGGGTGTCCACGAGCAGAGTTTGTTCTTTCTGAGGCCCCATAGCCAAAAGAGAAACGAGGGAGAATTAAAAATGGGAGGGAGGTGGATCGGTCCCATCAAATCAATTTGCTAGGTTTATTGATGTGGGCTGGCACCAGATGTGCCCCCCAACCCACCCCCC
>JAODLC010000021.1:16142032-16173207 GCA_026781145.1 Hippopotamyrus pictus
GCCCCCCAACCCCCCCCCCCCCCCCTTGATGAACTCCTGAGTGAGAAGCATGTCAATCAAAATTATTTCTGAAACACAATCACATACACACACAGATTTGTAATTATATCTTTATATCTCTAACCCCTACCCAGTCATAACCTTAAGCATTTTAGCATTTTTACTTTTTTGATTGCATCCATAGATCTTTGTGGGAGCCTGAAAAATGCTCCTGCGATGGGCCAGCCAATGGTCAATGTCAAAAAACAGATTTTTATTACATTGTGTACACACACACACACTTTGTTGGGATAAAGCATAAATTAGTAATTTAATAATTAAATACAGTGGACCCTTGACTTACAATCTCAATTCGTTTGCAAGGGTTAGTCATAACTCAAGTTGGTCGTAAGTCAAGACTGTTTTCCCCATAAGAAATAATGGAAATACGCATAATGCATTGCGAACCTCCCAAAGCACCTCTTACCTAACATTTTCATAATTAAAAGGGTTGTAATGTTATTTTATTTATCCTTTACTTTACCAGGAAGGTTCCATTGAGATACAATATCTCTTCTTCCAGAAAGTCCTGGCCAAGATGGCAGCAAGTAAGATAAAACGTTTCATATATATATATATATATATATATATATATACACACACACACACACACACACACACAAATGATTAATATAAATACAAACCTACAAAACACCTACAAATACTCAAATTTACCAGAAACAACAATAATTTTCCTAGTGTACTCACCTGCCTTTCGTTTATCCACTCTTAATAATACCCTATCTAGCTCGTCTAACTCTGTTGATCGTGACTTATTAATTTGAGTAACACCTTTAGGAACACTAGCTTCCTTATACAAATCTTTTATGTGTAAGGTTGTCGAGATGGAGGATTTCGACATGCTGTATATATTAGTGAGATCGGTCACAGGAACCACACTCATATTTCTGCACAAACAGGCGTATCTGGGCTCAGACTGACGCTTACAGACGGCTCTCGGTTCATCTCGGCTCTTTGTTTACAGCCGCGCAAGCGGATGCGCGTTTTGGCCTCGACCTGCATTCGGGTCGTAACTCAAAACTTTAGTTCTAAGTCAAAACTAAAATTTTGGTCGTAACCCAAGTTGTTCATATGTCAGGCCGGTCATAACTAGAGGGTCCACTGTAAGTGCAAAGTCACATTTCAAGAATGAATAATGACAGTGAACTGCAAATTGATCTCGTTTATGTTTATTTAATCATGTGTGGTTCCCCTTTCTGTACTTTGTGTTACACTTTCTGTTTGACAGTGATATTGTCACTTTATAAGTATAATAATAAATACTTTTATTGACCCCTGTGGGGAAATTGTCTTTTTATTCCTCCCTCAACTTGCTCTTTGTGGAGTAAGCTGTCTGTGAAGAGCTGGAGGTTAAGGGCCTTGCTAAAGGACCTGCAGATGTGCTGAGGCAGGGTTTGAACCAATGACCTTCTGATTACAGGCACACAGGCTAAGCCCACTGAGCCACACATTGCCCCTATACTTCTGTCGTTATAAAAATGGCTGACTGGGAAATTCACCACCTCCTGCCCATACTATTCATTAAAATTACCAAGCTTTTAAAAAGCCTGATACAAATAGAAAACAAAGTTGCATATATCTAATGTAAAGAATTAATGTTGACCTTGGCAAACAACAAAAGTCTATCACTAGAAAGCCTTTCAATACCAAGATATGAATCCAGAGAATTAAACCTCAACCAGCAATTTCTGGGGAACACACGGGAAATTCATAACCCACATCAGCACCAAGAAAAAAAGGTCAATTAAAATAAAATAAAAGCAGGAAGAAAAGGCATCAAGCAAACTGGAGACCTGTAATACGAAAAGTTAAACGAGCTGCAGAATCATCCAACTGACAGACATGAGTCTGATATCCATAAAGGAAGAGCTGGGCTCAACTCCAGTAGTCATGAGAAAACAGTAGTGCTCGTTTATGGACCGGAGGTGGGGGGACGGCACCCGGGCATCATTAGAAATACTATGATAAACATAGTAAACATATTTCCAAATAATTTAATGCAAACCGATACATTTTTACTAATAAAAGTCTGAATTATATCCGCGTTTTGGAAACAAAAAAGTTATATCCAGGGACACCGCTAAAGATTTTGGGCCTGAAGCCCCGAACCCAGACCAATCCGATTATGTTCAAAATACCTGTTACTGTGTTAGTCAGCGGCCGTTGGGATCGTCCTAACTCCCCCAACCCCTTTTTAGGGCACCCTTGTTATGTTTGACGTGAATGAAAACCTGGATGTAAAGTCATCTGCCCTGCAAGTTCCAGACTAAAATAATCCCCTATGCACATAAACAAACAATCTACTGTCCCGGTCATCCATCTAGCGACAGCGCAATACCGGAAGTAGGCGGGGCTACCACCGCAGAGGGACCGCCTCAAATTATGCAAGATGGAGAGCGAGCCAATGAGGAGAGGAATATGTAAATGAGTTCATCCTGGACTGGGGAGAGGCCGCGTTGCTAAGCGCTTCACTGTCTCTGCGCACGGGGAGGAAACTGCTAGAAGGACTGGAGTGATAAATAAATGGAAGAAACCTACATGGAAAGACTAGTTAGCGAGAGAACTACGAGTCAGCCCCGGGGAAAGTGACAGGTATGTACCTCTGGTTGTAATGTTGTAATGGCTGCAGATTGCTTACTCACTGCATGTCGCGATATGAGGTCAATCGCACAGATAGCGCCGTTCACCATATAAACGGTATACTTCTTTATAGTGATGTGCAATTTGGGATTAATATAATATAAAATAACAATAACATGGCAGCGTGACGCAGATCGATCGGATTTCCGGCTTTCAGTGGTGAAATGTTTTGTCCAGGTTGTAAAGCATCCTACTGGCGGCTTAGCTGGTCGCCATTTATTGTCTGGGCGTTTTTCATCCGCTTTTTTAATCGGAAATGTAATCGGTATCTGTTTAGCTGGTTTATCACTTACGAACGTATCTCATCATAATGCTGTAGACGGCAGTATTTTGCTGACTGACTGCGCCTTTCTGCCATAGCGGCTGTTTTTCCGCCGGCCGCAGGCTGTACCCCCAGCAGGCAGGTGCATCCCGCGGTTTCTCTCCGGTATATTACACCCTCTGTGCTGTGTGACTGTGACACTGACACGCTGTATCTAGATCGGTGGATGTGACTTTACTCTCACCGAAAGTCCACACTAAGTGGGAGGCGTTTACGTTTTTATTATTCATCCATTTTCTGTAGCCGCGCGTCCTATTCGGGGTCGCGGGGGTCCAGAGCTTTTCCCGGAAGCAACGGGCACAAGGCGGGGAATAACCCTGGACGGGGGGCCAGCCCATCGCAGAGCTTTATTTTAATAATAATTATAATAATAATAATGAAATTAGTAGTTTTATGTTATTGTGTTATTTCGTGTGTAATGCAGATGCTGCCATTCCTTGTGGCTTATTGGCTTGTTTTGGATCCTGCGGCACACAAGCAAATCATTTAGTTTAAATCGATACTTTATAGACTGACAGGCCGTAAACTTTATCATTTAATGCTACACAGTGACCTTTTGATGATACAGAATAACAGCACGTTTGTATTTTGCCAGACATTTTTTAGGATCATTTTGTGCCGTTTTCCTTTGGAACGGCAAGTTACAGGAGACCTTTTCCCTTAGTAAAGGTGTACAGATGGAAGCTATTTACGGAAGAAATTTGTATTTATTTCAGCATTATTCTTGGAAATGGTGAAAAATATATTTATGATTTTTACACTAAAGGCTGCATGGTCAGTTCATATTCTGTACTTGAGTGTTATGCTGGCTAGTCATTGGGAAATTTAGTGTCGCTCCCTTTTTTTGACCATAGCGTTTTTAGGAAATGTACATAGAAGAGCATTTTCCTCGTCAATTTTCATATCTTTTCATCATTTTGCAGTGGCTTCAATCCTTCATGTGTTTGTATTTTTTTAATTAGTCCTTTATTCATGTCATTGGTACACCATAGAGACAGTGATTAGTGCATTTTGAATTTAAATTGTATGTTACTGGCTCCAAAAAAGTTCAAACAAAGCATTAAATTAAGATATGAAGTCAACTTTGGTTATGATTGTCATGCGACTAGATTTTAGCGCATTACATATTGCCACGTGACTGCCAGGCACATGTCAGACTACACCTAGTGGTGTTATATATCCTGGTAGTATTATATATAAAATTCAGAGTGTCATGTTGAAACTGTGGTAATTGATACCACAAATGTGTTAAGTGCATGTTTAACTGCACGTAGTTGAACTGTCTTTGTAGAAAGTGGCCATTCTGCCACAGAACGAGGGAGTCTTTCCAGGTATTTATGTTCCCTGTTGGTTCCACCTGTGTTCTGTACTATAAAAATGGATAGAGCTTGGTATAGTGACTACAGGCGAACCCAAACACCAGGTGTACATAGGCGCTCTGGTCAACATGGGCATGTAAGCAGCCTGGGAGGTATTTCTAACCCTGCTGCTGTCTGTCAGCTGGTATTATGGGATGTTGAGTACACTAGAACCAGAGGTGTCAGAGATTCTTCATTTTTTAATTTTTTCCCCCCCTAGAATTTGCTACATCACTGTGACGCTGCAGATTGCTGGAAGGGTTAGTCTCACTTCTCACAAGCTAAAAGATACCAGCAAGGTAAGCTGAGCTGTTATAATTTCATTACAGAAATCGGACGACGCTTCTGTGATCCTCTGGACGAAACCCTTGCAGTCTTTGCGGTTTAATGTCTTGCCCCCCTTTCACACAGCTGCGTTCCGCGTTTCGTCTCTTTCCTGCTCTCTCTCAGGTCCACCATGAGTGGCCACGAGGCGGAGGTCCAGACTCTGGCCCCAGAGATGCCGGCCATGTTCGATGGGATGAAGCTGGCCGCCGTGGCCACGGTCCTCTATATCATCGTGCGCTGCCTGAACCTGAAGAGCCCCACCGCTCCGCCCGCCATCAACTACCAGGACACGCCGCTGAATCGCTTCCTGCTCAAGTCCTGTCCCCTGCTCACCAAGGAGTAAGAACTGCTTCATTTCCAAATTAGCAGCGCACAGCGTTAGCTTGGAACTGTGGCGCTGTAGGGTTTTCTGGGCCCTTCCACTCCCTGGATTAGCACCATAACACTTCTGGCCCTGAATGCTCACATTTTAATACTCACTCCTTCGAAGGATTAGCAGTGTAGCTCTCTTTAATAATCACGCTGGGTTTTCGGGCCCTTCCACTCCCTGGATTAGCACCTTAACACTTCTGGCCCTGAATGCTCACATTTTAATGCTCACTCCTTCACAGGATTAGCAGTGTAGCTCTCTTTAATAATCACGCTGGGTTTCCGGGCCCTTCCACTCCCTGGATTAGCACCATAACACTTCTGTCCCTGAATGCTCACATTTTAATACTCACTCCTTCACAGGATTAGCAGTGTAGCTCTCTTTAATAATCACGCTGGGTTTTCGGGCCCTTCCACTCCCTGGATTAGCACCATAACACTTCTGGCCCTCAATGCTCACATTTTAATACTCACTCCTTCACAGGATTAGCAGTGTAACTCTCTTTAATAATCACGCTGGGTTTTCCGGGCCCTTCCACTCCCTGGATTAGCACCATAACACTTCTGTCCCTGAATGCTCACATTTTAATACTCACTCCTTCACAGGATTAGCAGTGTAGCTCTCTTTAATAATCACGCTGGGTTTCCGGGCCCTTCCACCACACGCTTTAGCTCTGTGGGCAATGCGGTCCCGAGGCTTGGCGGTGCAGTCTCTGCAGTCCCCAGTGCAGACGGCTTGTCTCTCTTGAAGCTGTCTGTCGCCTTCCATGTGCCTGCTAATGATTCTGTCTGGCTTTGCTCACCTGTGTTATATAACTGGAAGGTTTCTAGCAGGACCCCAGGTGGGGACTGCGGGTTTATTCCTTGGGGGGGTTTTCTGCGTTGCTGAGCTAGCTGTGTTGTTAACTGTGTGTTGCTGAGTTCTCTGCTCTAAAGCGGCTGTTTCACGGTCACCTTCTCGGACCAGAATATCCCAGATTGACAGGCTAGAAGTGAAAACCTAGAACATTATCTATCATTTATAAACATCTGGCAGTAGATATGTCTAGTATGAGATTTTAACCTTGTTCTGTATCTAACCGTGGGTCCCTCCATCGCTGCTTTGGAGGTGCTACAAAATATACTGGTCTGTTGTAACCACTGGCAGACTACAACTAGGAAAGGTTAGGGATCTGTGACATTTAAGGTTCTGGATTCTGAACCCCGTGGTTGGCAGAGTAATCACATGATCATTGGACCCTCGAGAATGGCCCTGTTTCAGGAGCACTGGATGCTGGCAGACTTTAAAAATAATCAGCTCTCACCTGTATATATGTGTGCTAGTGTCTCTCATTGAGATTAAGATAGGAGACATAAAAATTACCCATCATGCCCCAAGAGGATGATTAAACTACCTCTATGGATGCCGAAGTCCCCTGCGGAACAGCGCTGCTCCCATACACACCCTGTCTTGTGCGTAAAACATCTATCTTTAGTGTGCTGTTGGAATACTATTTCTCAGAAGCCTCTGGAATCCGGGTTCACCCTGGAACCTCTTAAGAACTTATTTAAAGAGCTGATTACATTGTTGTAATCTCTGTCAGTAAACAGAATTAGAATCTCTGGTTGGTTCTTTCTGTGTTTTAAGGCTGATCCTTAATTTGTGCAGTGAGTCATGTTCTGGATATAGTTGTCATTCTTATCTTAGTGCCCAGACTGGTGGCTTAATTCTGGGAGGGGAATGTGTGTAACTACAGGGTTTAACAGTGGTCTAAGCTCCAGATATCTAGAGTCCAAACCAACATCAGTGAAAATATTTATTGTTATCTATTTGAAATGATTGACATTGAGCCTTAGAATAGGGTTGTTTGAGTGTGTTATCTGCTGGATTGCAGTTGTTCTAAGACGAGTTAGGAATCTTATTGGCTGCCTTGCTAGTACAGCTCAGGAACTGGTGGCTGAAACTCACTTCAGAATGAGAGGTAGTGCAACCTCAGCTGATGTGCCTTGACACAAGGCACCATGATGGTTGGGGACACACAGATACGCAGATGGTTGACCCTTTGGTTTAGATGTATGGGTATGAACGAGAAGAGCAGGGTTATTGTTACTGGAGCAAGACCCAAGAGCTGGATGGGAAAACAGGCAGGGCATAATGGCTATAGTGGTTCAGTATGTGTCTTCTCTGCTGGACCTCTGACCTCCGGTATCCACCCTCAGCTCTGCTCCTCCCTCCCCCTCCAAGTGAGAGCTTGTGGGAGCGGCGGGGGGGGCAGGGGGGGGCGCAGGGCCTTGGCTCCACCTCACTACTCAGTACTTGCACATTTTGTGCCATTTACGCTAAGCGAGACTGCACTCCTACTCGATTTGCGTGATGAAACTGTGATGGACCACATGAAGCGGTTTCCCGTGGGCAGGCATGAGCCGCATAGCAAGAACGTTTATGCTGCCAGCCCACTAGCAAGGTCACCATCAAGGATTTCGAGCACCGGAACCAAGCTCAGGGTCATGCTTAGCCGCACTGTCCACATTAGAATGCCTCGCCACAATCTCCCCTGAAAGGAAACATGTCCTCCAGAGCAAACGAGATCTTTTAGCCCGTTCATGTCGACAGCATACACTGTTTGGCCATTATGATCGCACCTGCTGTTTCAGTAGAACAACAGACCCAGAAATTTATGGTTACATCAAAGAAGCAAAACAGACATAATAACTTTGAAGGGCTTTTACACTTGATACGTCTGTCCGTCTGTCCTTATAGAGCAGGGCTGGGCAGTCATATTACCAAGGGCCGGTGTGTTTGCAGGTTTTTGGGATAACCTTTATGTCAGCTGTTCAAACCCAGGTGTGAGGACTCCTCAGCCAGTCAGTCCTCTAATTGGTAATGTAATTGGGGAAGTTGCGGTGAAAACCCACATACCCAGCAGCCCTTTCTGCATAATATTACACACCCCTGTTTCTAGAATGTACTGTTTTTCCTGCTTACCCTTATCACTCAGATGATGTTACAGCTCCTGTCTCAGGTCACTTTTTAAAAGGGTTTAATTGTCTGTATTGTTTGTTTTTTATTGCCAGTAATTTGCCTAAATGCCTCTTTTTATCATAGGTATGTTCCCCCTCTTCTCTGGGGTAAAAGTGGCCACTTGCAGACGGCCCTGTATGGGAAGCTTGGTCGGGTCAGTTCTCCACATCCTCACGGGCATCGCAAGTTTCTGCCCATGCCGGATGGGGCCACTGCCACCTTTGACCTCTTCGAACCACTGGGGGGTCACCAAACTGGATGTATGAAAAATGTTTTTCATTTAACTAGTACGATTTTATATACTCTTATATTTAAGGTTGTTTACCCCAGATTTTCTGGTAAAGTACGTGTCGGCCTAGCTGACTCGCGTCTATTTTAAATCGATGCCTCACTGGCATGAAAATGTTCCACCTTGTCATGTTTTCCACCTTGTCGCATCTGGCGTAAGCGATTCGGGAAATTCCGTTCCGTAATCCTAGACAACCTAATATGTCTTTCCAGATGATGTCACCACGGTTATATGTCCTGGAATTGGAAACCACAGTGAGAAGCATTACATCCGCACCTTTGTGGATTACTCGCAGAAGCAGGGCTATAGGTGTGCCGTCCTGAACCACCTGGGAGCCCTGCCTGACATCGAGCTTACCTCCCCTCGCATGTTCACCTACGGTGAGCATATGAACCTGCCATATTTCACGTAAATGTATGACCGTCAGCAGAACTGTCCCCAGTAGTTTTACTTGCCCGTAAATGGGCCATAGATACTGTTGACTGATTCCCTGTACTGACTCAGATGTGCTTGGCAGCTTTACCTTTTCATTCCTTTACCCCATTTTGGTACCAGTTAAACAGTGTGCGTGCCTTCAATTTGTAAATACCTAATGGACATCAAATGGGGAGTAAGAATCCCACTCTCCTGGGCAATGTGTCAGGGCAATGTTTGCGTAGATGGATGTTAAAGTTGTTGGAAATGAAGTTACTCTTTTGGCATGGAGTAAAACATTTATATGTAGATAAGTGACTCACTGTAGAATTGGTTTGTACTAGTAGGAGTTTGACAGCTGACTGTCGTTTCAGGCTGTACGTGGGAGTTTTCAGCCATGGTGGGCTACATTAAAAAGGCCTACCCCCACACCCGACTTATAGTGGTGGGCTTCAGCCTGGGTGGCAACATTGTGTGCAAGTTCTTGGGGGAAAACCCAAGCAACCAGGAGCGGGTGCTGTGCTGCGTCAGCGTGTGCCAGGGCTATAGCGCCCTCAGGTGAGCTGCCCAACGCTGGCAGGGGAGCCTGGAATCGGGCTCATGTATGTTGGTTGCCCTCTGGACCGAGGGGTCAGGTGGCCATTTTTCATCGCCTGTAGCGTTCGATAACAACGTCATCGTAGATTTTTGCACGAGATTCATTTTGTCCGCTTTTCCGTCTGAAGCGAAATTCTCTAAAGAGCCTCTTGTGGTCACAGAAGAGAATGCAGGCTGTCACCTCGGCTGCTGAGTGTTCCGTCTCTTTGTGTGGCTCAGGGCCCAGGAGACCTTCCTTCAGTGGGACCACTTCAGGAGGTTCTACAACTTCCTTATGGCGGATAACATGAAGAAGATCATCCTGTCGCACAGGTAGCGTCCCAGCCGCCACGGGCCTGTATCTGTGTGGTGCAGAGAGGCAGCAACATGAATCCTGATTAAACGTGAATAAATGTCCATCTCCCATTTGTCTTCCAGGAAGAGCTTATTTGGTGGGAACTCCAAGATGGTGGACCTGAGTCGGCTGTTTACGGCCACCTCCCTGATGCAGATCGATGACAACATCATGAGGTGATGTCTCCTAGCATCCCTCTGCATGTGGGATCTTATGATTTCTTCCAGCTTGACAAAAACTGCTTTTCATGGCACTTCTAACGTTTTCCTTTTCATTTCGGTTTCCTAGAAAGTTCCACGGGCATAGCTCACTGAAGGAGTATTACGAGAAGGAGAGCTGCGTGCATTATGTCCATAATGTAAGTCGGCCTTTTTCTCGTTCTCTGACCGTATGCTGTACTTGAAGCCTCATTCTCTGGCAGTCATTTACGCAGGACTGTAAATAGAATGAATATTCGATACGCGTAACGAGTACCTACTTCAGTATCTGCTTGAAATGATCGGTTTGATCTGTCACATGTCAGTTGTTGAACGTTTATTTTAGAAACCACAAATGCAGTGATATGATGGTAACCAGGCATCTGGCCTGCCCTGTTTCAGGTCAATGTTCCCCTCCTGCTAGTAAATTCTGAAGATGACCCCCTGGTTCACCAGTCACTGTTGACCATCCCGCACACACTCTCAGGTAATGTGGTGTCATTGGCGGGTCTTGAAGACCGAGGCCCACCCAGATTGACAGCTGGGCCCACCCTTTCAGATTAATGGAAATAAATATTGTTTATAACACATTTTATTTTAATTTTCACTATTGAATGTTGAATACAATGTTGAATTCTTTTGTCTTGGGAATTATTAAGATTATGTTTTAATTAATACATTATAATTATTGTTATATGTGTAATGTATTACAAACTGAACCTTATTAAGCACTTGATAATAATATAATTAATATTAATATTGCACCATGGTCAGTATGACTGAATGTGTGAGCTCCCTCTAGTGGTGCTCTTTAGGTAGGACACTGCAGTCATGGCTGTACTTTTGTTGTGGTCACCATATCATAAATATCTAAGCCTATTTAAGAAAACGTGCAGCGATGAGCTTCTTACAGGCCCACCCAGATTTAATCCCGGCCCAGCCGTCAGCCACTTTCTGTATCTGCCGCTGTGTGGCATCATGTTGAGGACCTTTCGCTGTTGATGCCAGGTGGTTCTGGTCGCTGAGACAGCAGCTGTCATGGCTTTGTACTGATGCCTCACTGAATCGCGCCATACTGCCTCGCTCACATCCCCGCTGGCCACAGAGCCCTGTTTATGGTCTTGTCTCAGTCACTGAATCTCAGATTTCAGGGCTGAAGGAAAGATTTTTTTTTAACTTTTTAAATTATGCTTCAAACTCTCTTTCCCAGTCGAGACTGAGACCCACCATGTTCTGGAGGAACTGGTGCTGTACAGTGTGATACTGGAAATGTGGCTTTCTGGTCTCCACCGTATATGCAACCGCCACAAACTCGGACGTGACTCATTCTAAAAGCAGAGGATAGGATCATTAGTAGCAAGACTTCTGCCTGTTTTTCCCATGTTGACTCTTGTGACACTTTCCACCCTCACAGATAAAAAGTCCAACGTGATGTTTGTCCTGACGCTGCACGGGGGCCACCTGGGCTTCTTCGAGGGGGCCGTACTCTTTCCGCAGCCCCTCACCTGGATGGATAAGGTCATCGTGAGCTACGCCAACGCAATCTGCCAATGGGAGCGAAACAAAACGCCGTGC
Source organism: Hippopotamyrus pictus (assembly GCA_026781145.1). Classification (NCBI taxonomy): domain Eukaryota; kingdom Metazoa; phylum Chordata; class Actinopteri; order Osteoglossiformes; family Mormyridae; genus Hippopotamyrus; species Hippopotamyrus pictus. Next base: position 16,153,516 of record JAODLC010000021.1, read on the forward strand.
CAGAGCAGGGACACCTGCCCGGAGGAGACGGAGGAGAAGGTTTAACACGCAGTCCTCCTCACTCCTCCACACTGCTCCTGTGTCCCACTCACACCATGAACTTCTCTCAAGATAAAGCCAATTCACTTCACTGATAACCAGGAACGGTTCTTCTCTTCTGGGACCCTTGCACTTACTCTCAGCTGCTAGTGTTCCCTGAGTAATCTGGAGAAGGATACCTATGGTGTGTCCATCTGAAATCGTGGTAAACGGAATGAAGGAAGTGTCTGGCTTTGTCTTTTTCACTGTTATACCTCCAGGTTTTTGGCCCCGCCCCCCCCCCTTTTTCCCCAAAGAAAGTCGAGCAATGTTTTTGGGATGTCAGGGTTAGGACTCTGGTCCCCTGAGACTTGCACCTACTGAGCCCCCCGCCCTCTTACCTAATCTACAAGGCCGAAGACATGTGGTACATCATGGACGTACACTCTGGATAAAATGCTCCTCCGTTGTAAACGTTGACGTAAACATTGACGTAAATGTTAAATGAATGGAGTCATATCCAGGTGATGTTTCGACTTCCTGCTTGTTCCGGCGTGTTGAGATGCATCTACTTCTTCCACAGTTCAGTCCAGGCCTCAGCTGCCTTCTCTGAACGGTTATCTCTTCTCTTGATGGGCCTTATCTCAGGAGCGCTCACCAAAATGGTGGTGAGGAGTAACTGTGGAAGATCACGTCCAGACCACCGGTAAGAAACACAGCTCTTAGAGGCCCAGTACTCCTCCATTTCCTCAAAGCAACCATGTCTTCACTCGAGGCCAAATGACAGCTTACCTGTATAATTCCTCGGCACTTTACACCGTCAGTCCTCGTCTCCTCGTGAAGTGGGCATTTCTGCTTTGGAAGCCATTCTCTAGCTGAGCAAGGCTCGATCCATGACCAAAAGAAGAGCCTCAGAACTTTATCTCTGAGTTTGTGCAGACCACTGGTCTGCCCTGCATGGTGACGAGCTCCTGGTATACTCAGATGTATGATCTGTACTGTACTTCTGGAAGCCCTGAGTGCCTGTAAATTCCTGTTTGAGCTCTAAGTGAGTGCAGACCTCTGGTCCATGCTGCATTGTGAAGATCTCAGTGTCTGTAGATGAAAAAGTTATGCTGATATGCCGTGTGATCCCTGCCTGGCATTGTTTATATATTAGTGTACAGTAAGTGATGTTTCGAAGCCCGGCCTGGCTGTGCGACCGTGTGTCTCGGCACTCTAGTCAAATGGAGTACAATGAGAATGCAGTCTGAGGAGCACTGGATGACCTGAAGGGGCTTCCCAGAATTCCCCTCTGTTTGGTTACCATCTCTAGCTTTAGCTTGTCATTCCCATCATCCATCGTTGTACATGTTCACTTTCTCAATGCGGTGTGTTCCAAACCTCGGCATTCCACGCTCCAGTCTGTGCCAGTGCGGTATTCAAGCCAAAGTCCATGGCGTGTTCTCGGCTCTCGGCTGAATCACGGGAGGGCGTCTTTCTGTGCTGCGGGTTGTTTTTTTTAGGCAGTGGGTTCCATCTTCTCTTGGAGAAGATCCACAGCCAGACAGCTACAGGCAGTGGGTTCCTTCTTCTCTTGGAGAAGATCCACAGCCAGACAGCTACAGGCAGTGGGTTCCTTCTTCTCTTGGAGGAGATCCACAGCCAGACAGCTACAGGCAGTGGGTTCCTTCTTCTCTTGGAGAAGATCCACAGCCAGACAGCTACATAGCTTTTGTATCATGAGATGGAATTCCTGGGAAACCAGAACATGGTGCTCTTTCTTATTTTATCCCCACCTTTTGTTAGTTTCCAGTTGTGGGGTAAACGTAAATCCCCCTGCTATATACTCCCAATGTAGACCAGATAAACGTTCTCTGGTGTTACTGCATCAGTTCTCTTTCAGTCCTGCCCACCTGTATGTGATTGAGCTTTTACAGGGTTCAGTGAATCATTGTGGCCTGTGTCAACTTTAACTTGGTTTACCATCATGAGATTGCCCTGTAGCTGGAGATGGTAAGACTTCCTGCTCAGCCAATGATGTTAGTAAAACTTAGTGTGAATCTTATTACATATGACAGCTCAGAATTATTTTGAATCCTTGGTGAGTTGTGAGGGAAATCAGGCTTTTCTAGCTGTTACACCCTTTTTCTGGGCATCTTCTAAAGCAGCAACTGAACGACAGTCCCATCATCCAGCCCTATGTACCTTTAGTAATGGCTCCCTCTGCTGGTTAGGAGACTGGCGTTCCATAATTTCACAGATATGGAGAATTCCCTCTGCTGCTTATACAAGTGTAGAAAGCTCCCCCTGCTGGCCAGCCTCACTCACAGAAGTACAGAGAGGGAGCAGAAGCGTCACCTACGTGAGTGGAACAGCCCTTCATCAACAAAGACTACCTGCATAAGCTGACTGAAGACCAGGACTCAGCATTGCACAATCTCCACTAGCCTGTTACAGGCTTCAACACCAAAGTGTCATCTTATAGCATTGAAATGCCAATAGAGTCATTGTACTGCAAGTAGGAAAGTCCAGTCTGCTAACCAAACGGCTGACAGATGGAATTGGACCACTGCTGCAGAAATAGCTGGAAAAAAAACTTTTTGAGATGCAGTGAAATCGGCCTGCTTCACCAGGCCCTGCTCAGATACTTTATTGCTTTTCTAGACTTTCCACACTATTGCAGGTTCTGAATGGTTAGCTCTGCATTAGACAAGGCCAAATGTAATTAAACAAAGTAATTGTTATAATTATTATTTTGTATCTTTTTTGTTAAGGTTTTTAAATTGATTTATTGAATGTATGTAGAGTCAGTATGAGTATGTGACTGTACTTGCATTTGTCTGATGTTTGTTTTGGACCTTCGGTTAATCCTCAGTGAATGGTAACGAGGGGCCAAGCACAAGATAAAGAACAAAGGGCAGTGGTCCACGTATGGGAGGGGGGTCGCAGGGGGGTGGGAAGGCATCACTGTGAAGCCTCCAGATCAGAACATATCAGATGTGTAATAGATGACTAAGAATGAGTGACAGTTAGTTATGACTTAAAGCTGTTTAAATCCTTGTTGTTACTATTATTATTGTTATTATAATTAATTTTCGGTGGGGGTGGAAGGCCCCTTACATCGTGTGTAGCTTCATCACACTGTTGTCCATTAGGGTTAGCCGATTGACTCAATGTGATTGTGACGCATTACACATCATCAAAGTGTCACTGGTAACAAAACAAAACAAAAAAAAAACGGCCAGGTTTTTAAAGGGAAAGCTGGGCTGTCAGCCTCTGGGAATCTCTGCCCTCTGTCTATGTGCTTTCAGCATCCTGTCCGAATTGACTTGCCTTGATGAAGAATCCACCGGCGTGTAAGTACAGAAGGCTTCACTCACTCACTTGTAACAGTGTAACTTGACGTGCTGGTGTAGGTGCATTGCAGATCACTTGTGTATTTTCGTTGAACAGAATGTTTTGGTGTGTGTTGTGAGTATTAAAAGTACAGTTCTGTTGAAGAATAAATTATTTTTTTGTAAACAGTTCTGTCCTACTCGTCCTGTGATTTGTGGCCATAATCTTTGTCTTGTTTCTTGTTCCTGTTACTTTTTGTTTCCCCTGCCGTACTGAACTAGAGTAACTGTGTGTCACTTGGATCAAATTACCGGTATGACCTTTCTCTCCTCACTTGCCCCATTTTGTCCAATAACTTTTATTGTTAATATAATTAAACAAATACAGTACAATGTACTTACATTAAAACTAACAAATAATGCTTCCCAAAGTATCAGTGACATTACCTGCACTGCAAACTACATTGGCACCACATATAAAATCAGTACGCAAATAGAATCAGGCGAGAGACTTTATGTAATGCCCACACTTAATGAAAAGGAGTGACCCCCCCCCCTCCTGCTACCCCATGTACATCCAGCCTGGCCAAGCACATTAAAAAGTCTGAAGTCTCAGTCCAATCAGTGGTATTCCGTCTTATAGAGATGCATGCAGGGCGTTACAGAAGCAGCCATGGATGTTTCAGCCTAAGCTGTGCTACATCGTTCTGCATACTTCGCTTCTGTAGAGTTCAGGCCAAACTGCAAGTTGCACCAGATAAAATATATCATAATTAATTTTCTAGACACCCATCTGCTCTTCCTCCGATATCAAGATCTGCACCATGGGGAAAAAAATTGAAAGAGGCTTTTGGTCTATAGTGCCACATTTGTGCAGTACAGTATTGTCTTTCCAACAGAACTGAAACACAGAGACTGGGAGATAGGTGATCTGAATTTAAGGCAGGTTTATAGAATGCAAGGTGTCATCAAACACAGCACAGACATACCACCTCGCATGGTCATATTAACATATTAGCATGACCTCATGATCAGAGACACTGTTTACAGCTTAACCAGGTTTTAGGAGCTGGATTCGTTTTCAGGATTACATTGTTCTGAGCTGAAGGTCCTCAACTTCAGGGTATATATATGTTTAACTGGTGCACAATTAAGATTCTGAGTGCGTGGCTCAGTGGGCTAAGCTTCTGTGCATGTGATTAGAAGGGTGCTGGTCCAAGCCTGGCTCTTGACCAAGGTCCTTAACCCCCAACTCTGTAGGTGCTGCAATGGGTTAAGGCTGAGCCTGGTGTGACTATGGAGGTTATGAGTCGCCATATTTCATGAGAATATCCAAGCTCACCCTTCCTTGTGGTTTCTGCCAGCTGTACACAGGGAAGTGGTGATGGGTGGGGTTGTCAAGATGAAGGAACTGTCTTGGACTCACTCTCTCTCTCTGCTTTTTGTTTTTTTAACAGAGGTTCTTCTATTCTTTAAAATATCCTCTACGAAAATAAGCTTATAGGTATATTCTTTGACTATCCAGTATATGCAATGTGGGACCAAGGTCAGGAATCGAGAGTTAAAGGGCAGTGTCCTCCGAATCGAAGAGCAGCCTCGCTGTGGCCTTGCCATCGTAGCTGGGCGCCTGCCCGTCAAACTCAGCTGGAAGGATCTCAACATCAAACTCCTTGAAGTAGTCTTCCAGATCATCCCCATGAATATGGACCTTGAAACATGAGGGGTGGATTCAGGAAAACTGTGCTGGTCAAAGCCGCCCAAAGCCTCACCCCAACCACGTGGTCTTCTCTCTGCTTACCCTGTCCAGCAGCTTGCTCTTCATGAAAGGTTTTGCTCCGTTGTAGGTGGTGGTGAAGTACCAGGGCTGATGGATGAAATGAACGGTCTTGAAACGGGCAGGGAACGAGTCCTGTTCACACCACAGAAAGAGATGTAGTTGGTCATCTTGGAAAACTCCAACAAACTCCCTCTGTGAACAGCTACAAGGGACTTTACAGTCACCTGCAACATGTCCACCATCTTCCTGAGGTCCGTGGGCTTGATGCCTGCGGCCTGTTGCATGGTGAAGCCCTTGAAGTTCTCGATCATGCAGAAGCCGTTGATCTGGGTTTCCTCATTCTCCAGCAGCTTCTCCAGGATGACACAATAGGCACGCAGGATCTGGGCATGTGCAGTCAACTTGATGAATCACCTTTTATTAATATTATTAACACTCAGCAGAGATAGTTTCTTTATTAATTATGATTCTGCTCATTTAAAAGCAGAATATAGAAATAAGGTCACGCTGTTTTTTTTTTTTTTGCCATAATAATAGTTATTTTTAATTTAAATTAAATATAATTTTAAATAAGTTCGATCTCCACACAGATTGAATCGTTAATCAAATAAAAATAATTAATTAGAGACTAGTCAGAGTAGGGGAAAACTCTTTTTTAAATCTCATCATTAGCTTGTTTCCATAAGGACTACATAAGTAATTTTGGACCATGGATGGATGGATTATGGATAGATGGATCATAGATACCAGCAATGGCTGTTACAACCGTTTCACTGAATCTATTGAGTGTATCTAGATTAAAACATATCAAAGTAGTCCAATATAAACAGCAATAAATGACACACTGTCAGTGACATAATCAGAAGTACTAAGACCAAATACAGCCACACTCACAGTGCCCTTAAAGGCACAGTTACCTCATCAAAGGTGATCTCGTCATAGTCCCAGTTCTCGATGTTGAACAGCAGCACCACTCGGCCGTGCTTGTCCCTGCTGGGCAGGACGCTGGGAAAACCAGCCTCGATGGTGCTACGTACAGCCTCGGGGGTCAGGTTCTCAAAGAGCTCGGGGTACTGCTGTCTGAAGCGCACATAGCCTGCAAGGACAGGGACAGAGGGCACATCCACGACTGACAACGACTGCTCTTACACTGCACCCTGAACGGAGCCAGATATGCATGGCTGCCTCTCTTGGGGCCAAGGCAACTGGTGTAAATAAACTTTCTAATACTGCCTACATACTCTGAGGTTAATTCAAATGTGTTAATTTCTCCCTCCGTTCCATGACAATTTTTTCATGTACAACCGAACAGCAAATTTTCCATGTACAACTGAACTACAAACTCACTCAGTCCACAGGATGCATTCTCTAAAAAAGAATGAAGGTAAAGTACTAAAGATGCCCTTCCTCATCCTCCCCTGTGTTGCTCCCAGACCGAATGTAAAGCTCATCAGCTGTTTTCTTGCCTTGACCTCAGTTGTAACTGCACTAAGGCCCAGTCCATTAGCTTCCCGCAGCATTTCTCACGGCAGGGAAACACAGCGACGCCATTGTCTTAGCTTTCGGCCCCAATTAGCCCCAGAGAGATACACCCCACCCTACGTTTGGCCTGGATCCGCTATGCATGCTCCAAGTCTCGGCACTTCCAGGCCGTGACCCAAACGCCCCGGCGCTCACTGCCCATCCTGTGTGAGAATCCCACGCCTCCCCACTCTCTCCCCCGCTCCGCTGAAGCACCTCCATCTTTTGCATACAAAGGATCCTTTTGTCATAACTCCTATAAAGCCTTAGACTCTGTTGGACAACCCAATTAAGAGACTAGAGGAGACAGATGGCAGGCAGACGGGACGCGACATAACGCGGCCTGTCAAATAGGAGTGGGACAGGAGCCCATTTTCAGAGCACAATCAGGACCATTCACTTAGGGTCACCACGCTCCCCCTAGCCCCCCTCCCTTACCTTTCATAAGCTCGTAGGCACGGCCCACGTCGTACTTCCGTGCCCGAACGAATCTCAGCAACATCGTGTCAGACTGCTCGCCGAATCGACTCTGCACGCCCCGCGACACCTCATCCTCGCCGGCCCTCTCCCCGATGGCAGCACGCAGCTCCTTTACAGCCAGTGCTCGCTTCTCATCCGTCTCGTTTAACTCATCCTTTGCCTTGCGAGGGCACAGAAGGAAGTTAGTGAGTGAAGGCTAATGGGTTAGCCGCTAACGGGTGGTGGCTAATAATTGGTGGCTAACAGGAGATAGCTAATGGTCAGTGGCTAACAGGTGGCTGCTGTGGGGAGACAGCTAACAGGTAGTGGCTAATAATTGGTGGCTAACAAGAGATAGCTAATGGTCAGTGGTTAACAGGTGGCTGCTATGGGGAGACAGCTAACAGGTGGTGGCTAATAATTGGTGGCTAACAAGAGATAGCTAATGGTCAGTGGCTAACAGGTGGCTGCTGTGGGGAGACAGCTAACAGGTGGTAGCTGACGAAAGACAGATAACGAGTGGCAGCTTATGGATGGTGGCTAACGAGAGACAGCTAATAGGTGGCAGCTACAGTTAACAGGTGGCATTAACGAGAGACAGACACTGGTTGGCAGCTAATAGGTGGGGCTAATGCAAAGTCTGGCCAGACAAGGATTCCTACCTTCTGCACTGTGTGATCTGGTAACTTCTTGCAGGGCCCAAACACCGGTCCGTGGTCCTTGACTGTGAGGTGTTCTAGTTTGGCTCTCAGAGTCTGTTCCTCCTCCGATACCAGGCGGAAAGTCCCACTCTGGGTGCAGACAGACAGATGGACAGATACAACAGTTTAACAATGCAAATATGTCAGCATTAAGACAAACAAATTGTGAATCCACACATAATAAGTAGAATTGAGAGCCCAGTAATTCCGCTTGACATTAAGGTATTATAAAATTAAGAGGAGCCACAGTTAAACTGAGAATTGTGCTTGCTTACCACAGCAGTCATCTTCTGAGACCCCGAGGAACTTCAAACACACTGGAGACCGACAGGAGATCTGGGTCCTTCCCTCTGGAGAATCGACTTGTCTGTCAATAGCATGTCTTGTTATTGTCACACATTAAAGCAAGAGAGAGAGAGAGAGAGAGAGAGGAAACAGAAACAGGCCTGGAAACACGAGGGCCGTTTCCATCATCAGTGAGAACGTCCCACAGCTCAACATCAGCAAGACAAAGGAGATGGTGGTGGACTTCTAACATGACAAAGAGCCCCTCAAACCAGTGACCATCCAGGGGTGAGGAGGAGAAGGTGATGCAGACCTACAAAGCCCTGGGGCTCCACCTGGGCTGGGCGGACAGCACAGCGGCGCTTTACAAGAAAGGCCAGAACAGACTCTGCTTTCTGAGGAGGCTCTGCGGTTTGTGATGTGTGTAGTGGGATGCTGAGGATGAAGAGGATGGTGTCAAAGTTGAAAAATATCATGAACAATTCTGCCCATCCATTCCAGGGGGCGCTGTCTTGGAGCATCTTTAGCCACTGGTTCAGTCCACTAGTCACGTTACTGAGGATGCTTCCTACCTGCTGCCATCAGGTACCACAGCCCCTCTGATTCTTGGCACTACACGGTGAGCCCTGATTGGTGGCGCTATAAGGTGAGCCCTGATTGGTGGCGCTATAAGGTGAGCCCTGATTGGTGGCGCTATAAGGTGAGCCCTGATTCCTGCTTATTTTCCAAGCAGCTCACCTGAGCCGTTACCACCTGTGGCCCAGCACAGGAAGCAGCCTCAGTTAACTACATCTCACCTCCCCGTTCATCCAGTATGCTGTGCATGCTTTCCTTTTTGTACTGGGATGTTCTCCCAATAAGGTGCTGAGCATATGTAATATGACTGATTGCGTATGACACCTTCAGGAAACAAAAAGTCACTACGGCTGCACCCTCAAGTTCTACCCTAGCTGTAGGTAAACGTCCCTTTTAAGTTAGAGAAATGGATTATGAGGATAATTTTTGTACAATTGGGAGTATATTCATGTTGTTTGTATTTTGGGGAACAGAACTGTACCATGGCTGTACTCTATTTTCTGACAGTGTATTAATTCATTACATTTCATACATTATGCAGTTTTACAATTAAGACATTGGCATGGCTGATTAAATAGTTCTGAGCAAGACGTTTGCAAGTGGGATTTGCCCAGAAAGTCTGCCACTGTATTCCTAAAAACCATAGCCAATTAACATCTGCTATCTGAGGAGAACAGCTAACAGAAAGGACTGAGGAATTAGCATTAGATGTTACAAAGCATATTGTACTTTCCATTTTTAAAAGATGATGAAAGAGCTCATTTTAAAAAGTTTGAGATTATTTCTAGACCTGCTGATGTAATCAGGTTCACATTTTTGTGCCAGAAAGCTACAGCTGAAGTCTGATTGCTGATATTTCCTGCCTTGGCTGACCTACCTTGGTCCCGGGGTGCAGGTGCTGTCTTGTCTGCGGAAACAATGAGCAGAATGCGAGCAATCACCACGGAGTCGGAGGATGGAGGACCAGAGAGCAAGCTGTGAGTGCAGGAGCGCTTTACAGCGATAGATGCCTCTCACGGCGGATCACTATAAATAATCAGCATGACGAAGGGGGAGGGAGGAGCAAGCTAGGAGGGGGCAGGAGCAGTCCTGTCTGGTAGCCAATGAGAAAGGGTCAAGGGGCAAAAGGGGGTGGGAGGGGCTTTAGGAAGGGAAAAGGGGGAGGGGGTAGAATGTCCAAAGGGGAGAAATTGAATGATTCCCTCTATCTGCTCTTTCCACTTCAATTAAGGTGAGGTTTTTCTCTCTGGAGAATGGACCTGTTGATTAATTGAGTTGATGCTTGGACTTCGGGGCCTGGGACTGACCTAGAAAGGGAGGATATGTACAGTGTAGGGGTGAGGGGTCCCTGTTAAGGTCCCGAGTTTAATTCATTACAAATTACTGCAGAGTATGATGGAAAAAACAGAAGAGAGTCCCAAATACCAACACATAATTAAAACTGGCTAGAATCAGAAACAACTATTGCTTGATTGGCAACAATCAAATTATTTGTAGCCTAATCTACCATCGGACACATTTATAAGCCACTGTGCCCTTCATGACAGGTGACCTATGGCCTCTGTAATGCTATGGCTTTTAGGTCTATTAATGCTTACTGCTGGGATTGCACAGGGTTGGTAATAAGGTCTGACTGCAGCCTCTGGTGACCCCGTTGCATGCTAGTGCATTTATTGCGATTATAAGCTGCTGGTCATTTACTTAATCAAATGAACATTAAGAATGGAGGCAGTCTGGAGCAAAACAAAATCCTCATACTTTCTCATCTGCCTGGAGAAAAGGTTTAAAGGTCAATTTTGTTTTTAAATCTATTTCAATCTCACACCACAGCTTACTTGCAAGACACCGTGTGTAGATATTGCGAACATTGAGTGTCTCACCATTTATCCTGGTCTAGGTCACAGGGGGCCCTGATGCAGGTCTCAATAGCACCCCCTAAAGGCCATAAATCAGTATAGCACCTACCCTTCTGCCATAGCTGCCTGCCTCATTTACAATGCAACAGGCACAGTTAGACATAAGCCACTGTAGCTTTGCTTAACTCTGTGGCATTTAGTCTAAGTGGTTATACACCAATAAGTACTATATTATGCTAAAAGAGCATAACAAATGTTACAAACACACATATTTGTGAAATATACCTTTTGCAGGTGCTGTGTAACACAGGCACACCAACATCAACAAATCACCTTGGTAGTTCGGGCCTTTATTCGATTTGTCCAAATGTACAATAAAAAAAAGTGGTACCAAAGGGCAGAAAACAAAATTAAAGGAATTAAAGAATAAAAATAAACAAATAACCCCCCACAAAAACAAAATCTGGAAAGGGCCTCAAAGTGCGACTGTCTAAGAGACAGAAGAAAAGGGAACTGATCTCTGACAGACTGCGGTCCCGTCGGAGCCGCTGACGGCTACGTTCTGGCCCTCACAATGGTCCCGGAGTAGCTCACATGGAACGGGGGACACCAGTGTGACTTGGATCGGGCTGTTCTGCAGGACACTAATAATTGCAAATCTCTCCTCCTCCTCCACGCTCCCCTTCCACAGCTGTTTCGAACGGCCATCTACAACTCGGTCTTCTTCTTCTTCTTCTTGGACTTCTTCTCATCTTCCTCGACCACAGGAGGATTGCGGGCCTCCTTCTTCAGATAGGAGATGAAGTCGCTGACTTCACGGCCGCCCTGTGGACAGAGCAGCGGTCAGACCGTAAGGAGGGCATGCCATTGGAAGGCCGAATGCACCTTATGCAGCACCAAAACTGCCGGCACACAGACCTCATATCTCTTTGGATTCTGCTTCTGTCCAGCGGGAGAAAAGTATAGTGTGGGGAACCTGAAATACGAGCAAAAAGCAAATCAGGTAGTGTGTAGACATGAGTCACACGTCAGCTTAGACACATCAATAAGCACTCGTTTAAACCAAAAGAACAAGCGAGGGAACAGATGCAATGCAATAGAATCACAGCTCAATGACAAAGACGAGCAGCTCAAGTTCCTTACCCTCTGACTTCATAAGGTGGTGGCACGTCATTGGCAGTGGCATCCATCTTGGCTATGACAATATTGGGGTCCTTGGAAAGCTGTGACGAGTGGGGGACAGGGGGTAATTTAACAGTTGAAATGTTTACCCTACAAACCCATACATCATCTATACTTGCTTGTCCTATGCAGGGCTATGGGGGTCTGGAGGGAATATCCCAGGATGGGGCACCAACTTACAGTAGTGCATACACAAACCACTCACGCAAACATTCACGCCTACAGGCACCTGGCAATTACAATTCACCTTAATGTATTTTTGGACTGTGGGGATGAACCAGAGAAAACCCCACAATGATACAGGGAGAAGATGCAAACTCCACAATCGTAGACCTGGGGTACAGACTCAACTCCTGATTTCATAGGTGAGACAACCCAGCTAACCTTTCCCTTGATTTCTCTCACTCACACATTCCTGAAGTCCTTCCCTTTCTCCCATCTTGCCTGGCTAATTGTTATATTTGGAAGGCTAGATGTTTCTTCACCATCGCTACACCTGCTCATGTTTTCTTCATTTCAGTAGGCTTACCTTCTCACCCAGCTCCTTATACTTGGGCTCCAGACTCTTGCAGTGACCACACCATGGTGCGTAGAACTCAATCAGAACATCTTTGTCATCAGCATTCACGATTTGGTCAAAATTCTCGGCCACCACAACCTACGGCGAGCAGTGCGGAAGAGTTAGAAAGGAGGACAAGGAACCGCTTTTGCATTAGACCTTCTCCTAGGCCGACTCTATAATACTGTCCCAGTTTACCTTTACTGGTCCATCATTGCTTTCAGGGATTGGCTCAGACTTGAGGTACCGCTTCAGATTTCCATCAAAGTAATCCTGGAGAAATCGCTCCAGCGCTTTCCCATCACGTCTGCCAAAGGAGTACCAGCACACATCATTTAACTCTCTGGGACCAAGTGTCTATTCTCTGTTCTCCATTCGAGAAGCGAGCATTGTGTACAAACCAGTCCGGCTTTCATTTTAGTCAAACAACTGAATATACACTCAAACAAATCAATAATGGGGAAAAAAAAAAAATCGTAAGAAACCCACGAGAACTCCTCCTGCATGACGTATTTATCCCCTTTGGTGGTCCGGATGCCCACCACGGGAACCTCCCCAGTGCTGGAATCCAGCCCCAACTCCGATAAGTCATGGCTGAAGCTGTTCTTGTTGGCCACAGCGAAGTTCAGCTTCTTTCCCTGGTCCAGGAAGCTCTTAGCCACCTTCATCACTCTACAGAAAGAGGAAGCGATGATTGATCATTGATCCTCAAAGCACGTGCCTCATTTCTGAAACCAAACACCAATCAGTACCTGTTTCTCCAGTAGTTGGAGCCTTTGGGGTTCTTCTCATAGTCCACATCATAGTAGGCCACCATCAGATCTTTCGCCTTCAGCTGGTCCTTGTTGTCATCAGTCAGGTGGGGGCAAATTCCGAAACTGGAATTGGGAAAAAGATTCCCGTCAACGCCGATGCACCAACTGTGTCAGTACAAGCCGCACTGTTACAGTAGTTAGGTTTCATGGCCTCACAGCTTAGGGAGAAAATGCTCACATGTTATCCTGGATGAACTTCTTGATTTTGGAGCTGGCGAACTTTTCCTCGTTATAGGGTACGTCGCTCTCCTCAAATTTACTGCTGAGGTGCTTTGGCCGGAAGAGAACGACACCCCTGACAACAAAACACACTTTTCATTAAGAATTCAGTCTACAGAGATTTGCAGAGAATCTGGGCACTAAACAGGGTATACCACTGCCCGAAACTCAATTACACATTATGTCAGAATTGCATACATTATGTTATATAGCATATAGTTCCAGCAAATTAGCAATTTTGATTTATCCGTTCCAAGTGCTCCGCATAAACGACAAGATGCTACTAAAACATCAGCTAGTTAAATATGATCTATCTAGCTTCAAGTCAGTGATTTATGTAAAGGATCGTACAATATAGCAAGATCTTATACTACAGCAAACAGGCTACTTTAACATCAAACTAGCATCTGTCCTTACAGGTTATGCTACGTTGCATTTTAAGCAGTTAGATAAACATAATTCGCTGTGCAGGAAGTTTGTTTAAAGTGTTTGAGCAGGTGAACAGAAGAAAGTTGAAGAAACAACTCCAACATTCACAGACACTTTTCTCGTATCCATTTGCCATCCTAATTTTTTTGTTTACTGTGGAGAGCAACGATAAGTTTGATCACAGAATAAATGCATTTAAGAGCTGCGCGCTCATGTGTTTTTTGTTGTTACTATTAGTCAAAGCAGCACCCTCTCAAAATCCGTAACGAATCGCATCTACACTGATCCCGCCCCCACCCCCCCAGCCAATCCGCTCCTCACACGCAGTGCTCCATCCCTCCAGTACGCATTTATAATAACGATAAAGCCATAGTGCACAGCGATCGGGGGCGGATATGTCCTTTATGAATGTAGAACGCATTACCCTTCTCCATGTAACTGAATGAATCAGAGCGATCATAATGCAAAGCTTGGCAATATTAGGGAACGTGCTGAGTGAAGTAAAGCTTAATTTATTAAAATTAGAGTAACAATTAAACGCATTTGAGATAAATGTCTCCTGAAAATCAGTGGCTGCATAATTTACCATGAACAACACTTTATTTTTGGCACGGGGTATCGTTGCAATATTTCTATCTTGATACTTAAAGTGGTACCGGTATCAAGGTTATAATTTTGGTTTTGTGACAACACTGCTCCCCCAAGCGTTTCCCTCCTCAGAAGTTGGGGTGTCCGGTCGCACGGCTCGTGGAGGAACCTACTCGGCATCAACGTCGTGTTTCTTCAGCAGCTCCTCGTTGTTGGTGTGTGCAAAGCGATAGGACTCCCTCAGGGCCCCAGCAGCCTTCAGGAACTCCGCCTGGGCAGGACTAGCGGAGTCCGAGAAGAAGCCTGGGGGAGGGGGGGCAAAGTCATGAGGGCCGGAGCCGTGTCTAGGAACCCCCGGACGCTAGCATGAACGCTGGTCCGCCAGGCAATACTTGCATTTATCAGACGTGGTTGCTTCAAATAAACACAGATTCTTCAGACAGTTTTGCACAACACGCCTTACTTGGTTTCCAGAAATATAAGGAGGGAAAAACCCTTTTCAGGATTCCTCGACACGCACCCACAACACTGGCATCGCGATCATTGACATAATTCTCGAATTCCGCCACCGTCTTGATCTCCACAGAGGCTGGGCCGGCTTGCTTCTTCAGATGGCTCACAATTCCATCTGGAGGAAAGAAGGGAGCAGTTCTCCGGAACAGGCCAACAGCGAGCCAAAGACCGGGTCAGACTACAGCATTACACGTGTTGAAGTCCCTAGTTTTAAGTACCTGCAGTTCTGGGTCCGTCATAGGCCCCGGAATCTTCTCCATCCCTGAAGATCTTCAGCGTGGGATATCCGCTGACACCATACTTACCGCACACGTTGGTACTGGCTGTGCAGTCCACCTGAGGGAAGTGCACAGGCTCAAGGTCATTCCTAGGGCACTTTTTGAACAGCCAATCGATGACAGCAGGACCAACTCCGACACACTGTTCTGTACCTTAGCCAGCGGGACAATCCCTTTAAGTCGTGTCGCTGCAGCCTCGTACTCCGGGGCAAGTCGTTTACAGTGACCACACCTACAGGAAAGGCAAACATTCACCACACATCAGTTTACACAGTAAAGTGTGACAAAGCACACACCAGTTACCTAATTAATATCCGTCATACGTGGACTGGTATTATGTGCACCAGGTCTTGTGAATGGACTCCGGACTTCAGGCGCCAAATCAAAAGTAGCACACTACTACAAAAACCAGTGACTTCTAGAAAATAAACTTATTTCGGTGCCTTCTCAATTCAAAATCCCCTTTTCAAACATGGTTCTCGTTTATGTTGTCTTTTACAGTTTTAAGTAATCCATTGGGTACATTTGCTTTTAAATCGAGCATCACTGTATTAAAAGCAGTGAAGTCCGCACAACATAATGGTACTAAATATTAAGTAGTTTTATTTCAAAATGAATCACTAAATTTAAAATTATATTTAAGTTAAGTACACATTGCACCACTGGTTTGTTGCCGCTATTGCGGACGAAGCGTTTCCAACCAATCAAATGGGGACACCAAAATCCAGCCATCCAATCAGAGCATGACAACAGATGAGACGCCAAACCCCTCTACTTCCTTAGCAACATTCATCCGCTTTAAATAATTTGAAAACCATCTGAGAACATTTTTGCAGCATCTGAGCCTGCAAAAAGTTACATTAAAGAGAACTACACACCAGTTCGTCTAGAAAAACGAAACCGAATAACCTGCTAGGTAGCTCGCTATGGAGCTAATTTACTCCAAACATGAGTTTCTACGGATAGCAGTTCTGCGATTACTGCAGAATCATTCCTCATTTCAAAGTTAAAACTGGAACTAGATGCCTAGCCAGCAAATTTGCACCCTTTAAATGAAAATACACAACCAGTGCACTCGTTAGTGTAGAAATTCAATGCCAGTAACGAAGTAACATTTAGTTCAGCATCACAACGAAAAGGACAGCAGACAATCTACTCTTATTATTCCCACAATGACAATACGACTGCCGCTTCTAGAGAAGGAAACGAAAGTCCTTCCATGCCTCGGGATAGCGAGCAAATGGCAAACGGGAAATGGGCATGGACACTGACTGAGATATACCTCTTCGACTGCCGAATAAAGCAAGATCACTCACCACGGTGCAAAGAACTCCACAAGGATAAGTTCGTGGTCTGAGATTTTGCTTTCAAAATCGTCATCGGTAAATTCTAGCACATCACTGGCCTGGACAGCCCCAAGAAGAACTACTGAGAGAAGCAATTTAAACATCGCTCTACTGAATGGTGTCACGCCACACGGATCTAGCTACAGTGAACCAGCTAAAAATATTAAACGCTGCTGCACTGGCTGACTTTACTCCTCCGCCCTGTCTGAATAACGTGAACCGGGCTCGGGCCCCGAACAGCACACAACGCCGCTATAAGGAAGAGGGAAGCCTGCGCACCCAGGAGGATGTTCTTGACTGGGGCCCTCCCAAAGTAACCACAGTGTGGCAGCTCGCCATTGGTCCGTACGAGCGTCATGCTCGGCGAGGCGGCCAATCACAGCAGCGCTCACACGAGTTCCCTGTGAAAATCCTTGTTGGAGAGAAAACGATGAAGGAGTCATGGAGCTGTGATGGTGTTGCGTAGCCGGTGCGCTGCTCTGCAGTCGTGCATGGGAATGCTGTCTCCCGGTACTCCCCAGGGGATGGCTTAGTGTCAATACTGATACTTATGGTATGTCACATTATAATATCTACACTGATAATCATGGTAAACCAGTATGTACTCTGGCACTGCTATATCCTCAACACTGAACACATGGGAAAGATGAGACAAATTCTCCTGAATAAATGGAACCTACATGCATCCTACAAAACAATCATTCATAATGGTTATCGGGCACGTTTTTTCCCCAATCCATTATCTATCTCTTCGCTAGCATTTACATCATAATGCTGTTAATATGTGTATTAAAATGTTGTTTTGATAGGTCGCCTATACATAATATACATACACTTATTATACATAAATCATGGTACTTTAATGCAGGGCGTTGAAAGTTCTGTTACCATTAACCGAATACAGAAAACAGAATCGTCACAGGAATCCGTTTTCCTAGGGGTGTTAACAACGTGGGAAACTCCTTTAAAAACTTTCCAGACAAGAAAAAAGTACATATGGCCTCGTACTTGGGATATCATTTATGGGCTCCTTTCAATATCCCTGATACGGTAAGATACATCTCATAGATATATAAATTAAAATTATGATTAGATTTAAAAAGTCTTAGTACATGAGAGTGAAATTATTAAGTGGTATAAAGTAGACAGGCTGACAGGGAATAAACGACGTTCCATATTAAAGTACACGTGTAAAGGAAATAGGACCATACTCACTGAACTACTAGGAAAAAGTCTGTCACCACAGCGTCAAGCGTCAGTAAATCTGACTATACCAGGATTTCAGTATGTTTTATATTTCTCTCATAATTAAACGGTTATTAGTCTCAGTCACTGCTCAAACTTACCGACTCAAGCTCTTTGCTGACTGATATTCAGAATCAACTGAATATTTAATGTGAGAATTCTCGCAACCCCATCAGAAATGAGATAAATAAAATTATTTGGTACCTCTTTACTTGACAGGGCACAAATACTTAGTAATACCTCAGTTACTACTGAAGTACAAATCATGAACAAATAGTGGCTACGTGCGATAAAAGATGTGTCATGATTCATTAATGATGAAGAAACATGAGATGAGTATTTCACTGGTGTTATTCATGACTTGTTCCTTCAGTGCTTCCTACAGTAGTTCACAAAAGTTTACAGAATTAACAGATAGTAGCAAATGCAGTAACTGCCTGACATAAAAACGTTAAGATTCATTAATGATGAATTAACATGAAATTAGTGTGTAACTAACACTTAGTTTGTGGTTAATTAGCACATCGATGATAGCATAATACTGTAGTTGTGCCCATCAAGTAAAGTGTTACCAGTAATTTAAAATTTTGTGGGTTAAAGGGTGAGTGTTTAACGAGCATAAAAGAGAAAGTGACAGGAGAGTGGGCCTTACCTTAGCAGGCTGCTCTTTTTATAGAAACAACGCCAAAGTTCATCCAGGCAATAGCCAATCAGAAACCAACGACTGGGAACGATCTCTGACTCAGCTGCAGGAGCGAGCTGAGTCTGTTCCTCGTCACCTCCCTGTGAGTGTGATGGCGCCCTGAGGTTTGTACTAACTAGCTAGAGGTTGTGATATTTGCCTTTTGCCATAAATAAACTACCAGTTCTGCCGCTGGATGCAGATTAATTACTATGTTTTACATAAACACCACAGGGGGATTACAATGTTCTGTTCACTTGTTAGTTTGTTTTAATTTTTGCAAAGTATTTTTACCTGCTTCCGCTTCCTAATACTGCATACTGTATATTTTTACACTGCGGAGCGACATGATGGTGTGTTGGGTAAGACTACCTGCATATTCTCCCTGTTTCCTCATCCATTGAGGTTAATTGCCTGAAGCGTATTTTGCCATGAACCAGCACCCTGGATGTTGCCCTGTGTTTCCTGGGATAGGCTCCCCCCCTCCCCCCATGACCTTGTGCTGGGTAACTGGTTGGGAGATGGATCACATTGTAAAGAACCCATTAGCTTGAACTGCATTGACATGACATGAATATGACATCGATAACAAAGAGTGGAAATAGCTGCCATCCTTTTGTCAGTTATACCATAAATCAGCGGTATAAATTATTGCACAGATAAACATACATGTTTTGCACTGTTTAAAATTAAAACATAACATCTCTTAAATGTGAAAAATAAGATAATAATGGAAATGGGTACTGAACTGGTGAAAACAAGAAGGAAGTTCTGAGCTGTGTAATCTGGTGCAGACTACAACTAATTTTCAGTTTCAGATAAAAAATATTACATACCTACTGTAAGCATCCGACAGTGAGCTGTCTGGTGAAGATATCACTTAAAACAGCTCAGAGTTTAATCTGTGGATAAAGTACCACTAGAGGTCGCTATCAGTCCAGGAACACCAGCCCAGTCATGATGCTGAAGCCCAGGAGAATAAAAATCACTTTGGGCAGCTGCCTCTCAGGAGAGTTGAGGTTATGCTGCAATATCTTCATGAAGGTTATGAAGCTGAAGGACCCGACTGCCAAACCCTCAGGAATTGCCTGGATCGAGCAAGAAGCTGAAGACGATGATGCTTTTGTGAAGAACGATGGCTATGCAGATCTCCATCTCCGTAAGAGACAAACCCTCTCTCAGACTATGCAGATCTCCATCTCCTTAAGAGACAAACCCTCTCTCAGACTATGCAGATCTCCATCTCCGCAAGAGACAAACCCTCTCTCAGACTATGCAGATCTCCATCTCCGTAAGAGACAAACCCTCTCTCAGACTATGCAGATC
>JAODLC010000021.1:16173307-16189155 GCA_026781145.1 Hippopotamyrus pictus
CATCTCCTTAAGAGACAAACCCTCTCTCAGACTATGCAGATCTCCATCTCCGTAAGAGACAAACCCTCTCTCAGACTTTGCAAGGGAACAATTTTCATCCAAGAATAATGACAACCGGGTTGCAAACATAGATGTGTTACATTTAAAATAGTATTAAAAAATCTGAATGTGTTGCTGATGGTCAACATCTATTAAATGGATGACCACTTAGTAAATTTCCTAGGATATCAGGACAAGATAACAACAAAAACAGGCATATTTATTAGTTAATCAGCTACCCTGTGATTTCACACATCTCTAAGTGGGAGTGGGCCTATTAATAGCAAACACCTGATTTACAAAGCCCATATAAGTACTGTATTATTAAGTTATTAATTTTCCCTAAATCTCATTACTCCGTCACATTGCAATGAAGTATCAGAGTATCAAAAAATATATATCTGAGATGGACAAAAGAAAAATTGTATAGCTACAATTTCAAGAAATATGACAACTTAGATACTATCAAGTATTGAAAATTGCCCTGTCATTTGGTACAAACTTTTGATACCTAAGGAGTAAATGTCATCAGTGTCAGTTAATAAATAAAAATGCTTGTAGCAAGATCTAATAGGAGTGGGCGATATGAAAATATTTTTGGTAATTGGTGATATCACACTAGTAACCCAGTATCGGCATCTGACAGTGACTAACCAGTGATTATCTCCTTTGTCGGTGCATTGGCGTAAGCTACACACAAAGCAAGATAACGATTTATGGTTTGGCTTTTTTAAACTCCTCGTGCGGTACGTGAAGGTTGGTAAATGTCAGTTATAATGGTGGTACTTGGCTAAGGCTTACCATAACTTTGTGAAGCACTGCATTAGAATGTCCACCGATCGATTGTTTGTACATTCTGTCATATCTTCCAACAGTTATGATAATTGACTGAGAACTGTGTGTTTGCCTGCTCACACTTTGATGTGCGTAGTGAAGCCGCTGTTGGCTGTAGTCCTAAAAGACCTGCGTTGTAAATGTTTTCTCACTGCGTTGATATTTAAGACACTACTTGTTATCTTTTATTTAATAGTGACATATTCCACAATTTCTCAAGAATTACTGATATCCACCAACACATCGTACAGTGCATACATCAGTGATTATAGTATATCGCTTATCAGTGTTTAAAAATTCAGTACAAAATACTGTTATATTGGTACTTTGGTGCCTTACACACACTTTACCACTTTGGTGCCATTTAACATTTTCTACGCTGTCATAAAGTTAACATATATTTGGAAGATTTATTTATCAATGTATGTATCAAAATTCTCGTTACACTTACGGAATTCGCGCATAGGTTAACTGTTGCTTTATTGTTTTGTGTTCGAGGACGTACAACGCATTTATGGTATACACACACATATATCACAATATCACTATTATAACAAAAAAGTTTACTCATTTGCCAGCCTCTTCTTCGCACGATCTGTGCACAGGGGATGCTGTTTCCACAGAATCCTGTAGAGGGCACTGTGTATGCTAAGTCGAAGGCTGCAAGGTTTTCAGAATTTCATTTTAATAACATAATATTAATTCAAATGCTTTTGGTACCGATGATAGAGGTCCGATGGGGGGGAGGGGGGGGGGCTCGGAAATAATTTCATTTTGGTTTCTAATTTTACTATTATCTGTTACTATAGGACTAAATAATGACTTATATATGATAAGTTCTGCGTATCTGCCTTTTGTTTCCTTTGTCTGCTTGTCTGTCTGCTTTCTGCCCCCATGCCCCCTCCCCCGCCTCAAAAGCAAAAAGGGTTTGACCTCCTGGTGCACAAACGTATCTTGCAAATAACGTGTGCAGTCAGCGCCATTCACCAATTCTGAATCCAAAATGAAACTGAAACTAAGATCAGGACTTCAGAAGCGCAAGGAGCGCGGAGAGCGAGACAGAAAAGGAAGGCAGGCAACTGCTGACAGGTTTCTTTCAGAAAACAGGTGAACCTAAAGTGCCAAACAGTAAAGATTTTGCAGTAATCTAAGTTGGCTTTCTAACAAGCGATTAGCTAGTTATCACACATTCGTAACAAGCACAGTCCGATAAAGAAGTAGGGCTTGATTCTGGTATTGGGGCTGGGAAATCTGATCGCGGATCAGCATAGGAGCTTGCTGATTTTAAAATGCTTACATTTCCAACTCTGCCTCGCGGCACTTTTCAGCGTCGGGAGAATCCCAGGTTGATAATCGCTGATTTAGCACACACAGTGCCCTCTACAGGATTCTGTTGAAACGGCATCCCCTATTTATGGCGGCACGGATCCTGCAAAGAAGCAGCTGATACATAAGCAGCCAACTTCAGCCTCGTACATTAATTATGGTAAAAGAATCTTCAGATAATAATGTTATCATGTTAACATTACCAAAACCTTTGTTGATAATGTCAAATGTGAAAATAAACTTCCATTAACATTACAGCAGTGTTTCTCAACCCAGTCCTCGGGGACCCCCAACAGTCCATGTTTTTGCTCCCTCCCACCTCCAGTATGCCTCAACCAAACAATGATTAACAAACCAACCAATCAAGAACACCGAATGCCTGATGCAGCTGTGTTAGGAGCTGGGAGGGAACAAAAATGTGGACTGTTTGGGGGTCCCCGAGGATTGGGTTGAGAAACACTGCATTACAGCAAGAAACTGTCACCTTCAGTTTTCAGTGGGGTAGTGTTTTCTTACATGTAGTTTTCAGCTACCAGAAACAGTCTATAGCAGGGCTATGCAACTCACAGCCCTACAGCCTTTACCTGTGAGCTGGATGTGAAACCTCCAGCCAATCAGAATCAGTAATCATTAAACTAACCACCTAGGAGAACTGAAAACACGGCCTGGATTTGGAATCAAGGTCCAGAGTTGAATAGCCCTGATCTATAGTTTTCAGTGTGCTAGAATTGTTTTTTTGTTTTAATAAAGAAATGTAATGCCAGGGTAAGAATGTAATGTCGTTTAGTTCCAGGTAAAACAGAAACATAAACATTTTTGCTAAAATTAAAATAAAGACCACAATTTAAAGTTAGTCTCAACAGAAAAAATAAACACACATGTGACATGAAGTTTAATAATAAAATCTGGTTCCAAATTTACAAAATTTGGAGTCTGTGTAAATACAAACAATATATTATCAATCACCTTGATTGTAATAAACGCAAATAACAATAAAATATGAATAGCATTTAGGATAAACCACATTAGCATGCAAGTAAGGAAGCCCTAAGAGGCCATGAATTTAAACTTTTTACTTAACGTGTTTTCTCATTATAACAAGTTATTTAAAACTCCATATTCCCATGACAATTACATCATTTTTGCAAGGGCAGCAAAAATTTTCAGACATTGTAGATGTGTGATCGATTTGCATATGCACTGTAGCAGTTTTCGTCGGGTAGGAAATGGCAGAACCCTTGTATAGAAACATGCTTGAGGAGCATCAAAGGGGGTTCAGATTTCATTGAGGACTCTTAGATGAACGTTTCGAGAGCAGGTTTGGCTCATGGTGTATTTCCCACGAGGAGGAGAGAGAAAAACACTCACGTGGGTCAAGACTAACTCATCGGCTAAACTAGCTGCTTCAGACAGAGAGCTTACTTCCTGTAAATTCAAGCATGCCACAATACATTCTGGTAAAAAGTTCTTAAATTCCTCCAACAGAATTAGCTCTTTCGGTTCATCAACAGTGGTCACCTTACTTGCAACACATCTCTTCTCAAAAAGAACAAGAAATTTTCTCTTGTGAACTCCCTTGGTTTCCCCTTGGTTTCTTTTAGCTTCAGGGACTAATTCATATGCGCGGAGCACTGTAGCTTTAAGTGTGACATATTCCAAACTCTGCTCAGTTGACAGTGCAGAGCCAGCTTCCCAAGCCTTGCCATGTAATAACAAAGGTCGGATGGTCATGTCAGAGCAGCAGGAATGTGCTTAAAACCTGCAAAATAAGCATCAACCACAGATCCCCTAAAAGATGGAACAAGACTGATGTGCTTATATCAAACCCTGATGTGACAGAAGGGGCAGAATCCAGCATATTGGTACTGGATGGTTTAGGAGGTGTCTGCATATCTGCACCATTTTCATGCTCCTGCTGCGTGACCACCAGCTCCAATAGCTCCATCTCCTTAAGGTGTGCAGCCAGATGTAATTGTTCCACCGAGCCATTGTTAATGCTTCAGCATACCAAGACATTTTGGACAATTCTGTGCTTCCAGCTTTGTTGGAACAGTTTGGGGAAGGCGTTTTTCTGTCCTATCATGACTGTGTGGATTGCAGAAAATCCAAAATATATTCAAACTTTTTGTTCACCCATTTTTTGTTTTTAAAAATCATTGAAGATGTTTGTTGTACAATCATTCCATCCTGGAAAAGAATGGTTCAAATAAATCATTAAAAGCCCAAAATCAATTGACATTCGTGCCCCTGATGTGTGTATGTAAACTTCTGACCAGAGCTGTAACTGCAGTTTTCACTTCTGTTGATGAACGGGGCAGCCATCTTGAATTCCGACTTCGGGGGGCACTGCAGTTGAAATTTCAGACTAGGAACTCTTCCCAGTTCAAACAGAGCGCAGCATTAGTCCAGCGGCCTAGGATGAAGTTGTATAATTATGGAGGAGATAATTCCCTGCCGTGAAAACACAGTTGAATGTACACCGTCCAGGAGAATAAGGCAACAGAATAGGGGGGCTGTTAAGTGATCAGGAGCCTAACTGCAGTTTTGAAGTGAGGAACTCCCTGTGACCGGTGACCGCTGATTTGTTCCTTTTATCTTATATTGGCTGGTGGTTTGCTGAGACTGTACTTGCTATTATACTATGATCCTCTGATGTGACACCACTTCCAACAGTAGAGTTTTTTTTTTTGTTGGTGGGGTTTCTTTTTGTTATTAGTCAGCTGGGCTTGGGGCCCGGGAGGGAACTGTGGGGGTCATCCTGGTTTCATGCTTTGGTTATGCAGTGAATATTCACTTTGACTCATGTGGATGTGTAGTGATTTAACTATTGTGATTTGTGATTTTGTGTAATGACCTTTTGAGTGTTTTTTGGTCTGCATGCGTCTAGTGTGTTCAGTATGTTCGGTGGAGCCCTCTTGGACGTTCCCCATCTTGGCTGCCCCTTTTCTCTGGCCCTTATTTTAGTGTCCTCCTAGAGGGGTGGTGTTTGCTCCATCTGTGACCTGCATCAGGTATAGAGAGTGACTTAGGCTGAGCTTGTTAACCCTGAAACTGTAACTTATTTACTTTTTGCATTGAGATAACAATAAGCAGAAATTTAAAGTGATTTTCTTTTATATTCAGTCTCCTCCCATTATTTATTTACTTGACTAACTGGAAGTGGGGAAACCATTGACTATTCATGGGCTGTTAGGAAGGGCCTTTTCACTCCAAATATCTGGATGGTGAAGTGGGAAGAATGTAAGGGGTAATTAATACCCCCATTACACTGGGTTATTTCTGTCCAATCAGACTGATCCGTTCTTGCTTGTTCTTTACCTCAGTGTATGTCAGACATACAAATGAATGAAGAATTATATACTGTATGTAGGTGGGCAGTGTGTGGCCCAGTGGGCAAAGCCTGTGTGGCTGTAATCACAAGGCTGCTGGTTCAGCTTCAGCATGTCTGCGGGTCCTTGAGCAAGGCCCTTAACCCCCAGCTCCCTGGGTGCCCCAACAGGTGGCTGCCCTTCGCGGACTTGCTAGCTTGAGTATAATGCACGTTTTTTCCATCCGCTTTCAGTTTAATAAATTGATAAAAGGCATGCAAAGTAATGCATTGTATTCTTATTATTGTTTTTTTATCCTTTGTACCTTACACAGAACAGCTAGCTTGCTTTAAATTGAGTAAATCTTTATAGTGGCATGTAGTATTATCTCATATTTATCCTTTCTGTTGTAGATCCCTCGGTATACCACCAGCGTTTCTTCAGAGTGCTGCAGATACTTTAGAACATGCAGCCCTTCACCTCCTCAGCCCAACTTCTCAACACTCTGATTATGACTACATTTTCTTCAGGCTGGAGCCAATGCAGAACTGCCTGATCAGATGCTTTCAAAATATTGAGTCAGAAGAGGGGTCATTCCATGTCAAATCATCCACACGTTCGGACCTCATTGTCACGAATTGTAACAAAACTTGGCATGCAGATTTGGTCACACGAGTGACTAATGAAACTGAAACTGGGCGTGTCTTGGATCAATATTGAGGGAGATTTAAGCGAACAAAGTTTTAACTTTTTTTTTGGTGGGGGGTGGACTATGACTTTTTTTTTATCTAGGGAAAATATAGCGTGAGAATATATGTTGATGAAATTCTGTGGTAAAACAGACGCAGTCCCACTAGAATTTTCACTCGAGTCATGCAGGGAAGAATGAAACCTAGTAGGTCATACTAGCTGGCTAATACCTTGTATATGCACCTCATCGTTGGAGCTCCATTTTCAATGAATCTGTGCTTACATGCTAGTGTGTCTGATGGACAATTCCAAGAAAGACCAAGTGTGGACTCTGGACCATCTGTCTTATTGTGCGCTAAGCATAGTTCAACACCGTCTGACTTGGCCTGACATGGAAGATGGAAGAAACCATCAAACACCACATGATTTTTGCCATTGTGATGGAATAAGTGATGAGGAAGAAACTAGGACTTGCTTCCTGCTTTGTGCTCCTTTGATCTTAGTACCACTGCACTGGACTTGACCAACTTCTGTATTCCTCCTTTACTGGCTTCAACCAGCTTCAGATCTTTGGAAGGTTTCCTCTCAACAGTTCTCAAATGGGACATAGCTGCTTTCATCGCGGGTGTGAAGTTGGGGTATGTTGCATTATCGCAACATGGTCCGGTTTTCACTTCCCTGGCACCATGACTCAAAGTTCTGCTACTCTGAGAAATCAGGCATGGAGTAAGTGGTACCTGGTCGATGTAACATAATGTAGATTTCGGCCTATGTCACTGTTCCCATGATGCCGATGGATAAAACACAGCCATTTTGTCAATAGGGACACACCTGGAGTTGACGTGATCTTCCTTTGTCTAGTCTTTTAGATATGTTAGGCACAGATATCTTAGCAGTTTAAAGTTTCTAAAAGTTCAGATGCATGCAAGTACATTCGGACTAGTGTGGTGCTGAGGTGTCACCTGCCACATGGCTGCATGCAGGTTCTCATCCCTGAGCTGGTTTGTCATGTGGTGGGTGCGGCATTGCACTGTGATCAGCACACACACCCCTTACCTAGGGCTGGGCGATATAGTAAAGTACTTTTAATGTTTTTTTTTTTCATATCAAATGATATGAAATTATCAATAATTACACAGGTCTACAAAAAAAAAACAATTTTCAGGTGCCAAGGTTTTTTGAATGGATTTAGGATATTTTGAGGGTGCTGAATAAAAAAATCACATTACTTTTGCTGAATTGATTCTAGTTCTTGAGATAATGGACATCCATGAAAATAATGCATTCCCCCAATGCGACTTGTGTGTGATAACAAATGCAATAGATTTTGGTCTGTCTTTTGACTCTTTAACAGTGTCTTAGGTAATGAAATATCCCATATAATTATTCTGTATTTCAATTTATAGGCCTACAATGGTATAAGCGACTTTTTGAAGCCAGAATTCAACTGTGAATTTGCAGAGGAAAGAAGTCGGCTACAGTCTAAGTTTGTCAATTCAGTCTTGGTTTATACCCAAAAAGTTTTGTCTTAATAAATACCCAGATAGAAAAAATCATTTGGCCCAGATCTGGCCCAGATCCTTTGTAAGTTCTGGGCCAGATCCGCACAACGGACTTGGGCCGGTGTCCTTTGGCACAACGGGCCAATACCGGCGTGGATCCGGTTTCCTTTATCTGGACCAGAACCGGGCCAGCTCCAGACCAGATGAGGATTCTTTTATAGTGATTCGGACTGTACTGAATCTGGTCCACATTTGGGACAGATCAGGGCAAGTCTGTCCCAGATCCGTATTGGATCTGAACCAGCTCATTTTGTGGATTCTATAAATACTTAATATTACTACTATATCAAGTAGTAGCATACATTTGTTGAATGTCAAGCTTATTTTCTTATGCCACTAATTCAAATGAGTAACTAAATCGCCACTAGGAACTAGATGCTTCAGGAACAAACCCCTTCACCACAATAAAGTGGCAATTCTGGGAAACCTAGCATTTTTGGCATTATCAAATATGATTCAGGAAATTAAAACATTTAAAATTTATTACACACAAAACTTTATACAAAATTACATCGGGTTTACAATCGCAAGTACTGATTGTATATCTATGACTTCTTTATTATTTTTAACATACAAAAATCTAGAAATTGTTTAATACTAAATGTGAATTCAATGAAAAATGATACACAAACTTCATAAACATTTTGCTTCCCAACATGCTGTTTAATTCCCAAGAGGCATCTGCAAACAAAAAGACCAAGAACAAAGCTGTTAGTTGAATATTAAAGATTACAGCCAGAAAGAAAAATAAATTTCAGGGCTTCTTTAAGTTTCAAAAAGTTAAAACTAAGATCTTTTTAGACCTCTTTGGAGACACTGTAAGACATTTCACATCCATACTGAAAAAAAGGTATGAAGAATATGAAACAAAAAGAATCAAAAAGAAAATTTTAATCAAATTTGATTTATAGGTGACATTAGGGAAAGGTTAGAGCAATGCACAGAGCAGACAATTATGAAAAATTGGTGCAGGATATGCTTGCTAACTTCAGAAATTTGGGAGTTAATATGAGCATAAAGATGCATCTCCATAGCCATTTAAAGATTTCCAGATAACCTTGGAGACTTCAGCGAGGAACAAGGTGAGAGGTTCAACCAGGATATGAGGGTGATGGAGGAGAGATATCAAGGCAGATGGACATACACATGATGTCAGACTACTGTCTCCAACGTGATCGTCCTGATGACACATATAACAGGAAATCACATAAACAGCGTTTTTTGAAGCATTGACATTAATAACAATTAATAACTAATATTGTATTAATTAATCAAATCATTCATAACTTTTTCCTTTCACTGTTAGATATTTTGAATTTCTTTTTTGTATGATGTTAGATTGTTACCTTACTAGTTGTAACTAAAATAAAAATATTCTTGCAATTCTGAATGCTTTTCAAACGTGTTGCATTAATTAACTATTAAATATCTCATAAACTAGAGCCAATCTGGCAAAACCAAAGTCATATTCTTAATTGGCACCATAAACTTAATATAAAACCGTTCAGACATCAAAATCACTGTATACCAATTCAAGTTATTTCTCTGCTTTATTGCTCAATTTTTATTTACAATTCCGTTAGAATTGCCCTTAAACAGATTCACAGCATGAAAAAAGGCGACAAATTAAATGGACTGCAAACTGAAACCTAATTTTAACAACTCATATAAAAAAAAATCATGCATGAATCATATATCACTCATTCTTGAGAATAGGGACAAAACCTTATTTTGGGGGATTTTTATTGGCTATTGAACTTTGCAATGGATCAAACTCCCAGTATTTTCATTTTATCGTAAACAGCATTTTTTTGCAGCTGAGGGCTTGAATTTTGTCAAGTCTGTCAGTCACACAAAAAATCACAATGTTATAATATAAAACACAAAGAAATAACACACAGTAGGAATACAACAGAATTTTTTATTGACAAACATTTTTAAATTCATTCTTAACATAATTTGATGAATCTAACAGAAAAAATCCATCTGACAGAGGTCATATCTCAGTGATGGATTTGACAGCCAAGTGACAGAGTTAACACAGCGCTTGAGCAGTATTCCCTCCTTTTTTAAAACCAGGAAGTGAAGCAGGGTTCCTTAGGATGTAGCTGATCCTTTTATTCCTGATTAAATGATTTTGTAGAAATCAGTTGACAAAAAAACTGGGACACAACTTTAAAGGGGCAACATATATATATATATCTTAAAAATTATTATTATAATTATTATTATAAGATTACTAGTACCTGTAGTAAAATTTTACACGTTATCAGTAGGTGGTGTTAGTTTTAGATTTTGAAGGCGTGTAATATTTTTTAATTGTTTGAATTTGTGAATTCTTGTCTGGGACAAGAGTGTTTGACTTACATAAGCCAAAGTCAGGTGATCTTTGATGTCAGCTCGAAAAACCTCAATAGCGACAAAAGATGTGAAATGGTTGGAGATGGGCCTCAGTAATACTTCACTATTGCTGCAGCTGCCATGCTGGTGGTGAGGTCTGGCTGCAATGTTCACTAGGAAGTGGGTTGGGGGTCTGGTGAGGGAAAGGTGGTGGGTAACTGACGCATGTCGCCCTCAGGCAGAGTGTTTACAGTGCGAGGCCACGTATACACTCTCTGATTGGCCTTCCATATCCTGGGACTGGTACCTGATGGGTCAGACCAATCCTCAGTCCCCTCTGGGTCACGTAGGTCTTCAGGAGATTCCAGTACGTTGCTGTGTAGCTGGCCATATGTTGATGTTTGGGCCTGAAGTCTGCTGATTTTCTCCATACGCTCAGTCATCTCGACTTTGGCTATCTGTAGTGGCTTGAGGTCAGCTCTGATGTCTTCCTGTGTCTGCCACAGTCGTATAATCTCTCTACGGACGTTTTCTAACTCTGTGCTGGAGAGTAACGGTTCACTTTGCCCATGGGATGCATCGGAGAAAGGCATGGAGTTGGTCCTTCGAATAAATCATTTGAAAAAATTCAGACATTCCTGGAAAAAGTAGGCTACATAGTGGACATTGAAATGTGAATGTGAAAATATATCAGAGAAAATGAATGTGTTTTCAGTTAGATAAGACGTTTGAAGCACAGAAAGTCATTACAGTGAAAGAGAGAGAGTATGAAAGATCCCTATAATTTGTTTTAATTGTCAACTGGTCTGCAGAATTTCAGACACATTAAATATAAAGGGAATGCATAGTGGTGGTATGGGGGTTACTGTGGTCACCTCACAGCTCTGGTGAGTAGAGTCTGGGTCTCTGGCCCAGCATGGAGTTCTCACCGCGTCATGGGGTTTCCTCTCTGGCGACTCTACTCTCTCTACCACCACCTCCCCCCACCATCATTCAAATCACAGTAAGGATCATTCCAGGTGCCAACCTGTCTGTGGCTGTGCTTGTCAAGCCCTGGGTTGGTGTTTCCTGCATGGTATTTGGTCCTTCAGTGCTGGTCTCCAGATCACCACAACACTGTATAGGACAAGTTGGTGAAGAGAATGAATTTACATAAATGCAGCAATTAAAAAGCAAGTTTAATGCTTAAAATGTTTTAGAACTATAATTTGGGTTTCAATTGATTGCTACTCGATTACTTATAACTACTGCTTGTTTCTATGTATTTATGTATATGTAAATATGTATGTATGAATACAGTAATGATTTTTGTTAGAAAATCAATAAATCTTCTATATTTTTACTGAAACAAGCATCCCAAAACTTTCTGTGAACACTGAATGTATTAATTAATATGAAATTCAGAAAGTCACAATAATATAAATCATATTGTACTAAAATATCTAAGCAATATCAGCATCATCCAGGTAACAGATACGATTAACATTACATTCATTTATTTAGCGTAGAACCACATTCATGCACAGTTCAGGGAAAGAAAACAGGACAGGCAACACTGTGCTGGATCAGAATTAACCCAAATTGTTCTTGTTGATAATGCAAAGTTTTGATTTCCAACTGCAAAGTGCCACCTTTTCACATACTTCAGTTCCAATAACTTTGAATTGTTACCAATCATTCTGTTTATTATTTTAACTGAATTGGGTAAAAGCTGTAGTAAGCAATTAATGTAATTAATGCAGCGCTATGCAGGTCAGGACGGTTCCCAGGGACGTACCCTTCTACACAGACGTTTTCCCATCTTGATGATAAGTAACACAGGGATCGCGGAGGCACAGGCAT
This sequence comes from Hippopotamyrus pictus, assembly GCA_026781145.1. Taxonomy (NCBI): domain Eukaryota; kingdom Metazoa; phylum Chordata; class Actinopteri; order Osteoglossiformes; family Mormyridae; genus Hippopotamyrus; species Hippopotamyrus pictus. The sequence goes on from JAODLC010000021.1 coordinate 16,185,249, forward strand.
AGCCGATTCCCTGAATCACAAAAGAAAGAAAAAACATCAACAGAAGCAGAGAAACACCAAAGAATAGTGTGTATGTGCGAATCACGTTGAAATCAATGAACTATAGGCATTACAGCTTTAAACCTACTAACTATGATGTAGTTCCTACCTGAGATGTAAAGTAGAAATCCTGATTTTCAGTCATGAATTGTTTAACATTTTCCTCTGTTGAATTCCACGGTTTACACCATTTCTGAGAAGTACCTTGGCTAATGGGCACATATACTCCTTCCCAATATGTTATCGCGCAAGCAAGATATTTTCCATCGATGAAAACAACAGTCACCCACGCAAGTGGCAGATAAAGACGCTGAAATATCGCACCACAACTCCATTCCCACTTGTCTGGCACAAGTATAAATAATGTTAATGCTGGAATGACAGAGACTGCAACTAAAAATACAATATTCCAGGTACGATGGCAGGGACACACAAAATCTGTCTCCAGTAAACTCTCCAGTATCATGATGCTAATAATAAAAATCAGGTTTACACTATGAGGAGGAAGTACTTCACTCAGCCAATTTAACCAGCTATTTCGCATCGTAACTCAAACGCTATGTGCAAAACACACATAATCATTTACTGTTTCAAATTTATTCATTTCTGAAAATGAAGGGGTGTTAGTTACAGCTTCATTTTTTATGATGATTGGTTCTCAGATTTCGGAAAAGTGCCCCCCCTCCCTCAGGGCGTTTCTGAAATGTCCCCCCCCCCCCAGGACATTTCTGAAATTTGCCCTCCCACAGCTATCCTGTAAACCAGGGGTGGCCAGTCTTACCCGCAAAGGGCCGCTGTGTATGTGGGTCTTTGCTGCAGCCCCCTGATTAGATTACTAATTAGAGGCTGAACAGTCCTGGGTTTGAACAGCTGACCTACAGGTTACACTCTGGGCCATTGCAGATAAGACTGGCCGCCCCTGCTATATACATAGTTCCACATGTGAAATATGTAATTTTTTTGCTTAATATTCCTGTCCTTTGAGAGTATAAATTATGTCATTGCACATGTTTGTACATTCTGTCAATGCAGCTTATTCAACAGCCACTTCTGCACAGAAGCACAAAAGTTTATGTCTTGGAAACATACAGTTGTGTACACAAAGGAGCCGTGTGGTTTCTCACTGAGAACCGAGGGAGTTCAGTAATGTGGTTCTTTGCAAAGAAGTAAAGCCCAAACCAGTGAGAAATAAATACAAAAACACTTACTGAAGACTGATTAAAGGAAACAGAACTGGGCAGAATTTGTTCAGGGAAGAAAACAGGTTGAATAAATAACAAACCAACAGATGTTCACAGTAAACCATGGTAAAACTACGAAGTGATGATGAAGACTATGTCGCCCTCTGGTGATCCACCAAGAAAACTACAGCCAAACTTCTCACACTTTATTACAGTTCAGTCAGTTCAGTTCAGTTTATTTGTCATATGTAAGTTAGCACAGGGTCAACATTGCAATGAAATGTGATTGACGAGAATAAACAAGTCTCTCAGCAATATATTACAGAGTAGTAAGACAACGTTCTTACCCATGAAATAAAGTGACAGCAGTGGAATTGTCAGTGGTGAAAGGTGGCAGTCAAGTGCCGGTATTACACATAAAGATTTTTTTTTTTAGTAATAAAGATAAAAATAAAGATAAAGTGCAAGGTGAACCTGAGACAGTATTTTATGGGAACAGTGCGTATTGCATCCAGTGAAGTGTGACGTGTGTGTTCAAGTGTTGTAGTTGAGGTGTCGAATGGCTTGATGGTAAAAACTATTTTTTAGTCTTGTAGTCCGAGCAGACAGACTCCTGTATCGCCTGCGGGACGGTAACAAGGAGACCAGCTGTCGTGCTGGATGGCTGTGGTCCTTGATGATGCTGTGTGCTTTACGGAGGCACCGCTGGAGATAAATGTCCTGAATAGCAGGGAGACTCCTGCCTGTGAGGAGGCTGAGGAAGTTCGGTGTGAACGCCAACATCACCTCAGTTTTCTACAGGAGTGCGATCGAGAGCTTACTGACAGGCTGTATTACAGTCCGGTACGGGAGTTGCTCTGCCAGCAGCCGGAGATCACTACAGAGAGTGGTGAAGGCAGCAGAGTACATCACAGGCATGAGTCTCCCTATACGATTATAAAGTCGATCATCAAACTGCTGCTTAGGGTTCTCTGGTTGCAGGTGCACTTATGTACCCTTTTATGTTCAGACATGGTGCTTGTTATGGACGAACTGGTTAGCACAGAAGTCCAGTGACTGATCCCCGTTTGGATTATATTTTATGTACTATGAATAAGATTTCTTATCTCAGCAGTCCTTGCAATAGTCAAGCGAAATATCCCTCTGTCCAAGTGTAGGATATTGGTGTGTGAGCTGATCATCCGACAGCCATGAATCAGCCTTGTAACATGTCAGAACCTTTGGCCGGTTACAAGGGTGTGAGTCAGCTAACTAAGCTTTGAATTGTATATCTCAACAGAATTGTATGTGACTTATCTTGCCCCATTTAGTGTTCTCCTACTGCATTTCCAAGCCCTGTGGGCTGCTGTGTAGCTCAATGGATTGAGCATGTGTCTCAGAGGCTGACATCCTCCTATTATAGCTGGCCTGTGGTAAGGAGCATTCCTGTTGGACAACCATGACTTCTAGGTTAAGTTACCCAGCTAACTGAGAAATCCTGCTTCTTGGAAACCCCCCTGGTGTAAGGCTAATTTATGTCTTGTCTATGCTCTGTGTTACTTGTGCTTCTTGATCTATGTATTTGTGTTATGGTTCCTTGCTGTTCCTTATTTTCAGTAATGTTTATTTGATCTTATTTTCTAGTCTCCCGTCATGTGTTGATCCTCTCTGTTAATTGACTCACCTGCTCCTTACTCACTTGTCCATAGTAGTTGTCACGCGCAGACCAGGGAAGCAGAGGCGATGAGACGAAAGATCAGGGAAAATGCGGGGTTTAATGGGAGCAGCAACAAGACACGGAATGACATTACAATGACCGGACTGGGGAAACAAACGGAAACGCGGACTAAATACAATGAATTAATTGACAACAATCGGGAACAGTTGGTAAACACGGGGAATCCACATGGGGTTGATGAGGAGGCGTGGCACACGAGAGGAGCGGACGATCGGGGCATGACAATAGTCCTCACCTGCCCCTTGTTGTCCGTGTATTATGGTGCCTGCCTTTGTTCATTTCCTTAATTGGTCACTGTAGCTGTTTTCTTGTGGTGTTGTTAATTTAGTTAGTGTCTCGTATTCAGAGGTGGAACAACTGCACACCTGGCCTTGGGACAGAAATGGACCATGCCCCCCACTTTCCAAATTCACACCTAGGGCCTGCCTACACCAGTTGCAGCAGTTGCAGATGAAGAAATTTAAGTAGCCTCCAAATATCCTACCCATCATGCACTGGGAGCGCACACGCGCGTGGTTCGACTTTTGGCACTAATTTAATGCTGAGCAAGCGAGTGCTGTGCAAATGCGAGTGCGTAGAGAGCATGGATTTTCTGCTTGCAAGCGCATACGCGCAAGTTTTGACACTAATTTAATGCCATAGGCCTGGCTCCTTCCCCCGCAGTCAGTCGCTTTCTCTCTCTCTCGCTCTCTCTTGCGCGTGCATACCCCCGCGCACACAAACAAATATACAGTTGAAGAAATTATTGATGCTAATTTCCTTGCATAGTTAAAGATGAACTGTTGCAAATTAAAGTCTGAATCATACAGATCTATTGGATTTTTGAGGTTTTGCAAATGAATAAAATTTTTAAAAATATGTGTACACTGTAAAAAGTAATACCTAGATCTAACATAAAAAGTGAGGCAAGTGGCTGCATTGGATGTTTTAAGTTGAGTCAACTTGCAGCCTTTTTTAAGTGTAATAAACA
>JAODLC010000021.1:16211981-16225344 GCA_026781145.1 Hippopotamyrus pictus
TTAGTGCAGTTGCTACCCCTCTGTGCATTCTCTGAGGACTTGGTGCGGCTGCTACCCTTCTGTGCATTCTCTGAGCACTTAGTGCAGTTGCTACCCCTCTGTGCATTCTCTGAGGACTTGGTGCGGCTGCTACCCTTCTGTGCATTCTCTGAGCAATTGGTACAGCTGCTACCTCTTTATTCTCTGAGCACTTGTCCAGTCTTCACAGTCTCATCTGGAGGTAGGCAGGTGGCCTGGTATGTGAAACATGATTCAAAGTGGGCTGCATCTGTTAATGGGCAGGCCAAGGTGTTTCATCTGCCTGATCTCATTCACGGAGCATGTGTAATACCTCCATCTCAGCTTTTATAAGCCACATTTACTGTACTACCCAAAAGTCCCAGAAAACAAATAAAGGCAATTACTGACATCATGTGATGAAACAATCCAAATTAAAATGCCACTCTCTCCTTATTTACTTTTTACATTTTATTCACGAATAAGTATTACCGATAGTCATTATGTTCATTGTCCTCCACTACTGCCTTAATGTCATCCTCCATAATCTCCACCATTGCCTTCATCACCACCTCCACCACCGCCGCCTTCAGGTCTGCCTCCACCTACTGCACTCTCAGTTCCACCTCAAGACACTTCCAAAATGCCTCAATCGCAGCCTCCATCTCCTTGATTTTGTTTTCTGTCTCGTCTATCTCCTCCAACACTGTTTCTATATCAGCCTCCAATTGCTGCAGTTCTTTCTTGTTGTATTCATTGGTATCCTCCGTCACCTCCACCGGTGTCATATTCACTCCAATCTCCTTCTCCACAGCTCTCATGCTATCATCCTCCTCTTTCTCCACCATGGAGTGATTATCATCTCTGCCACTCACTTCACTTTCTGGTGTTCCACACTTTCTCCCTTTCCTTTTCCTCAGGAAGGTAAACTTTGACCAAAATGTCTTTTTCACCTTTTTCTCCTGTTTTTTTTGATGCTTCCCCCACCTCCTCTGCCACCACTGGGGGCCTAAAGCAGTTTAAGAAGGACAGCTTCATATTTAGTTGCAGCTCGTTCGATGAACAATTTGATCTAAAGCGGAACTCTGCTTACATAACCTTCGGAATGTTGACGTCATGGTTACCACGGTAACCTTCAATTTCAAAAAATCGCTTCTCTACTTCTGTGGTGTTACTTGTAGTTTAATAGCATTTGTTTGCATAGTAAAAGCACACGCTGTTGCATAACAAGTGGTGGGACTGCTGAAAACTCCGATTGTGGTGGCCAAAAAATATTACCTGGTACAATGGGAGGAGCTTAATGGTCCCCTTCAATGACGTCATAAGAGGGTGGGGCGTATCGCTTATTCTGATTGGTCTATGAGTTATGCCCATATATGGACACATACTTATGCCACGTGATTAAGGGGCCACTTGGTTTGGGTTGCCATTAAACTTTAATAGAATAAAAACACATTACATGTTATTTTTAATTACGTTTTAAAAAATAATAAAACATATAGCAGGATGAATGTAAGCTAGCAAGTACGTGGACAGCGGGGGTTCCGTCCGCAGCAAACGTATTTTAAAAGAAAGCACTTAAACTTAGAGTTAGGGTTAGGGTTAGAGTTAGGGTTAGGGTTAGAGTTACGGTTAGGGTTAGGGTTAGAGTTAGGGTTAGAGTTACAGTTAGGGTTAGAGTTACAGTTAGGGTTAGGGTTAGAGTTATGGTTAGGGTTAGGGTTAGGGTTAGAGTTAGGGTTAGGGTTAGGGTTAGAGTTACGGTTAGGGTTAGGGCTCAGCATTATCAACAGTAACAAAAACGCAATTTAGTTTTCGCTGTCAAAAACATTTCTCGTGCGACGTAACTGTGTTCACGTGTTTCCGCCTACTGTGGAGCTCCACAGTTGCTGCAGCCAGACCCTTCTCCGGAGGTCGGGGGCTTTACAGTTTACCTTTAGGTTGGTGATCGCGATGTGTGTCCAAACCCCAAAGCACCCTAACTTAGTCGTTCACTAACTTATCGCGGAAAAACAGACGGAAATAAACTTGGAATTTTTAAAGAAAAGATATTAACGGTTTTTGGTAATGTTTAAAGGTATAAAAACTTTAGATGTATTTGTTAAATAGGCAAACAAAAATGTGTTATTTTAAATTAGTATAAAATATAGCCTTAACTTTAGACGCAAGATGAACACATTACACAGTACACACACACACACACACACACACACAGAGGAAAGCCTCGTAAAAACTTTAGATGTATTTGTTAAATATGCAAACAAAAATATGTTATTTTAAATGCGCACAAGCGTGAACCCAAGGGTTGGCCTTTAAAGTTTGATAATTAAACTCAATCAAAAAACACCAGACATATATAGTTTATGTTTTTTCTTAAAATGTATAAGGATCGTTTTGTTATAGTGAAATTTTAAATTAGTATGAGTGTGATATAATTCATTTAGGTAATAAGAATTGAGGAATAGCCTAAATATAGCGGCTAGAAATGACTGACCAGGCAAGCAGAAGTCTCCTTTCTTATCTCACAAGCCTTGGAAGGATGGGAGGGGTGACATAAGTGGGGGCGTAGGAGCTGTGGAATCAGGCAAGGGGGTAAGAATTTAGGATTAAACCTTTTAATCAAATTACGTTGTCCCTCCAAACAAATTATGTTGTCCCTCCAAAGGAAATAGATTTTATAACAATATGTGAAACATTTGCTTCTCTTCTTCCTTAATAAAGGACAATTAATGTCTCTTCTTTTTTCACAGAATGAATGAATTCTCTAATTAAACTCCACACGGCTATTATTTTGAACATGCCCCTTTCAACATGCTCTGCAGCGTGCCTGTCATGACAGTTGACTCTGTTGTTTTTCTATTACATTACTACATCTTCAAGTAAATTATTTGTCAGGCAGAAATATCACTACTACTAATAACAGGGTTTCGTCAGGTTCCTGATGTTGTGCTGCTATTTTTTTGAACACAAGTAGTTTCACACCAACGTGAAGATCATTTGAACATCATTTCTTTTTATTGTCTTAATACAGCTGTCGTATTGGTTTTCAGCGGGACCTAAACTGCTTATGTTGATAAAAGGGTATTTTAATGAGCAAGTTACTTCTCATGGAAAAAGAAAACTCTTTTTTTCTTTTTCAGATTTAATCTTTTTTGGAATTTAAGAAATTAGGACATGAAAGAAATCCTCCTCTCAGAGTTCAAATATCAAAGGGAATAATAAATATTAGTCTGATTAATCTCTTTAAGTCGGTACGATGGCACCAATTAATGTGACCTAATTCCCATCCAACCCTTCTTTTGGCGTTTAAGATCACAGTTCATCAGAAGTGCACCTTGAAGCACACTGCAACCTGGCTGTCCTGGCTGCACGCAGAAGGAGTTTCCAGCAGAAGTTATGGGGAAGGAAGTCGATGAACTGGAGCTGACGGAGTTACGCCTATGCTGTTTAACTCTTAAGTGAAGTTTGCTAAGTTTCACATTCGGTTTTACACTTTTGATTAGAGGACCTCAGGACAGGTGCACGTTGCATTTCAGGATGCAACATCCAGTATTGAGGTATAATCTTAAACCAGGGTATGTCAGATTATGGCTCCGGAGGACAGTTTCCAGAAGTCAAATGGGCCAGGATTCAACAAAGCAAATGAGATAAAGTATAGCCTGAATTCTTTGTGGTGCTGGAAACATTCTTTAGATTCTGGTGTTACTGTCACATTTACTTAGACCACATAATATCCCCACTCTGATCTTAACATTAACTGGAGCTCCTGTCTGCATGATATTAAGCATGGAGCTACCGCCACACGATTGGCTGGTTAGATATTTGCATTACCCAGTAGTACAGGTTTTCCTAACAAGATAACAAGTGAAAAGCTCGTATACTTATCATCTCCATGAAAACTCGAGAAATTGCAGCATCTTTGCTGAATGTTATTACATAAATTACGTGAAATGAAGTATCATACTTTCTGTGAAACTAAACATACTGGAATGTAATTTGCACTGCAATACTTAAGCTTGTTGAGTGTGGCTCCTGTAACTTCACCCACCAATATTTTGGAAGAGTGCTTTCAGGGAGACCCTGCGGAGTTAAGAGGTCGAAAACTCACAAAGGCGCGACTGGAGACTCGTACACTGTATACACCGTTTGGATTTTCAGAACATGCCCGAAGGCCTCCACAGTCTGATGGCTAAAAGAGAGGCTCAAGAGGAGCTTCCGTCCTCAGACCATTAGGCTTTTTAACGCGGACATGCCCAATGATTTTTTTTTACAGTTGACTATTTATTTATGACTATCACAGCACCATTTGCATGTATGCTGTATATAATGCTATTCTGTGCAATAGTCTTTTGTTTATCTTCTATGTATCCTTTGTTTTTGTCCTACCCCACACTGTTTTTTAGTCAGAGGAGCGAGCCAGATTTTCCTTTCACTGCAAGTTGTACCAGTGCAACTGTGCAAGTAATACATAAAATTTTGAACTGAATCACACCACAACCTTGTTCTGTCAAACCTCTGACCTCAAGTCCCAGAAGATGGGTGAATGTTGAGAAATGGCGGGAGGGGGAACTGTAAACATTTTTCCAGACACAGAATGACAGGGTCATCTTGTAAGATATGAGAATGAATGCAGTGATCTAAAATAGGCATTAGCTATTTTAATAACTCCAGGAAGTGATTAGAATTTCAAAAAGAATACAACAACAAAGAATAAAAAGTAATAAGATGCAACAGAATCTGAAATAAAAATGACACATTTAGAGCAAAATTCCAAGATGTAGTTCCATTAATCTTTATTATAATGGAGGAGATGTAGCTAGTGCAGGTTTCTGGAGAACTAAAGTAACGTGGCAGGAGGAGAAGGATGAGGAGTGACTGAAGAACTGAAACCCAAACACTTAGGAACATAGACCAATCTAAAGACAGTGGCGTACCATCCAGAGTAAATTTATTAGCGTGCCAAACTAAGTCAACATGACCATATACTTCAGTAATTCATGTAGGTTATTAAAGAAGACCAATTCTCTGTTATTCATTACTACACAGGGCATGTTTTATGTGGGTCAGTGGAGAGAAAAAAAAAACAATTTACCACAGTAAATATTTGGCTAATTGAAGCAAGCATGAATAAGCAGATCATAACATGAGTAATTAGCATTTTCACTGTTCATACAGCTAACAGACAAGCCCTCAACTGCTACCAGTTTGATTTGACCAGTTTTTTGTGTGATGGCTACAGCATGGATCCCCTGAATTGCATCTGTGTAATAAAATGGTAAAATGTAACCTAATTAATTCCATAAACGCACCAGGGCAGCCTAGAAACCCATTTTGGGGGCTCTAAGCTTCTGGAAAAAACAGGGCCTGTTTCAGAGATGACGTGTACTACCCCTGTCAGAAAGCCAGTGCAGTTCTTCCCCCCCGCGGTGCAGAAAATCATGACCCCCCCCCCGCACCTCAAGGCCCCACTGCTAGGCATCAAACTCAGACGGATGAGGATCCTCTATAAAAGAAGAGCAGCATTTAACAAATACATTTAAAAATTAGCTTGTGGCTAAAGTTAGGAATATATACAATCTATAAACATGACAATATAGTTCAAGAATGATATTAAATTCGTGATTCTTGAAGTAGCAAACGTATTGGCAAGCACTAGCAGACATAAAAGGGTTATGAATGTATGAATCTAGGCTTCAAACTGGTGAACATTGTGATCAAACAATTGAACTTCTACGTCCTGTATATAATCAGACCTTCTTGTCCAAGGTGACATGTATCTGTTTGATAGTAGGAAGCTAGACGGGGAATGGAGTGTGTATGTATTTGATATTTATGCATCGTATACACACATGTATCATTTGCAAGGTTATACTAGTAGTTGAATACTGCTGTGTTTGATTTATTGATTGTGGTTATTTAAAACTACTATTTAAAACTACTACTCACGTTGCTTCATCATTCAGCTGAGAGAGATTTTTTTCAGGACTTGAAAAGCAAGCCGATTAGAAAAGAAATAATTTTATCTCAAAAAATGAACAAGGGAATCAGGTTTGTCAATCTAACAATTCATGTAATTACAGAAACACGTCTGAATTGAACTGGGCAGCAGAAAGCAGTGAAATTTTTGGCCTCTATGTTACACAATGTAACCAGCAGTATGACTCCGCAACATAGCATTCCAAGTGCTTCCTGGATTTGCAGCGTTACAGTTCTCGCAGTGTATCCCCAGCTTAAGGATTTCAGTTAAAAATAACAATCGCTTTTTAAATGTGCAATCATCTTAAATATATTAAAAAGCTACGTACAAAAAAAATGCCCTGTGGACCACTGAAAACGTGTCGCTCATGCCTCAGGTCAAGTCTAAACAATATCATGAGAAAGGTTAGAAAAGCTGGACACCACACTGCCCATATCTACATATGTGACACCCAAGAGGAGTCTCTCAGAAATGGTGTCTCCTCCAGTTGAGGGAGTGACTCCGCTTCCTCTTCCTGTGGCAGTGCTCCTTCCCATTCGGCCAAGGGAAGCCAGCCACTCCCACGCCGTGGACCTCCTCGTAGCTGTCACTGTCGGAGTCGTCCTCCAGGGCCGGGAAGGTTCTGTCGGGGTAGATCTCATTCAGCTTGGAGCTGAAGAACTCCTCGAGGTTCCGGCCCGCTTGGGCCACCTCTGAATCCGGCTGAGAAGATCAGACAGACAGGATGCCTTGGTCAGAACCCCCAGGCCCGAGATCAGGGCGTGCCAGACCAGCTTCAGACACGAGGCCCTTCTACTCACGTAGTTGAATTTTGCACAGTTCCTGAACATAAGAAGGACATCAGCCACAAATTCCTCGGGAGTGTGGTAGTGCTGACGGCTCTTTCTGGTCAGCTTGGCCCTGATGACGGAGAGGTCCATCGGCTTCTTGATGATCTGGTAATAATGCCGCGCCTGGGGTAGAGGAATAAACACGTCAAAGTTAAATTAGACCTCTAAATCTCACATTTCTTATCCTGAGGTTCCACGAACTACAGAAGCTCCTTGGGTTACAATGGGGTTAAGTTCTGATAAAACTAGCGCAAGGCAAAAATATCATAAGGTCAAAATGCATTTTAATACAGAACACCTAACCCTAACACACATCATAGCCTAGCCTAACCTAGCTTAAACATGCTTAGAATACTTATGTTAACACAAAGCCTATTGTATAATAAAGTGTTGAATATCTCATGTAATTTATTGAATAATGTACTGAAAGTGAAGAACATTTACCCATGTCAAAATATCATAACATTGACCATCGTAACCCAGGGAGCGTCTGTATACAAACCACTACTATCAAGTCAGCTTTCAGTTCCCTGCAAACATACGTAAACGTATGCAAATATCTTGGGTGCTACAAATATTGGCCGGATGTGATTAGATACTGGTTAGCGTACTAGATACTGGTTAGTCACATTCGTGGCTGAGGTCATGCGCAGGGAGTGACACGTACCAGTGGGCTGACTGGTTCTTGGAAAGGCGCACTCAGGATGTTGCAGGAGATGGACAGTGTCAGCTTCTCACACTTCTGCAGAATGCGATCACAATGGGAGATGTGAGCCACAAAGTAAGGTGTCCTTATTCCGCCTGTGGTCGACGAAAGCAGAGGTTATCTGAGCGAGCCAACGGTCTGTATACTCACCCTCAAGTCACGTTCGGACAGCCCACGCTGGAGCGCCTTGCCCTCATTTCTGGTACAGAAGCGCACATTCTCACAGTCGTATTCTACTTCTGGCTGCTCAAGATCCCGACACAGCGTACACACCCAGTCACCACTAGGGGGCAGCAGAGAAAGATTTGTCATAAAATGCCAGGAATGTCTGTTAAGCACCAGTGGGGAGAAGAATGTGTGTTAGACATAGCTGGGAGAGGTAGAAAAAGCGAGGACTGAGGTCTTACGTGGGGAAGCTGAGGAGAGGTGGGACATGGCACAGCAGATGAAAGACCTTGGGGCAACGGTCACAGCATAGCAGGTCTCCCCCATTCAGGCAGACCCCACAGAAGTCCTCATTCTCCATCTCTACATGCCCCTGAGTGGGGCTATTTTCTGCCATTGCGTGGTCTCCAAACTCTCTGGTTGGTGGGCGCTCTGGTTCTACCGCCATACCTGAGTCTGACTCCAGGCAGGACTGTGATTCTGTCTGTAGCCCCGCCTCGAGTCCCGGCTCCGACTCTGGGCAAGACTGTGATTCTGCTTGCGGCCCTGACTCCAGAAAAGGTTCTGATGCTAAGCAGGATCGTGACTCTGCCTGTAGCCCTGATATCACCGATTCCAGAGGAGGCTCTGACTCAACACTGGACTGTGAACCTGGCAGTAGCTCTGACACCAGATCAGTCTCTGACTCGAGACTGGACTGTGACCCTGCCTGTACCCCTGACTCCAGATCAGCCTCTGCCTCCAGCTGCTGAGCAGACACCAGGTCCGTCTCTGTGTCCATATGTGCTTCTGAGTCTGGCCGTGTCTCAGACTGTAGACTCTGGTCTGACTCTGGATTTTGCAGAGCTCCCAGATCCGTCTCTATTTCTAAATCCGGCTCAGATTCCAGTTCTGGTTCCGATTCTATCTCTAGCTCTGTTTCAGAGCATGCCTCTGTCTCAGACTCTGCTCTTAGGTTGGATTCTGGGTCAGTCTGTGTTTCAGGGAGGGCTGGTGGGGGCTCCTCTTCTGGTCCCCTTTTCTCACACTGCTTGAGTTGCGGTGTGCTGTTGGCTGTGAGCTCAGTGCCAGTTGTGCTCATCATTCCTTCTCTGCGTCCTCCCTGCAGCAAAAGCATGTGTGAAAGAGGAAATGAGAACCGTACAGATCACAAGTATAAAGCAAATATAGTGTTTTGATACCTGTGGCAGCACAGAGTCATGACAAAACCGGAAACATATTTATAGACCCATAAATATTACTCTTTGGAGTCTTGAACATGCAGTAAAAATGTTTCTCTCTAAAGGTTAATGCAGAGCTTGTATATTTGAAATGAATGAGGGAAATATATGTTACTTATTGAAATGGTGATAAAAGAGTTATAGAGTCACAAGAATTAGGAAGGCGGACAGCTGTAAAGAAAAGACTTAATCTCCAGTTCAAGCTGATTTATATAAAGAATAACAACAATTTAACTGAAATTAACTAAAATCTAAATCGCACCACAAACTCCTTAGCAGTTGAACACTCTAGTAGCTCTGGAGCAACAGCGCCCCCTGCAGGCCTGGGATCTAGACGAGGGCCACATCGCCTCTTCACTGCTGGCGAAGCTCGGGACTTCGAGCGCTCCGACCGTACGCGCGTGGCTCGTGGACGTTTGGGGAGTGACGCTGCTTTCCTAGAGTGGTTGGAGAGACGGCAGAAGTGGAGATGAATGTTTTATTTTAGCCTCTTTCTGGCTCTTGAATGCACAGAAAATAATGTCCAATTATACCTGCTACTGTCCTGGGATCTCGGTCCAAGTTCACCTTCAGTTCCTGTCTCTTTGCATGCATAAATATTACCTAGTGAAAAATACAAGCATTAAATACAACATAAATATATTTTAGCAAAACAGGGTGATGTGTTATACAACTTTAAAAACTATTTTTAATTTCCCTAACATTTTATATGACATAATATGACCAGAATAATATGACCTGCGAAGAAAACTTCAGATAAATATGCAGTGCCTTGTAAAAGTATTGTCTTTTGCCCTTAAAATTAAGAGCAACAAAACATGTAACTCATTATGTTTTCAATTAAAAATAAATATCTGTTATAAACTTCACACGTTCAAACAAGAGATAAAAGAACAACAGATTAAAATGAACTGACTGCATAAATATTAAATGTTGCTTTTCTACTTGTGCCCCAGCAAAGAGATTTTTCAAACAAAAAAAATTGATTTAGAGATGAACTGTTAGATGTTAAATGAGAAAAAGAAACGTTAAACTGAAAATAAGAAATGAGAGATAAAGTGATTCAAATGTGAAGATTAGGAAAAGGTCTTTGGACAGACTCCAGAAAGCATTTCTGGAACAATAAGCAGAGGGAGGATGATTCACAGCACCCTGAAAAGGCTGTCCCTCCACACCATGTCCAAGCAAGGAAAAAATATGTGAGAGATAATATGGAGAGGCCATGGTGAGGTCAGGACAAGCCAAGGAGAGGTCATGAATATACAAGAAAGGCCAAAGGGAAGCTATGAACAATCCATTGAGAAGCCAGGTGAAGATAAAAACAGAGGCCACGAATAATCTAAGGACAGGCCAAAGAGAGGCCATAAATAATCCAAGGACAGGCCAAATAGAGGCCACGAATAATCTAAGGACAGGCCAAAGAGAGGCCACGAATAATCTAAGGACAGGCCAAAGAGAGGCCACGAATAATCCAAGGAAAGGCCAAAGAGAGGCCACGAATAATCTAAGGACAGGCCAAAGAGAGACCACGAATAATCCAAGGAACGGCCAAAGAGAGGCCACGAATAATCCAAGGGGAGGCCAGCTGAGGTCACAGGCCATGAATAATCCCAGGAGAGGCCAAGGAGAGGCCATGAATAATCCAAGGTGAGGCCAGTTCAGGTCATGTAGAGGCCATGAATAATCCAAGGTGAGGTCAAGGTGAGGCCAGACCAGACGAGACCAGAGTGCAGAGCACAACTACTGCCAAAGACTTAAAGGTGTCATTTGTATTAAGCAAAATGTTCCAGTTTTTGATTTTCTGTAAAACATATGATAACATTTAATTTTCGGAATACTTTTGCAAGGCACTGTAAACTACTGTAAAATAAGATTAACCGTAGGACTCGTCTGAGACAGTTACTACACTGACACATTTCTATTACGCACACTTTTTGTTCCTATACTAGCTACTGAACTGTTTCAGGTTACCATGCATTTTGGTGTGTTTTCTGCTAGAGGGGTCAGTGAGGCTCTGTACCTGACTCTGTCTTGTAAGAGGTCGGCGAAGACAAACAAAGAAAAGCAATCCCTCCATGAGCATTCGGGCTGGAGGGAGTGATCTGGTTTGGCCCAACCGCTGCTGACCTCCTCTGACCCTGTCCGTAGAAAATACTGATCTCAGTCAACATGATAAAAACCAATGCATCGATAAAAAGCTACAGTCAGCCCTTGACTTTCATGGATGTTTCCCACCCCACCTCTGCTATCCAAAATCTATGTGTATAACCTATGCCCATCTCCTGATACACTTTAAATCATGTATAGATTACTCAAAATATTTCAATATGATGCAAACTCTATGCAGATAGTTGTTACACATTATTTTTTAGGGCCTTCTTGATTATTCAAAAAAAATATTTTTGATCTTCATACGTTTCAGTTTGCATTATTGAAACCCGCATAAATTGAGGACCAACTGTATATATAAAGCTATATACAGTATGTACACACATTCACATAAATCATCTGTGGTTATAAAGGCAGTTTTGAGGATTTTTTTTTCCTTTTTGAAAAATATTGTTAAGGAGATAATGGTAAGAAGAATGTGATTTTATCATCTACAATAATAAATCCATCATCAAACTGCAAGCACGGTTATTAAAAATGCCTCAGAGAGCTGACTCTAGTCTGTCTCTGCACAGTTCAGCCTACAAACAAGATCAAATTAACCGAAAGCATTCAGAATCAAGTCCCTTGGGAATAGAAAAAAATGCAACACATGTACTACTGCTCTATGGTAATATGTTCATTACACGTTACAGAGCTTAAATTCATGCGTCCAGCTTCTTTTACAAAAAATTGTCAAAGCCGAGTACCTAAAATAACAAACCACCAAGAACAGAGGAAAATATTGAACGTTTCACCATTCCTAAGTAACCCCAGATCAATCCCCTCTTTTTAGTACATCATGATTTTGATATGTTCGTGATCCCAACTGGAAATTCTAGATTTTTGTACTTGATTAGATCTTAACTTCATCTAAGCCAAACAGATAAATAATAAATTCAGATTAACGTAACAACTTATTTCTCTTATATTGCCATATTGGGTTCGAGCAAATGATTTAAACAAAGTCATTCACGGAAACAGCATGTAAACTTCTAACACAATGACTGGAGTCAAATATTTTAATTAATTTAGGTGTAGGTTTGACCTGCCTTTTTTACCCAGAATTATTTTAAAGTACAATATGCCTCAATGAAAGAAGCTTCAGAAGATGTCGCAAGGAAAGCTGAAGCTCATCAGACTGGAAAGATTCAGGAGCAATTCACCTCAATTCATTGGAAAACTTTAACTGTCCTAGACATTCACATTCTGGTACTGAGAATTCATGTTTCACTCTGGCTTTAGGCTCATGGTTCAGTGTAATTTCAGTTCAGCAGGGAAAGACTATTTGTTCTGAAAAAAAAGTAATGAAACTTTTTAAATCCATGTGGGGAAATTCTCCTTCTCCTGTCCCATCTCACTCTCTTTGAGACACACAGACATATACAGATGAGATCAAGCTTGGGGGTCACAGCACAGAATCATAACATATGCATCATAACAATCAATAATGAACTAAATCCCATGTTCTGTACTACTGAGTGTGGTTGCATATCGATAGCCTTAGTTATTTTTTATTTTTTTTGCCCGGTCCGAATTTCCTGGCGACCTTACATGCCATGAGGAGATTAACGTGCAAAAGTTGTTTCTGCCTTGCTCTGGTCGTACACAAACTCGGATGATGTCATCTCAAATGAGTCATCGCATTGGATGTGTTTTCAGTAACATATCTTGAATTCAGTATAACAGGACTAACAGACAGTCTTAGTCTTATAAACTAATCTCCGGTGTTGGTACAATTTATTGGGAAACCCAAATATTCCCAAACTACTGAATTAAGCGATGACCGTCTTGACCACGTTTGTGCGATTCGCTTGCATCTAGAAAACAGAAAGAACTGAGCACCACAAAACCGAATCCCTTCGTCCATATGTCACTTCCCTTCAGCCCACCCTGTGTGGCCAGACACTAGACTGAGTCGTAACAGATATTACCGTTTATCCCAATATTTTAAATTTTATAATTTTTTTAGATATTGCGCAACCCTAAAGGCGATATGACACCGTAATGCAGACTTAGGGCAGCCCTGGCGGTGGTGGAGTTCTTCGAGCGTTTTTTATACCCTGTATGCTGTACGCGGCTCAGACGTGGCAGACAATCACCATTCAATCACCGTGCTCCCCTCCCTGCCCCCCACTGGCTCCATCACTGTGGTTGGTTACCTGGCCCGCCGCGTTGCCCTGCTCCCCACCTGCTGTCGCTAGGCTGTGGGCGGCCCTCGTAGGCTGGCCCTGGGGGGCAGCGCGGGCCGGTGGTCCCGGCGGTCTCGTTTGCTCGGTGGCGGAGCCCCCGCGGGCCGGCGCCGATATCACAGACAAAG
>JAODLC010000021.1:16235268-16254002 GCA_026781145.1 Hippopotamyrus pictus
CACACACACATACACACACACACACACAGTGCATGGATACATTGTATATATACACATATACCTGCACTATATGACTATATATATATATTTATACATATATATATTTATACACGTACACAGTATACATTATACACAGACAGACACATGAAGGATAGTAATGCAGTATGTATAGAGAACAAAATGGCCAAATGTCAGCCAATGAAAACAATGAAAACGTACCAACAGTTGAAAAGTCTGAGTCAGCCAGACCAGTCAATAGAGCCAAACATATCTTCTAGACTCATTATTGATTTGATTCTTATTTTTATTACATGTGGAGGATGAATGAAAACGAGATCAGCTGTCGTCATCTTTACCGTACTCACTTCACTGCTGTTCCTGTTATGATCCCGGCTGCACAACACCCCATTATGACCCGTGTTCAACCAAAGGAGGACCTGCTCTGTGAACTTTTACAGTAAATGACCCTGTTTTTAGCAGTAGATGACACCACAGGACCTAAGGAGGGAAGGATAGACTCAGCGACACCAGCTATTCGAGGCAGCAACACCCGACTTCCTGTGAGAATCAAATCAGCGAAGCAGCCTGTTGGGCTGTATGCACGGCAGCCCCTCATGACCCCCCCTCATGTTCACTGCACTCTGGTCAGACATGCCGCCGTGAACTGATGTGTTTACCTGTTCCACCAGCAGTTTTTCACAGGTGCAAATACTAGGTCTGGGAATCCTCAGTGTTTATCTCAGTAGGCATCTCGATCGGTTCTGAAATTATCAGCCTGTTCTGTTCAGCAATCTACAAGCAGATGTATACCCTCAATTGTTAACATCAAAGATAAACCTCATATACAAACATGGATTGCACATCACCACAGGAAGTACCTAAACTGTGAACTCTGAAGTATTATCTGTTTTGCAAAGTTAATACCACCCTGAGCCTTGGGGTGACTTTAAAAAAGCACTAAGGAAATATGCATTTAACTAAATCAGCCAATGTAAACATATCTGGTAGATGTTGGAGGAGCAGGTGGAGGATCTCACCTTGAGAGCAGGGCAGGAGTCAGAGCAGTGGCTGCAGTCCCGAGCTGATTTCCGTAGCCATCGGACTCCGGCCGCCCCAGCGCGTCTGCACACTGCCGCGGTTTGCAGTACCGCTCATTTTGCCACCAGACTCCTCAAACGAAATTAATTACAATCAGGTTGGAAAAAAATGGTCTTTTATATAAAAAGAGAGATTCCTGAATGACACGTACAGTTCAGACCTTGAAATGGCTGTACCAACATAAAATCCACTATTTTATTCTACATTTATATACATATTAATTTCTGCCACAGACGAGATCGTTTATCCGTGTCAAATATATGTCAGCTGACTTTATCCAACATAAATTTTTATTATCTTGCGCTGGACCACTGAACACCTGAGAAGGTGCTTATACAAACAAAACGTACATAGTATTTAAGGATTGGTGTTATAAATAAATACACTGATAATAAATGTTGTTTAAATAAATATATATGTACATGCTATATCCGCACGCTGGTTTCGCCGATGTAATTTCCAGGTGCGCAATTGCCAATTTAGGACAGTACTTCGCGTTTCGGAAAATCAAATTTATCTATATTTCAGTTATCAGAAATATCTAAAATTGCCCAGCACCAAATAAGTCGAGTTTTGAAATATTCCATACAATTAATCTATGCACTTTGTCCAGTGAACACGGCATAGCGACAGAAGGGTGAGTCCCTACGCAATATCTTTTCGCGGTTAGCTGCAGATTCAGTGCGATCTCCAGTACGGAACGCTGCTAGCCACATAGCCGGCTAATGTTACAGTAATAATGGGCTGAGGATGCAAACTTTTTTCATCCCGGTCTCATCATAATAGTCCGGATGATATTTCATGCATTTTCGCTAGAATAAAAACGCTTGCCGGATTATCAGAACAATAACTTAAGGAGCAGTATAAAAAACCCTAAATTGTCAGAACCGTTTTATTTCAAGCACATTAAGTTCATCATTACCTTTAGCTGCTCTTCCTCTCCAGGCCAATGGGTGTCGCCCGCGCTTTTTCGGCATTCCCGAAGAATGAAGTCTCGCATATAATCGCGATATCTTAAAATAACGCTCCTTTTCCTACTCGCCCTCGAAAATGGTGAGTGCTACTCATCGCTGCTGGCTTTTGGTTATGAAATAAATCGGCAATCATCTTCTGTTTTAATACCAAATAGGGACACGCGGATTGCTTTATATGATGCATAGAACATAATCAGTCGTGGATCGGGTAGAATTATAATAATAAATGTTCATTACAATGTTCCCACGTACCTGTTTTGGTGGTGTACGTATTTGGCCTACACTGCAACACAACTCGGCTTTTCATTCAAAGAAGCAAATGGCTTTATATAATATATTTTTCGGAAAATTGATAAAACGTCCTAGGTAGGCGACAACGGGCTGTACCGTGTTACACGTACATCAGTACTCCTTTCTCAGGCAGGCAGCATGTTACGGTGGAGCGGCCCTGCGTCGCGCTTTTACCGGGTTTTACGTTCCTCCACCTGGGATCGCGGTAGACTTCTTTCGCGGGAAATGTGCGCGACGCCTCAGCCGTACCTTCATGTGATTTTTTTTTTCCCTTCTAATTTTTAATAGCCTACCAGGAACAGCAAGACCAGGAAGCTCCGGGGGCACGTCAGCCACGGCCACGGCCGAGTTGGTGAGTCCCGGTTTGTTGTCCTTTGGGCGGTCGTCCTGTCGCTGGCGTGTCGGCGATCTTGGGTTACAGAGCCGACTTGTCCCTCTTCTTTCTCCCAGGCAAACACAGGAAGCATCCCGGAGGCCGCGGTAACGCTGGTGGCATGCACCACCACAGGATCAACTTCGACAAATAGTGAGTTTGATGCGGCTTTTTGTGATGCTGGTTTTGGGGAAAGTGTGAGCCGGCGTGTCTCTGGTACATGTGCTGATCGGGGGGCCATCCCGGGGTGACAGTTGAAATCAATGTCCCACAGCAT
This sequence comes from Hippopotamyrus pictus, assembly GCA_026781145.1. Lineage (NCBI taxonomy): Eukaryota > Metazoa > Chordata > Actinopteri > Osteoglossiformes > Mormyridae > Hippopotamyrus > Hippopotamyrus pictus. Next base: position 16,238,282 of record JAODLC010000021.1, read on the forward strand.
GTTGCACTGAATTTCAGCTCATTTTCGAGGCAACGTTGTACTTGAGGAGTTTCAGCGCACTGTTTCTGGACGGAACAACTCCTCTAGATGTGTTGTATTGCTGTTATAAGTGAACATAGCTACTGCCTCCATCTGCATGCCTTTGGTTACTCAGTAGAGCCGTGGGTTCAGGAGTTACGTTATTCCGATCAAGTGTACTGTAAATGGCCGAGATGACAAAGATTTGCCTTGTGTGAAATCGAACTAGCTGAGTTACCGTGAAGAAGGGAGATTAGGTTCATCAGAGACATGCTTGGCCCCTTGACACTTCTGTTATACCTTGCGTTTAATAACCTTTGTTGGGAATCATCAGTTTGCACAAAGCAACTTCCTTAATTCTTCTCAATGTTTTGTCTGTATTTGAACCTGGTTTCTGGTTCTAGTTTTTCTTCAGTGTTTATTCGGTACTTAGCCATGCAGATTCAGATTCGCATGTGATTTTTATGCTGTTCTTGCCAACTAGCCACCCAGGGTACTTTGGTAAAGTCGGTATGAGACATTACCATCTGAAGAGGAACACCATGTTCTGCCCAACCATCAACCTGGACAAGCTCTGGACATTGGTCAGTGAGCAGACCAGGGTCAACTACGCCAAGAAGCCTGAAGGCCCCGCCCCCATCATTGATGTCGTGCGTGCTGTGAGTAGTGTCCTGAATCCACAGTTATTGTTAACACCAGCTGTGCGCTGTCTTGTCCTTAGCATGAGTATACTGGACTGTTACTTGCGTATTTTCCATGGATTTCCATAATGTGTATAGATGACTATACTCAGATTCTCCTATCGATACTTGTTTCTGGCTAAATTAATAAATGATTTGCAAAGTTCCTTTATTTTAAAGGTTTCTGAACTAGTATAGTGTAGTATTTGAATGATATCTGTGTACCATAATCCAAGATAAATGCATGCAGTGCAACGGTTGAACTAAATGTCAGTAATGAAAAACATTCAGACGTGTTCAGTTCCCCGGGGACAGTTCTGAGAATGTTACCTTTTACATTTAATACATGTGAGCTCTTTGTGGAACCTTTTCTCAAATCTGTACCGCTATGAGCTGCTACCTTCCTGTGCAGGAGTACTGATGTTGGAGGTTGTGTAGCGGGATGGAGAACCATATGCTCATGAAGGACTTTTATTTTGGCAGGGCTATTTCAAGGTGTTGGGCAAAGGCAAACTGCCCAAGCAGCCTGTCATTGTGAAGGCCAAGTTCTTCAGCAGAAAGGCTGAGGAGAAGATCAAGGGAGTTGGAGGAGCTTGTGTACTGATGGCATAAGCATCTGATACCAATTATTGAAAATAAATTGTATAAAAATAATCCCTGCTTGTTTTCTGAATGAAAGTTACATTTATATGGCAGTTTTAAAGATGCCCAAAGTGCCCTTCACCTGGATTATGTGATGGCAGCCATTCTGCACCAGTACAATCACCACACAGTAGCTATGCGGGTGAAGGAGAGAATTCACTTGGATATAGGGGTTGATTAGGAGGCCAGATTTGACAGGACCACAGTGGGCAGTTTTAGCCTGGGTGTCACCCCTACTACTTAAAAAGATGCCCAGTGATCTTTTATGACCTCTGGGTCTCAGTTTTACATCCCATCCCCAATGCGGCACCATCTTTACAGCACAGTATCCCCCTCACTGCATTGGGATCTGCACCAACCACAGGATGGGCTCCCCCTACTAGCCACACCAACACCTCTCCCAGCAGCAACCTGCCTTTCCTAGTTGGTCTCCCATCCAAGTGCTGGCCAGGCCCAAACCTGCTTAGCTTCAGATGGATTAGTTAGTCTGAACGGCAGGTGGTATGACTGCTCGCATGCAAGCTTAATACTGCTTAACCCTATGGATTACCTTGCATGTGAGTCCTCAGAGCTGGTCTGGGCTGATCTTTCACTGGGACAGCTAACATTAAATTGCCTTCATAATTTTTAATTTGGGTTCTGCAGGTACCTGGTGTACTTTGGGGATCAGGTGTAAGTAATTCCCATGATGAGGGGAGGATGCAGGTAGCTCCAGTCTTCCATCGGCTTACTGGTTAAGGTGTTGGAGGCCATTACAAGGTGCGTCCATACAGTTAGCCTAGCTGCAAATCTTCCGACTGGAAGGAAAAATGGAAATATCCCTAGTGACTGCCGGAGAACACACAGACTCCCTTGCAGCAGAGGTGGGATTGGAACCCTCAACACTGGAAGTGAGAGGTAAGAGTATTACCCAGAGTCACTGTGCTACTAGAAGAGTACAAGTAACTGGAAATATATTGCAGCTTCGTGAATGTGGAAGTCATCGATGCATAAGCGAGTTAGGTGTTCTCCCGCTACTGAAATAGCAACTTAATTTTTCTTTAACCTAAAACCAACTGTGCCACCCGGCTAGTCCAGTGACCAAGATAACGGGAAACTTTGCACCACCAAAAGGGGGCGCTCTGTCCCTAGATTCTAAAAGTAGCATCTGGCAGTTGTGTGTGCTGAATCAACGGCTTGAGTTCAAGGCAAAGTTCACACATGTTCTTAAAACATTTTATTTAGAAATTTACAAGATACAAAGCAATTGGGTTGTTAACAAGTATGTTCTTCATGTACCTTCACGCATATACATAAACTTCCAGCTGTTTAATGCACAGGTTGTCATCATCTAAAGTACCACGATGGTGGAGCACGCTAGACAGCAGACAAAAGCAACATTCACACAATGGCAAAGAGATCCAGCACTTGATGGAGCCATTCTTCATATGTGATCTGATTCTCCACATGCCTTCTGTAAGTCAGTGGTTATTCTGGGAACAGTCAAATGCACATTAGGTACCATCCACATTGCAACCACTCTTAAAGCCCCATTGGAATTAATCTACAAAAGTTATTAGGAGTCTAACAGGTATGACAGCAAGCTTACAGTGATTTTTTTTGTACAAAATCTGAACTTAGGTACAGCCCAATATAGAAGATCTCCATGTATAGGGTGTACCAGGTTTTGTAATGTGCACGCTATGCAATAAGACTGAATATTTCACCGTTGTTGGTATTTGGTAAAAAATGTACAGTAGAATGGGGGTTTCCTTTAGTTCTTTTTGTGCAGAAACTTCATTTTACTTCCTGGAAAACAAGAAAAAAAAGTATTAATCCAATTTGGCTCTCGTGAGGTTAATATACACTGTTGGCTGTGTCTCCTATTGCATGAACTCCCACAGGCTTAAGTTTAATGAACTCCAGCTTCACAGCTACTGCTGGAGGCTAAAAGTCTTTCGACAGGAAAATTAGTTTTAAGCTAATGCAGAATTACAGATGCGTGTTGGGACGTCGTCTGGAAAACGGTTCTGGGGCACTGCACGGGAGTGTAAGCTGCGGGAGGTGATCTCCTGGTGCCATGCGCTGGTCCACTCACCCAACTCTTTGAAGAACTTGTTGACTCCACTCTGCTCCGTGTCTGGCAGCTCCTCCAGGTACTGCTCCACTCTCTGCTCAAAGAGCCCTGTGACAGGAGGAATCAGAAAACCATATTATCCTAACTACTGTATTTGTCTAAAAATAAATATGTATCTTAATGTGCTCTAAAAAGGGAGGTGGAGGTCACTGGTTCCCCGCTATCCGAGTGGCAACAAGTCAAATATATTTCTCTACCAGTAGGGGGCATCTACACACTGATGAAGGAAGCTTGAACGTATTTGCATAAAATAGCATGCATTAGACCAGGGTTCTCCAATCTCCAATGCCAGTCTGCAGATTTCCCTGCTCAAACACAGTAGGACCCTGGTGTAGTGCGTGCTACTGTCGCTAAGCTGGAGCCACTGCAGAAGGGTGATTTCTGGGGATCTGTTGAAGGTATTGGGTTCCAATCCCCTACTGGAGGAGTTCATGAGCAAGGCCCTTAACCTCAGGGGCTTCAGGGAGACTGGCTGACCCTGACTTGCAGGTCACTTTGCATAGACATGTTTTCTAAAAATATATGTAATGTCATCCATAACCAAGCAGTACACGCTTATTACATGGTAAAGTACAGTGTTTCCCAACCCGGAGAGACACTGCCTACCCTTGGCTCGACACTTGCGGAGCTCCCGGTCCTGGATGAAACCAGCAAACATCTGGGACTCCATAAAAACGCCCAGGAAGCGGCGGACGCTCTTGGAAGCCACAGACTTGCGAAAGGCCTCCCTTTGAAATACGCGCTCGCCCTGTTCGTTCTGGGTCATGAACAGGGAGTAATGTCCGATCGTCTCCAGGAAGAAGCGGATAAAAGCCTCTGACACCACGTTGTTTAGGGAGTTACATTCTGTGAAAACAGGGAGATCTTCATCCGACACTTATAAAGAGTTATATAAACAACTGTTCATAGTTAATGCTTTACAAGACCACGCTACCTGCATTTGAAATGCATCACTATTTCAACATAAAGTAGAACATAAGACTTTACACAATAAATAGCATAGAGAGTAGAGTCCGTAGAGTATCGTAGTATAGAGTCATCCTTTCCACGGGCATGCTTTCTTTAGAAGCACCTTCATTTCTGGTTTATTCCAAATATTCTCCAGCATATTTGAATATCGTTTCTTTTTCAGAGCATGCAAAATGTAATTAGGCCAAGTTTTCTTCCCCTCTCCTGCACCAGTGGCTGTCAAATGCTTTGTCGATGAGCTGTGACAATTTATAAAGTCTTTTTTTTTTTTTTTGAAGAATTTGTGTCTCATCTGGAGTGAATTGAGAAAGCAAAGTGAAAAAGCCATTTTCTGTGTTTGGAAAAGCAGAAATGGTGTATTCCCCTGCCAAATCATAACTGTGCGAACATCAGAAATATTTACAGTTCAGCTTTGCCAGGAAATTTCCATTCTGTTTTTGCAAGGGAAATATTCAGCTCATAACAATGAGGTACAAAGCTCCCCTCTGAAAATAATCAACACAAATGTCAACGATATCTGTGAAAAGACACGTCCTTTAAAGATGACATGCAGGGTTTGAGTTTGTGGTCTGTCTTACTTAAGACTATTTCATTAACTCTTTCAGTCTCTAACAGTATCATGTGTATTTCCTTGTGGACTGCTGAGCAAACTGCAGCCTTGATCACATGGTGGGCTTCATCCCTCATTGGACCCTGGGTGACTAGATCAGAGGTTTACCTTCATCCGATTCGCTATCAGAGTCCTGACCGATGAGGTCTTTCCTCTGTTCGAGAGCGTGCTCCAAGGCAGCCTGGAGTTTCCGTGGCAACAGTGTGGCCTCATCATCCATCTACACATGGTGAGCACAGCAATTATAAACCATGTGCACCTGCTTGAGGGCAATCATTCTACCAAACCTTAATGGATAAAAACAGTCTGAAATGCAGGTTAGAAATGTTGTTTCCAGAATCCTAGGTTCCTAAAACAGAAAGTCTGGGGAGTACAAGTTTACTCTGCTCTCCCTTATGGTTTGATCCAATAATTATTGAGATCCACAAATATTGACATGTTAGCTGACTTTCATTTATAACACAGACAGATGGTACATATGTATTTACCTGTCTAATGAACCGGTCTTTCCTCAGGTCCACTGTTAAAGCCTGAATTAACAAAAGGGAATACATTTCATATTTAGAGAAAATAATGTTAAATAATGCTAAATGTTGCCAAGAAACTTCACACTAGTGTTCATGAACACCACTAGCAATATTAAGACAGCAGATGTTTCTAAATAGACTCTTGTTTCGAGGATTATCGGATATTTTACAAGTCGTTTATGAGTGTTACTAGCGGTGGTGTGTTGTAATAGTGTCTTCTGATGGCAAACCCACAAAATGAATCTGACCCAATCCTGGCCACTAACCGCAGTGCATGGGGAGGCAGATACAGAGCAGGCTGCTGACTGGAGTGACAGGTCTGGCCAGAATCGGGAACAAAGCACAGTCTATGCACCCACTTTAAATCAGCTAAAAGAAGCAGCTAAGCACCTAGGACACAACCACCAAGGATGTGCAGATTTTTGCACCCCCATGTGATGCATGCCAAAGTAGCATGCAGCTAGTCCGTACAGCTAAGTATGCTTAGTTCTTTTCTCATTTCTCATCTCTTTCTGCAGCTGCGATGGCTCCCGTCCTCGCTCTCCCTCCCAGGATCAGCCCAAGAATCCCAGGTCAACTCATGAAGAATGACAGAGACCAGTTCAGTCACTGCCTTGCTGTCTTGGTGAGATCCAGCCTATTAAAAACACCATGAACCTGCATCTCCCTTTTGCTATATTTGTCACCGTTTAATTAGCTTGACCCAGCACTCTTACTATGTGCAGCTATCCACAGCTTACAAGCCGGATGCTGCACTTGTTTCTATAGCAAAATCAGGTTGTGAGACCAAAGCCTTTAGTGGTCAGGCTGGAGGAAGGCCAGGCTGCAGCGGTTAGCTATCACACAAACTACTGAGTAGGCCGACTTCCTCCAGCTGCACCAGGACCCCTTAAGGCAAAGGTCCAATCTTTGTCCCCTTGGCTCCATCCACCACATTCATCCAGATTCTTCCAACAGACCTCTCTACCACCCCAGCAGGCCACTTACATCCGCAATACAGTCTCTAGAGACTCTACAGAAAAAGCCGCCATTGTCTCTACTAGTCCTTCTCTGAAAAGATGCAGAATAATTGGAGGCATCAACTGAAAATCATTGGCTTTAAACAGCATATAAAAAAGAGGGAAATGTGCTTTCTTGTGCAAATCATTGTGGAGACATGTATGTTTCTTTGGAGAACGGACATTTTGTTTTTAATCAAAAACATCTATTGGTAAACAAACATTTCACTTCTGGAAGGGTTTTAGGATTATGGGGATAGATTGTATGAACACCTGGGGAAAATATTACAATTTTTTGAGCATTACTGAGTTACATTACATATCAGCATTACTAAGTTATTGCAGTTCATACATTTTGTGGGAATGTCTTTGAGTTTGACTTTGTAAAGTTTAAGAATCCAACTCAACCCATTCTAACCCAACTTCCTGTGACACCGATGTATATGGATTTAAAAAAAAAAAAAGACATTTTCAATCATGGCAGAAACGAAACCAAGATTATTTTATTAATAATTATTTTTATTCACTATTAATACTTTCTTAACCCCAAGAGTCAGACACTTAGGGCTACAGGCAATATATTCAACAATTACATTAAGATTATAGAAAGGGTAAAGGCATATCTCTGATGTGTTAATAATTTCTTGAACCAAACATCTGGAATGTCACATAGCGACGGCCAAGGTCCACGTGGACGGACCCACCTCCTCGACAGGGAGCTCCTTCAGCTTGGGCAGCGAGCTGGAGAGGATGCCCACCAGGAAGGGCGTGGGGCAGCACACGATGTCCACCATGGAGGAGGGCAGCACGGGGATGAAGGTGTGCTGCCAGGAGAGGGGGTAGAGCAGGGCCACCACCGCGTGCACGCAGCTGGACAGAGTGCTGGGGGGACAGGGGGACGTGGGAGTCAGTGGCGGCCATCTTTGCCCATGTGTGCACAGAATAAGATGCAACAAAACAATGAACGCTCCATGAGACAGTGCTGCCATTAGCCTAGCGCCTTGTAACATTCGGTGTTATGTCAGAGAACTTTAGCAAAGACGCGCTAACACCTTTGCCATTCTAGACTATACTACAAAAGAGTGCCAACTATAGGCAAGAAGTGAATTTTCCTTGTTTTCTCCGAGCAATCGCGGCTACAACTGCCAACCGTTATCACAGGGTGCCATTACACAGACGTCTTTTTTTAGCATGTAAAGCATCAGATTCAAGCAAACTGACCATTGCCCCTACACCAAAAATTAGGAACGACCTCATATCAACAAATAAGTGGGAAAAGTGTGTGTGGGCGGGGCCTAACCTGGCCACATGGCCACAGTCAGCGAGTTTATACTACAGTTAAATGGCTGGAAATTCCAGTTCCCTCATGCCCTGACCCATGCTGGGTTCCACACCAATAAAGCTGTCATTAAAACTGATTGAGCTGTTGACTGAATTAATATCACAGCACCAGGAAATGTCAAGGGCACTTATGTGTATGCGGGTTGGCACCGTGATCTGCCTCTGCTCCTGCCCGTCTCCAGCTGAGTGCTCATATGTGCACATTCTAACTCAGATCAGTGCCCTTCCGAAACACTGGTTCGATTAGGCCCTGTAAACCGTGACTCAGTAAAGCAAATTTTAAATTTTATATATAGGTTAGTCCAATGCATTTCACTAGTGGTGAGACTGACCGGAAAGCTTGGAGTTTAATATAATGAAGTCGATCTGTGAAAAAATATAAAAATTCGACAATGGAACAAATAAGACAAGAACTCCTATACAGACACACCGACACACGACGTCACAGCATAAGTAAATAAACAATGGTGTGCTGAATGAATAAAAAAATGTACAACCCCAACCCATCTACGGTACTTGGATTTGGTCTTTATAAGGTTTGTGGCCTAGCCATTCATCATCATCATCATCATGATCATCATGCCAAAAGCACAAGCAGTGACTCTTAAAAGTCTCGTATTCACGTTTAACTGGAAGTGGCACATCCTTCTGAAGACTTAGAAAAGGCTTCTACTGCCTCTTCCTTCCTGTGCGAGCCATAAAACCATGAAAAAAAACACACAAGACCGGAACCAGAGGAAGCACACAATCAACACAGCGCCCCCCCCACCCCACCCCCTCATCCTGGATTTATGTTATTCTCAGGCTGGGTGTCTGGCAGAGTCATTGCAAAATATGCTTTGGATTGGCAGAATTCACAGCTGGAAGGGAGCAGATAAGCGGCACACCTGTACAGATGTTGTGGCTGGTGTGGCAAACATGGCAGGTTCCACAGCAATGATAGGGTCACACCACAGTGTTGGGGTCCGAACCCCTGGCTGCAGTGGGCAGGACTCCGTGCGCCCGCTCCACAGCAGCGCTTAGAGGCTGTCCCCACATCATCGCAGCTGTCAGGAAATCCTAAAGCTGAACCACACGAGCCCAGGCACCGTACTGCCCAGGGAGGGGTGCCAAGGGCATGCCAGGAGGCCCGTGAGAAGCAAACACAGCCCCATCATTACCGGAAAGCCACTGCTCCTGAGAAAAAGCAGCCGGCGTGTCACAACGGGTGTTAAAACGAATGAAAAAAATATAAAAACAAGATACGGCAGGGCTTTCACTCTTCTGATAGCGCAACGAGGCCAACGTCCAGACACGCGTGGGCCAAACATTCCCAGGCAGCCTGGGATCAATGGTGCCCTCTGTCTGTGACTGCTCGAGGATGGTGGAGGTGTGTGGGGGGTGGGGGCTGACTATGTAGCCGTCCGCTCTGCAGGCTGTTCTCAGAAGTAAATTTCTCATTAAGTGAGATCAGTGAACAAAGGGTCTAATGGAAACCATGCAGCAAGCAGGAAGCTCCTCATGCATGCCAGTGAACCAGTGATTAATTGTTGGGGCTCGTAGGTCTGTGTGCATGTGACAGTGCGAGGCCAGCGTCTGTATGTGTCTGTCTGTCTGTGCGTCTCCCCCTCTTCCACGAGCTTTGACGGGAAAGGTCGCCGAGGTTAGAAATTAAAAGGGTCAAATGCTGAAATAACACTAGACATGGACAATCCATCAACTGGTTAATGTAACTGCTCACAGGCGGGATCACAGCAGGGCTACCAGGGCGCTGAGATATCAGGAAACATTTGTCACAATTATGGTGACATGATCACCATAAACAAAGAGCTCCGTGGGGGGGCTTGACACTTTGATGGCTGGACAGGGATCAGGGTTACTGGAACCTAGAACTGGTATAATTTTAAAGGGAGGAACGATCTCATTTTTCAGCAGAGACCCCCAGCTGGCGTCTGGAAGGCAGCGCCTTAATCAGTGGAGCAAGAAGGTATATCAAATGCAATTCGTGAGGATGGCTTCTGACGGATGACCTCTGCGCATTTAATATGCTTTTTACATGGCTTTTCATGCATATATTTCACATTTTGCATCACGAAGATTCTGACCCTCTTGGGTTCTCATTTATACTCTCCTGCCAGGCCGAAACGTCTGGTCGCCAGATGAGTAAATGGCCCACCAGGCAAAGGCCGAGGGTTGTTCCGTGGTGCACTGGTGTGTTCCCGCGAGCCGCGGTGATGTTGCCGGGACTCAGGGGGCATGTTTCCGTACTAAACTGCAGTCTTGTACCGCGGTTGCCTGCTGGTTGCCTCTTTAGTATGGAAAAACAGAGGCTCGCTTCCCCTTGCTGCATATTTGCCCCACAGCTATACTCTGCGTTCATTCGCATTACATCAGAAAGATGCGTCGGTCGTGATGACGCATTGTGTCGAACGAGGGAACAAAGAGCGTATATTCAACTCCCTGATTAGAAAGAAACATGGTAGCAGGCTAAAGTAACCACCCTTTATAAACAGGAGGATAGTCATGGGATTAACACAGGAAAGCCATCTGTTACCGAAAACAGCGTCAGTGACGGGCAGGATGCAGGTTCGGAATGCTGTGCACCCAGTATTCAAATGCTAATATCCCCCTCAACTTCAGACATTGTGTTGGGGGGTTTTGGGGATGCGGAGATTGGTGGCGGGGAGAGCAGCGTTTTCAAACAAACAACTGTTGCCGGCGAACAGAAAAGGAAAGAAAAGAGGGAAAAAAGGAAAGAGAGAGCATTTTGATCAATTTTCCGTGGATACGGGAGAAGTGGCTGCAGACAGGGAAGGTTTGCTTCCATGGTACAACAGAAACTCTGATTTAAGCTCAACAGAAACAGAATACGTCTTCAAAGCCCCCCCTTAAAAAAAAACGTTGCATCCTGGGGGAGGTATGTTCAGCTCTACTGCCACATTTATTCTTCGGCTCATGTACCCAGGACGAGAGTTGTAGTCTAAACACAGAAGGGGCCGACACAGATAAGGAACCTTTCTTTTGCTTGATTAAAAATTTAAAGTGGGGGGGGGGGCAAAGTGTCCAGCCTTCCTGCTGGCTGCAGCATGTTTAGGTGAACGCGATTCAATCCAAACAAAGACATTTCTTCCTTTTTTGGATAGCAGTTAGCAGTGCGACCCCTTCCTGCAGCAAATGCTCCCGCTTAAATGTGCAAACCTGAAGCTGACACCATTCTGGCTCGTCTGACACACGGTGACGCTCCACTCGCCCTTTTTGCCGAACTGAAATGTGATCCCCTATCACGCGACAGCTCGCCAGTTTCCGGTAAAATCCCGGGGCCGCCTGAAGCGATGCTTCACCAGAAGTCTGAGGTTTGGACTTCTCTCTGTGTTGAAGATGCTAACTGACATGTTTACATTTGCTACACGTGACACACGTAACACGTGCTGCCGGTGGACTGGACTGGGGTTGGATTTTAACAGACCCACCCAATGCTCACACCCCTGCAAGGCACGTTTTCCAGATCTCTTGTTTTCAAAGGGAAACTTCACCTAGGTGATCCCAGAGCCCCCTGCTGTTGCCCGGGGACCGAGACGAGGTTTACATTCTGGGCGTGGGTATGAGTTCAGCAGGTCAGTCCATTCTGGTATTTCCCATTACCAAGCTTATCAAGGCACAGGCAAGCCGCGGTATAGCATGACGATAAACATCAGGACGATAAAAGGCAGCGAGGAAAAGAGGATCATGATTAGGTGGCGCTGTGCTGTGTTGCTAATCCACAGAAATAAATAGTTCTGTCGATATGTTACACACCACGGATTGGATGTAGTGCATCTGTAAACACATGCAGAGGATTTACCATTGCTGCCATAATAGTGCAGAGATTTAGATACGTTTTCAAAAAGCCTGTTATGACACTAGGTGTGATATCAAAACAGCAAATACTGTTTACAGTGAGCTGCACTCCCCTTTGCGGGGACATCGGCACCGTGTGGACATTCTGGGACACGCCCCATTGACATCTGTGCCGTCTCTGTTCTCGAAAGGTAGGACGATACAGGTCTTTTCTTTTTTTCCTTGCGGGGGAGCTGCGGTGAGGGAGACTGGAGGCGCACGCCAAACCGAGAGGCCCCCATAGTGACACTTAAGCAAAGTGAACTCATTTTTTTCATATGGCGTCACCCCCCCGCACCCCCAGCTGTTTGTGCGAAACTAGAGTTTGGAGCCTTATAACCCCACATAGTCGTAGGGGATTTGAGGGCATGAGGGGGGGCCAAAAGGGCTCGCTCTGCAGTGGAATCTGCCACGGCCAACCACAAGTTTAGTCGCACTAAAGGAATGAAAGGCTTTGCAGATCAGCGGACAAGACGTTCTTTGCACAATCCTGACACTGTTCCAGCAATGATCCCAAGTGCAGAATATTAAAAATAGATGAATGATAGACCAGGAGGAAATTTCTGCATAGAAACAGGGACGTGACCTTCATCAAAGGCAGATGTTATTCAAGCGCATATAAGTGCATGTTCACTAATGACATGCACTCTGTAATTTAAACATCTTAAGTGGCAGTGAGAAGAATTTCATGCCAATAGTAGGATTGTAGCTACTCACGTTAAATACTTTGCATGCAGGTAAGAAAGCAGAGTCATTCAGGGACACAAACGTTCCAGTTACAATGTCCCTTACAACCAGAACAGATGCTGTGCCTTTTTACTGTGATCATCCCAATACCTGTGTTTACCTGAGTTTGTCGGCTACGAAGATGACCCTGCGCTCCAGGAGCAGCGAGGCGAAGACCTGTATGACCTGACGCACACTCAGGCAGCTGAAGAGGCTCTCCAGGTCCACGTGCTCCAGCCGGGAGTCCATGGGTCGCCTCAGCTCCATAACCTGGGAGCAGCACCCATGCGGGTCAGTAGCGGACGCTTACTGACAAAACAAGGCATGGTCTAGCACTGACATTAATGTCTTAATGCCCATAGTCAATGTTCTGCTATCGATTCCAAACAGAGTTCAACCTTTAGGATGCACTCAACACCTACAGAGGGTAAGACACCCATGAACACAACCTTGGCCACAGAAGTCAGAGCATTCTTCAGCAGGATCAACAGTGGGACATGCCTTATGAAACTCAGACCATCCCTTCACATCACATCTCATGAGCTCTAACCTCATTCCCCGCACCAGGCAGGAAAGTCTTGACTTTGATGGTCTTGCCCGGGGCAGGGAAGGGCGACTCCATCAGGCTCCTCATGAAGGGGTAGACCAGCGCTGCCGAGATGCTTCGCCGCTTTTCCACCTCGTCCAGGATCTGCATGGAAAAAACCATTGTGAGCTCATCCTCTGTGGAAGAACTCTCTGGGTAGTGCCCAGCGTGAGAGAACCTGGCAAAAGAGAGCGACTGGCAGAAAGCTCTTTGACTCAAATAGCTTGGTTACAGATACACAGAGATGCTGTTGGAAACAACCTATCTTTCTCTGCTCCCCGACACCAGCCCACGCCAACATCTGCTCCAGGGACCATCTTGGTGATCGCAGTTACTCACTGGCTAAATATTAACATCAAAGCTCCTGCGATACCATCTCTGCTTACCATCCTTAAAAGTATCGCTCTCTCTCTCTCTCTCTCTCTCTCTCTATGATCAAATGCTGTTTCCCTCCCAACGAAAACCATTTTGAACTCAAAGTGGCGCTTGATATTTGCGAAATGATCAAAATCACAGCATTCCTGGCTATTTCTGTGCGCCTACGCGTTTGCTTTTAACTCAAATACCCAGGTAATACATTGCAGCCTCGGTGTTCCTGTGACATGCGATGTTTGCACTGGGGTATTTGCTCAGAGAGCTGCAGTGAGTTTAGTGCCACTAAATGCAAGTGCACACGAAGACAGGGCATTGTGAAACACCGGCAAGACAGGGCTGGTCCTTGCTCTGGCATCACCATAACACTTGTAATACCATCGGCGAACAGCGAAAGTGACAACTCCCCCGTATCCTGTCACTCTGCACATTCTGAGTGATCTCTTGTCAACCCTACCCGAAGTAGGGTCTTTCATAGCCTACAGGCGAATATCTGCCATTTTTAGCAGGTCATAGGATCCAAGGATGATTACTTCTTAAAGGAATATAGACCTATGCCACAGGAAGGGGAAGTGCTTGTTGCAGAAAATCCCTCTCTGGCAGCACTGGTTTCCAGTAAGCATGATTCCAGTGTAGGACCTCTTGGAATGCTGAAACAGATGCTACTCCAACAGACGCCACGCCCTGGAACCCTGGAGGAAGCAGACGGCTGCCCGTCCCAGGTGGCCGACCTGGATTTGCAGATGAGCTCACCTTGGAGAACAAGTTGAAACAGCCCAGCCGACTGATGACGCAGTAAACCTCAGGCAGGCGTGGCCCTTTCCCATTGGGCTGGGTAAGAGAAATGAAGACTCACATTAGCTAGAGGGTAGGTCTGTCTCTCGCTTTCAGACGTGGGGGATGGATGCCCAGCATTCTCACCCGCAGCCATGGCTACGACACACCCTGTCTCTTTCTTTAGTTTAGAAACATCAATGGTAGGAGTGCTTCAGGTGCAGAACATATCATCTGGAGGAGCTAATTTAGATAAGAGGGACAGGCGTGCCATTCTGAATATGAGAAACACGCCCGTCAAAGGATTAGCACATTACTAAACAAACGAACAGTCGCCTACTCCATGGCTGCTGAATCACGGACGAGACCGTACCTCTCGCCATCTCCACCCACGGTCATGCTCAAATGCGGCAGGCCCAATCCTCCCTGTCCATATTAGGTATGTTTCCCTTTCCCTCCATTTTTTTTCTGTGGTTAAGCCCAATATGTGGCCTCTGGTAGAGATCATGCCCCGTGGTCTGAGGGGCGTGGGTGGGTGGGGGTGACCGCACAATGAAGACCTATTTCAGTGACAGCGTTTGGGGGCCTGAACCTCAACATGAAACCTGATGTCCCCCCCCACACACACATACACACACACACACGGAAGTTCAGCAAAACCTGAGAAAGAAAAAAACAACAAATAGAAAGCAAAACCATTAATGCGTAACCTCTGCTTCACTAGGCACCACCTGAATGTCTATGAATACGGTTCTCTTCTCTTATCAGAGGAGATTGTACAGTTCTTTGGGAAACATAATTGACAAAAAACTGTACTAGTCAAAAGATATTCATTATTCTGTCCTTGTGGCTCTCGTTTCTGTGGCCTTGAGATCCACGGCACGCATTACAATACCTTCTTAACCAACAAAGAACCTCTAAATAAACACAGTAAACAGAGCAAAATAAATAATAATAAAAAAAACAGGTCAGAATGAACATGAGATTAGCAGCTCACCAGTAACCTCCTGCAGTACCCAAATCTCCGGCTTCCATCTTCTCCAGTCAGCATGAAGGAGAAGGTCTCACTGCAGGAGAACACCAAACGTTAGCACCACACATCAGCACTTTACCAGGAATTCCAGTTAAAGCACCCATAGACGTGGTGGTTTGTAAAGCAGCACACTCATTGTACGATAGAGGCTCCCTTTCATTTCTTCAAAGAAGGATTCCATTCTTTGGGGGTTAGGATCGGATTATGTTTCCCTTAGATCCAGGTGTCTGTTGTTCCATTCTAAGAAAGACTACAATACCACTGTCAGCTCACAAAAACAGGAAAACTCCTTCCTGTTCTGGCTTATGCAATTCAAAACTTTGGTTTTCATTTTCAGATTCCATGGGCATTTTCTTCTGTATCTATTAATACCTTTTTAGAATCTCCAGAATATATAGGATATTTGTGTTCTTTCCAGTATATACACATAATCTGTATAAATATATATATATGTGTGTGTGTGTGTGTGTGTGT
>JAODLC010000021.1:16254014-16287065 GCA_026781145.1 Hippopotamyrus pictus
ACACACACACACACACACACACACACACACACACACACACACACTGTATATTCTAGACGGTCACTTATCCTTTAATTATTTTCCTTTTTACTAACATAATTTAGTTTTCTTTAAGACAATTGGTAATAATTTGTTTATTTTAATAGTTTAATTCTACTCAAGGTAACAGGGGCGCTCCTCTTCATACCAAAGAAAATACAGACCTTTAAAAAGTCATCAGACTAACTCTTACTTGCTGAAGCTCCTCTTGGGCTGAGCTCTTTGTTAGCAATGGAAACCTTTTCAGATTTAGAAAAACCCAGACTCTTTTGTGTTTCAATAAATGTGCATTGGTTTTGTTTTTGTTTCCATTTTAAAGCCTGTGACCCATTCCCATGAAGTCTGGAGTGTCTGTTAATACTGCACCCATAACATCCTTGTACTTCCTTTACGTCATGGAACAATGTTTATCATATAAGCTGGCAGAGATGACTGTGTCCTGGTAAAGGGAGTGTGGACCCTACCTGCTGTACTCTGACACGGGGCTCCAGTCTTTGGCATCAGGGAAGCAAAACTGCGGGATGGCTTTGAGGCGCTGCTCCGCTTCTCTCATCTGCTTGGTGGGCTGATCCAGCTGGGAGAGAATATCCACATCAGAATGGCAGAGGTCTACTTACACTTAGGTCAGAGATGGCCAGAAGGACAGAGAGGTACACCTGTACTGAGATCAAAGACGGCCAGATGGACAGAGAGGTACATCTGTACCAAGGTCAGAGATGACCAGAAGGGAAAGTGGGATACCTGCAAGGAGATCACAGATGGTCTGAAGGACAGAGAGGGATACCAGTACCAAAGTCAGAGACAGCCAGAAGAACAGAAACATCTACCTGTAACCAAGCTCAGAGACAATCTGGTCTGCGGTGAGATCTACACTGAACTTGGAAACAGAACTGTAACAGGATGTATCTATACTGAGCTCAGAGATGGTCAGATTGGTACAGGGACAGAGGAAAACTTTGGTCACACCTGATAAGGCTATTTTTGTCTTGTAGGAAATTTTCACATTCCCTTCCTAGTATTTCTGATCCAGGCATATGTGTTGAGCAGGTCTCTGGTAGACCCAGTCAGACTTCTCAGGGGACATTATCACCATCACAAAGACAGCACCCACATGTCTTTCTTGGAAGGTTCTTCTAACACTATAGCGACAGCATCTTTTTACACTATAAACTGACGATGGTATCACTCGCAACTTTTGCTTTATTCGAAAACAAGCTGCCAAATTTCAGTAGCCTAAATAAGGACATAACAAAGTGAAACTGTTTCCCTCTAGTGTTGCCAAACAGAAATACGAGACTAGGATTAGGCAAACATCAAAGGAAACTGAAGAAAGTGCCAGGTGTTTGGCTGCGCCAGGTCCCTCGGGTTCTCCTGACCTTGGGGAACTGGTAGGTGACCTCTGGGGCGTAGGAATTCTTGGTGGGCTTCTTCTTCAGAGACACCACCACGAAATACTCGAAAAGCTCTCGTTCCTGCCACTCGATCAGCTGTAGCTCCAGAGTGCGGTAACTGGGGGCCTGTCGCAGCATGGACTGCAGTTTTAACAGGCGCCTTGTGTGAGCTGGAGGGGGGGGACAAGGGGCAGACACTGAATCAACCATAAATGCAGATACAAAATACAAGATTTGACTCCCAGCACAGTCAATGCGGTGCTTAAAGAGCAGAGACCGCCTGCGATTACTGCAGCGCAGAAGAAGAGGGACACAGATTTGATATTTTTCATAGTGAAACAAAGTCATCAAAAACAGCACAAGCAGTCACACAGTGCTTCTAATAGAAAATTACAGTTTCAAAATACCAGAACTTGCTCAAATATGCAATTCATAGCATGTTATGTAAGCAGACAGTCTCCCCTCAAATTAGTCTTACAGTATATGATACAAAAATATTTTCCCGTCTTTATGAGGCCTGTCTGTTTCCGGGAGGGTGACACTGCCCCAAACCCGGGGAGGACCCAGGCTGCACTGCTCAGGGGGCCCCCTGCCTCACCTTTGAACCGGTCATCCGAGTCATTCTCGCTCTCGCTGTTATCCTCTGTCAAAAAATAGAGAGGAACAGTGACTACGTGCAGAAAATGGACAAGCTCTTGGTTCAGATATGTAAAAATATAGTTACTGTGTTATATAAATGGATGGAAGTGGGCAAGACTGTACCTCTTAGAGAAGGGGCCTCAATACCAGACAGGGTGAGCTTCTTCAGTCTCTTCCTGCCTCTTTTCGTACAGTAGATAGAGTTTATTCTCTGCACCAGCTGGCAACAGAGCGAAACGTCATCAGGCCAGCATCAATGTGGCGTGACATAATACAGTAATGGGCTAAAGTTCAGAAAGAATGTTTCTTGTCCCTTTAGGCACCTAAATAAAGTGAACATGACGGCTAACAAGGGGCAGCTGTGGCTAAACAGGACTAGGGGCGACGAGGAGCAGGTGAGGACAATCCAATCAGTTAATCAATCACAGTACAAAACAGGCAAGGCTGGCCTCAAACCCACGAGTGCAGGGTTACAGCCTCTGCGTCACACACTCAGCCCATTGAGCTATACGGCAGCCCGGGAAGTAGGGAAAACACACAAGGGCCTAGTACAAAGACAGGAGGGAACAGGATGGCCAGCAACACCTGCTGGCCAAGTGTGGAAGTGACATGAAGAGTGGAGATGGACGGGTCCAGACCCTGACACTATGAGCCATGTGTACCTGTAGATTTTTTCATTGCAAAAATGGAATACTTACAACAGAAGCAGGTGCTCCCCGTGGAGAGGAGCACTTAGGACAAACAAAAGAGGAACAAGTGGAAAAATGAATGAAGTCGTGTCATGGGCTTGCACTGCCCCCGTCCAGATCTCGAGTTCTACCTTGGGAACCCTCCGGTGGTGATGGCAGGCTAATGTGTCCCCACTGAGGCCATCCTCCAGCATGCCGCACGGGGAAGTCTGGATGGTGGACTGGGTCACGGGCAATGTGCCATCCTGGCCGTGTCGCTTGGTTGGACAGGTTGCCCGTCGGTACTTCCTGTCCTTCACAGAGACTGGGAGGCGTGGGGACTGCGCGCTGGGCACCTGTGAGGAGAAAACAGGCCCTGGGGTGTCACTGGCAGTGGGTCAGTGGCTCAACGCACCAAAGTTACTCAGTGAGATAAGGAGGTCATCCAATACTCTGACAATACAAACATCCTCCCCTCAACCAGTGGTGAGCATAGTTATAAAAGCCAATGTGGGAAATAATACCAGAGATGGATAGTAAAAATCCAAGCCAAGATTTTGCTTCAACCAATCAGTTGAGTACTCTGTGACTGTCATTCTTTATATTCAACTGGTTGACTCAAACAAAATCTTAGTCTAGATTTTTATCTTCTGGACCTGAACTATCTACCACTGAATAATCCAGGCTAAGAAGATACAGGAAACTATGGCTGAGCCTACAGAAAGATTGAGAACCACTTCATGCACAAGCTAAAAGGAAAAAACAGTTTGGCTGTCTTGCTCCTTCCAGACGTAATAATCGTGCTCGCCCATAAATCCAGCCGTATTCTGCATCTGAGACTTTGGATTTGCCAAACTGAAGAGCTCAAGAGCTCCAGAGGCTGGTTTTATCCAGTGATAAAATACCTGGGAAGGTGTGCTGACTTTCCCGTCCTGGGGGGCCGGGGTCCTGTGGCGTGCGTCCCGCAGACCGTCGGGCTGCAGGCGTGGTTTCCGTCGAAGTTCCCGACCCTTTACAACCACATCCTCATAGGGGGACTCTGCGCGGGGGGGGGAGACCGGCAACTTCTGTTTATAAAGATTTTCAGGGTGACGGGATCGAAAAGAAAAGCCGGGAAATTGGTTGTGAAGGCAATTTTCCCCATAAGAAAGCATTGAAATTCGATTAATTCGTTCACAAGCCTACCAAATAATAATTTTAGTTAGTTAATTTTCTGGTTTTTATAGTAAGAACGTTAAAGAAAAACACAATATAGTGTGGCAACGGGCGGACCGAGACATTGCGGGAGCAGAGAGAGACAGTGAAGACTTGCTTGCTGGGGAAATCAAGCTCTTTATTAACAGTCCTTAACCCTTGTATTGTTGTTATAGTTAATGTTGATGTTAATGGTTGCATTTCCTTGTTGTCGCGTGTGTGTTTGCCTGTGTCTCGTCTGTACCCAGTCTGATCCTCGCGTGTATTTAGCGTGTGTAAATCTTCTAGCATGTGTGCATCTTGCAGTTTGTCGTCTGACAACCGTCTGTGTATTTGGGTTCTGTTCTCGTTGGGTGCCTGTTGTGGTTCTTTTATTTACAATTGCACACAGGGCATGCTGGGACATGTGGGGCATGCTGGGACATGTGCCCCGCCGCTGCTACACTAGTATAAAAAAATGAATCTGGTTGAGGAATCTGTTCATCAACCAAATTTTCGTTTGGTCATGAACCAATTTGTTTGTAAGCCACAGCGTTCGTGAACCGCAGGTACCACTGTATCTTTTTAAAATTCATAGCAATTAGAATCTTTCAGTCCCATTATGAATTACCTAAATGCCTTCTAATTTTACAAAATATGCCCAATCATCCAGTATCCCACCATCTTTTCTCTCTCGTGATGCCCATTTGAGCGGATCAATGGCAGGGACTCGTGGTCTTCATGACCCACGGAGCCCAAAAACCTCAGACATGATAACAGGTCACTCATGGACATTTATCGGGGCTTTAAATGGATCCACCTGAATACAGGAACAGTAAGGATCTACCCCAGAGCAGCTACACTGAAAATAACCAGCATAAAAAGCTACTTAATGACAATGAGCGACACCCATTTATTTTGACGGAATCAATGGCTAACAGGTGTCCAAAGACAACAGAGGCCTTATATTTGAGCAGGTGGTCTTCGTAATACATTTGATATGTGGTTGTCTGTCTGCAGAGGAAACCGTTGAATGTGCCACAGGAAGCTCAAAAGGCTGAACCCTGAATTCCTCTCGTTTTTCGCCATCAGACGCTATAAAACTGCCATCTGCTCACTGGTCTCCATAGGAACACGTGGTAGCAGAGTCCATCCAGCAGCTCCCTCTGCACCCCAACCCTGGGGCTGACCGCTGCTTATTCATCACGTCACACTGGCATGCGTTCAACAGCGCAGGACCTATAGAGTTCAGATACAAACCAGCAACAGCATACTAGTTGTATGCGGATTGTACAGTAAGTGTTACGATTTCCACGTGCGATAAACTCTTCTACTACTGCTTTAATGCACAACCACATTTGCAGCTCACTTGTGCAAATCTCCACTCTTTCCATTCAGTTGTTAGGAATGTACTGTATAAATCATATCTCAGCATCTTGACATATATCACAGCAGCCCATGAAAAGTGCAGGCAGAGGCCAGCTGACCAGGTGGTATTTAGCGATAGCGCTCAGATAAGCCTGCGCTTAACCCTGATGATGACAGCTGGCAGTGGAACGCCATGTTTTCCCGGCTACTGACAACCGCAAAAGGTACTGGCCTTTCTCCCAATGAGCACGGAAGCCAAAGCGGTACGGAGGAGCGTGCACACCAGGAGCTGTGTATCTCTGCTTACGATGACGGAAAAATCCGGCTGTACAAACAATCACAAGCCAACGTATCACTGGGGGGATAACCCAGAAAAACAGAGGATGTAACTTAAACCACCGCCCAGCCATGAGCGATGACAATATATACGGGAGCGAGCAGAATGCGGATACACTGCTCACAGAGCTGATAGCCTACACACACTGCTCACAGAGCTGATAGCCTACACACACTGCTCACAGAGCCTATAGCCTACACGCACTGCTCACGGAGCCTATAGCCTACACGCACTGCTCACGGAGCCTATAGCCTACACACACTGCTCACAGAGCCTATAGCCTACATACACTGCTCAAAGAGCCTATAACCTACACACACTGCTCACAGAGTGAATGCTGACAGATGTCTAGACACATCATGTGTGGCCATGAGCAGAGGTCATATGCTGAGCCACATGACTGAAAAATTACTTTAATCACAAGAGTAACAGCTGCAGTCCAGACTTTGGAATTCAACTGCAAGAAACATAAAAGTAGCAGAAATCATACAGAAAAATACTACAGAAAACCAGACAAAGAAGGTTTTTAAATTTTTATATAAAAAATAGTATGAAAATAAGGCAAATAAGTAATCCTGATTTGGCTTTCAGCCAGCTGGAATCAACACATGAGCTTTCCCTCCCACATGGGCCTGGGGAGGGCATCATCTCAGCAGTGGTCCTGGTTCAGTCCCACAAAAGTGTGACACCGTGGATTCACCACTGACCCTGTGGGTGCAAGCATTCAATCTACCGACTCACACAGGTCAACACAGAGAACTGATTCATCGACGGACATTGTCTTAGACCAGGACCACATATTACAGGGATCCCCGCTTCCAGTCCTGGAAGGCCAGTCCGCGACACAGTTCGAACACTGCTCAAACACACCTGCTAAACCTGGCAATTGGCAAGCGAGCTGAATAAGGTGTGTTTGAGCAGGAAAATCTACAAACTGTGTTACAGAGTGGCTCACCAGGGGAACTGGGGAACCCTGGTTTACACGTTGCCTTTAGCAAGCTGGCCCATTCTTCCTGCTTACTGCCCATGGGGGGCTGTGCAGCCAGTGAACCTTAGACCCACAGAGGTTTTTTTTCTCCCTTCTTTGGTTCCTCTCCTCCCTTGTCGTCTGCCTCTTTCTTTTTTTCCGTTTCCCCTTTTTCCCTACTTCATGTATTATTCTGTATAAATGATGCAGGAATGTATCACGACACGCCCATTTGGAGAGCCTTGGGGCGACTGTTGTGAAAGGTGCTATATAGAAATAAATTGGGTTGAAATTAATACCAGCTGCCAGCTTTATGAAAACAATATGCAACAGTAATGCTCAGACTGGAAGACCTATAAACATACAAACAAACAAATAACCAAAAATGAGTTGACAAATTATAAAATATTTACGAGTACAGTCCAAAATGCTCTTTGCTACTTCAGAATTTGCTGCTGAAAAGTAGCTGGACGGTAGACAAGAAGACCGCAATAAAAGAGCAGCAAAACTGAGAGAAAATTAAAGTCTAACTTTAAATGTGTTAACACAGGTGAAAATTCCAGTGGTTTTGAGATTACAAAAAAAACCCTAAATTTGAAAGTAAAGGGCCCTTGGAACTTTCCCGCCTTTTTTGGCACCCCTGCCCCAGGCATTCTGGGTAATGAGTGGTGGAAGTAATGAGGCCATAAATACACGGGATTAACATAGCCTGTCAATCACAACTTGGCTTAGTCTAATGGGAAGAAGTGAAGTGTCCAGCTGGTTACATGATGGCTAGATACTGTGGGTTTCGAAGCCTCATCTGTTTGGTCACTAGCTGTACGTTTTGCATAGATACAGTGTGATGCTTCAGGATGCAAGGGCAAAAGGTCACCTCAGTTCTCTTTGGTCTCATGGCCTACACAAAAGCCTCGGTAACCGTGGACATCAGCCTCAATAATAATGAATAATGTGGAAAGAAAACACAGTGCTGCTTTAAATGAAACTGTGAGTTGTAATGAGAGGGGATTTAGTTTCCATATTCCCCATCTGCTATCCCGAGCCAAGCAGAGATCTATATTTGTAAGTTCATCTATATTTAACAGCGTTACTTTGTATGTTATTTTGTCATCTCCTACAATCCAGACATCCAGGCAGTGGGGAGGGGGGGCTTCCCCTTTGTCCCTGGAAAATGCCACCATGCAATATACTGTGCAGTGTGCAATGTGGATTTTTTTTCAGTTTCCGCCCAACTTCCTTGCATTTGAGGAATTCTGCCCTTGAAAATGGGCCGGCATGACACGCCTACACTGTGCCACCCAGGACAAGACGAGATTCACTGGGCCACAGTCTGCGTGCCTCTGCAATCAGCTGGGCAACGAGGAGCCTCTGCAGACGGGATATACGTCCAAGAAAAACTTACTCAGAGTTTCCAAAGCAGAGAGCTTCCATCGAAACTGAAGCTGCAGTTAATTTACGGAAGAGTTAATTGCAGGAAAACACTTTCGTCTTGAGAACTGTTCTGCATTCCTCACCATCCGTGACAAAGCTCTTAGACTCAGGAAAAGTCCAAATTTTATCTGGTGTGTCATTTAACCCTACTCAGGTACGATGTAAGATCCCGCATCAATAAACGGTAGAGTTGTGGGGACGCAAATAAATCTAAAGCCCATACTTGTCAACCCTCTACAACAGAACATGTTATCAGTGTCGATATGAGTGCAAGACCACATGTTTGGGTTTCGACACAAGACACTGAAAAAACAAACCAAACAAGAGCTTTTTTTTACATAGCAGGTGTGGTTTTTCCAGGGAAATCCTAGAGAGATGCTTCATGTAAGTGATGCAACAATTTATATCATCATAAATAAAACAGACGAAACTGCAGAATTAACGTCGTCTATATTTGCCTCTCTACAAAAAGCGGGTTTAAATTGATTTAGAACATGAGCAACATTCCTCGCTGTCATGGAAAGGTTTGTGTTCTATATGAATATTGTGATTGCTCACAAATCCAAGGTTCAGCTGGGGACAGATAGACTGTAAAGAATATTTTGCAAATTAAGAGATAAACTAGTGAAAACTAGTCAAACCTGAACTTTCTTCAGTTGCCACGTGAAAAACACAAGACTCAACAACCCCAACTTTTCATTTTGCGTGAACACCCACAATTCTCTTAAATGCTTCTTAGAAAGAGCTTTCTTGGATGACTAATGCGGTTTGCAATGTTTACTACTTCCGGTTGGAGCTTCAACATGCTCCAACTTATGTACAGTTCTTCCATGCAGGTTCTGAGCCCATGCTGCACCCTGCTCACTTCCTGCTCACTCACCTACAATGTCCTCATAGGCGTTCTCCTCTAAAGTGCTTTTTGAGCTTGGCCGACTCCGACTCTCCGTAGAACCGCTTCCATTTTCCGCGGGCGAGGGAGGGAGGCTGGAGGCGTCCTCGGACTCACACGACTCTCTGGGAGAGTGCCGGAACCCCGCCAGGGACAGAAAGAGGTAAGAGACAGGAGACAGAGGGACGAGTGACAGGATTTAGTTCCCCATCCAACAGAGAGTCCAGAAGAGCTTGAATCAATCTTGAGGGAATCGAGGCCACCTCTGAATTTCAAAGGCGCTGGAGGTCTTGAATACTCATACAGAAGTAAACGCACTGACTGCAAACAGTGAGCACAGACCATCCACAGACCATAGCAAACAAGGACCACCTTAAATTATAACCATCACGGCATGCTCATCTCATAGACTTATAGGGAGGTTTTCCTGCATGTCAAAAGACTGCACCCCCCACAACCAATCTTAAGCATTTAACCATGGACTGGAAGTATCAATTAGCTGTCAGTACTTGACTTCCCACCCCATCGCTGATGCTGGATGTTGTCGCAGTTGTGGAAGGAAAGACGGCAAATAAATTTGCGATGACTTGTACCATGGGGCAAAAGAAATATTTAAATTAAGGAATCATTCCTCTGATAAGGAATGGGGTTCATGTTGGAGCTCCCACAATGTGATAAAATTATGATTAGGACATCGTCATGACAACGAAGAGCCAAAGTTAACATTAGACTATGATACGAGACATGCCCTGGGGAGGGGGCTGGGAAACAAACCCAGCATGCGAGAGCCCAAGTACCCAAAGGAATCAAATAGCTAGACAGGAATCTGTAACCCTATGGAGACCAAACAAATTAAAAGGCCAAACAGCTTTATCGGAGCCCCTGTTAGCTTCCCACAGCCCAAGACAGCGGGGAATCAAAATAAATATGCATGATCCAGTGAAAGAGAAATGTGTAAGCGTTGTTTCACATGACGGTATCTTGGAAAGTGCTGCACAGTCCTGAGCTGCCTAAGGGAGTTCAAATAAAAGGTCACAGCCTTGCTAAGAGTTCACATTAATTCCTCTTCACACTCATTCACAGTCATTTAGAATGCAACTGCAACTGACATTGCTCAGTTGTATTCAATCTGCTAAATATGTGTAAAGCTTTCATAGCTATTAATGATAGATTAGTGTGCAACACAATGGCTTGTAAAAGAAAAACTCAAAATATAACTTCCATCCATCTCCTAATTGCTTATCCTGGTCATGGTCACGGGAGTAAGCCAGAGCCTATCCCAACCAACAGAGGACTGTGGTACATCCTGAATGGGATGCCAGTCCATTGCAGGACATGTATGTGCACACATTGTATGCAATTTAATAAATACATAAACACCAAATAGCCTAAATGCATGCCTTAGCCTGGTAGATGAAACCCGTTTGACATGGGAAGAACGTGCAAAACCAACACACAATAAACATGGGATTCAAGACACTACAATTCACACTCCAGAACAACATCAACTATGTACATGCTTGACATGCAACCTTACCCTTCATTACATTCTCAGGAGATGCCTGGGTGCTTCAAATCCCCTATAAAATAATCATCTGTTTGCCTTGGGATCTTTCACAAGGGAGCTAAACAAACTCATCCTCCTGTTTTTTTAGGAGAGATAAATAAACGTTGTTGGGTCCCGGAGCAGAATTAATGCTAATTTTATTAAGCTAGCTTGGCGTGTTGAGCGCAGAGGGCCAGTTACAGAGTACGGGAACAATGTGAAAAATTTCCCTCGATGGTCACCACTTTCCGGAAAAAGCTGAACAAACATATAAGGACAGTTATCCACACCTTTCAGGTAGAAAGATATGTATTCCCTCCACAAATCCATTACAATCTCCTATTTTCCCCACTAACCGATAGTATCTTGACTTGAAAAAGAATGCGATAACCAGAAGTCAGGGAATCTTACCTGTCATGAGGCTTTTTCCGGAAACTTCCCTCAGGCTTCTGGACTCGTGTCATGGGTGGTGCTGGCGTAGAGGGCAATGGGGGCGGGGACTCGGAGGGGCTGCTGGGAGGTAGACCATTGGTTGACGATGTAGGCTTATGGTTCTCATGGTTCCGGTTGACCTCGTACTCAAAAGTGCGCTTGGGTTTAGGTAGGGGGTTGACCTGCACGCCTCCCAGTGTGTCAGGAGGAGACAGCTCAGGGCTGCCAGAGCTGGCTGAGCTTATGCTGAACCTCTGCTTCAGTTCAGGCAGCCCGTCCAGGCCGGAGGTGACCGCTGTGGCCTCTGGCTCTGGAGTAATGGAGCAGAATCCGCTCCGCTCTCGAGAGCATCCGCTCTGCGGCTCACCCTTACGGCGTAGCTTGTCCGGGGTGTAGCAGCTGCTGGGGTAGCAGGGCAAGGATGGTGGGGGGCTCTCCTTCAGTGCCTGCTCAATCTTTTGTATCCGGCTGAGGACAGCAGAATTTTCTTTGCGGGAAGAGAAGGAGCGGAAGAGGAGCCCTGTGGCATCCGTCCGGATGGGCCGCTTCCCGGACCCTCCGTTGGAGCCGCCCCGCTCTGAGGTTGGTTCTTCCTCCTCCGTCTCCGGGTAGGAGCACTCGGAGAAAGCGGTGCTCATCCTCCGCACACCTTTGAAGTCAAAGGTCTTATCACTGCAGGGTGAGGATAAGAGGCTGGGGCAAGCGTCACTGCCACCCATCCGCTCACCTATGGGCCTCTTGTCTAGGCATAGGCTCATCCTAGGGAGATCCACTCTCCGGCACTCCCATTCGGAGATCTTCTTGCGGACTCCCACAGGCGAGGAGCACCTGCTGGTCCGGCCAAGGGAGAGAGTACGCTGGTGGTGCTGGGACGTAGGCCCCAGGGACAGGGTGCTCCAGCCACGAGGGCCTGTGTTGAGGCCCCCTTTAGCCGGGCCGCCGTCCTGCCGGTTCTCCTTCTGCTCTTGGCCACTGGCTGGCCTGTAGATGGAGAGCCTGTTGTCCAAGCAGGCAACACTCCTGGCCTTGAGGAGACGGTTCTGGACCTGGAAGTTGGCAGATCGCAGCGACACACAGCGCAGGCTGTCAGTCCTATTGCTCCAGTTCCTCAGGCGCAGGGGCTGGTTCTCAGCGACCCTGTCCTCCCGGCTCCACTCCCGGGGGTCCTCGCTATCGCTCAGTGGGTAAGCTGGGGCTCTTGCTTTAGAGAGAATAGGAGGCGGGGATGCGGACTGGCACCTGGAATAAGCAGTCATGAATTCAGAACTCCTTCGAGATGACATATGACCATCTTCTGAAAATGGAAAACAACCTACAGCTTAGATGGCAGTTTAAGAAGCAGTAAGAGGTGCTGCAGTGGTTATCCCTGTTGCCTCACAAGGTTCAGGTTCAGGACCTAGGTTCAGGTCTTCACCATGACTCCATGTGTGTGGAGCTCGCATGCTCTCATAATGGTGTTTCCTCTGGGTTCTTCGGTTTCCCCCCCACAGTCCAAAAACATGCTGAGATTAACTGGATTTACCAAATCGCACATAGTTGTGTGTGAGTGTGCCCTGCAGTGGGTTAGCGCTCCATCCTGGGTTGTTCCCATAGGCTTCAAACCCCTGGTAACCCTGTATAGGACAAGTGGTTACAGAAAATGGATGGATGCTTTCTAACCAGGCTGATGACACAGCAAGAGAAACTACTGTACATGGTTACCTCAAGCTCATGACCAGCTACTCACGCACCCCCTGGAAATGTTGCAAAAGTCCGGAACTTAACTCCCCCTCTTTTCAGGTAATAACCAACATGTAAAATAATCTGTGGAAAGTGCGTCATCAGCCTGACGAGACTTTGGCAGAGTCGGATTTAAAATGAGGCCAAGGCAAACATGAAGTCTTCAACAGGACACATGAGTGTGGATTTTTCCACATCACGAGAGCCATTAAAATGGAACGCGGACCCCACACACTTGACCACAGGACCAGGCAGCCAGCGCCAATATGGCCGTACCTTCCACTGTTTGGTCGGAGCGCTGAGGCTCCACATTCTCCAAAGGTTTCATGCGCCAACAATACAATAGGCAGACCTAGACCCAGAACTCTCTTTAGCCACAGATATGGTTCTGCAGAGCTACTGTGTTGCAAAATTTCTGGCACCCACAGAAACACAAAAGGTTTCATCACCAATTCCAAAAATCCTTCCATTACAATCTGCCAGCCTGCCTCCACAAATCTGCTTCCACAGAATCAGATTACGTCATTGATGGTTTCAAACTATCACCGGGCGGCTGAGCAAAGGTCCCCTCCTGTGCAGAACTGATGCTAGGAGGGTAGATGCTGTATACACTCTGAAAATAGTGCTTTGCTGGGAGGGGAACCATGCCAGCAAGCGGGGAGTGCAGGTTGGGACACATCACGCCACACCTGTGTTTAAAACAAAGGGAATGTGTGGCCTCTCCGTTCTCACCAAAAAGCTCTTCTGAAAATGACAATACTCACTTTCACAGCTTACTATGCAGCCTCAGGGGAACTGATATCACCTTCTGGCAAGCTTTTAATTAAGAGAAGGACTATTTTAACTTAGTGCAAACAGAACAATAACAAGCAATGCAAATAAAAGTAAATTAATAAAAAATAACTGATTTTAGTAGCCTTAGTGGTGAAGAAAAGAAACACTTTTCTGGAACAAAGTACATTTTACTTCCCTCAAATGATTTTAAAGTAGGTCAAAGTTTTTCCAAAAAAAATTATTAAAAGCCCAAACTTCAAAGTTCCAAGACAGAATGATTGCAGACGCCCACACCGTGTATCAGGAACACTGGAAGGACGACGTTCCCTGTGCACAGCCTGCGTTCACGTCGCTAATGACGACGGCGGAGCCCGAAGCCAAGCAAGGATTCCTAAATAGCTGCGGTCGCGTCGTCGTAAAACTTCACTACATCTACGCAGGAAACCATGTGGGGACGCAGGGGGCTGCATGTTTCCGTTCTGTGCTGTAAATTTGATACAGAGTCTGCAAGGAAGTAATCACTTCCATATAAAAGAAAAAGAGTCAATTTGGTTCAGAACGAACAGTGTTTTGAAAGTATTCCTGTCAAATCACACCTCACATATAATAACCATGGCAGATATCTGCAAAGTAAAGCAGGGCGCTTGAGAGATGCTGTTTTCACATATAAAGTAACAACGCATTTTCAGCAGAATTAATGCCCTGGTGATTTCCACATGGATATCATCAATCTTGATAGTGACGCGTAAATGTCTCATTTACCTGCTTTTAAGACAATCGTTTTAATGCAAGGTGTCTAACTTGGATAAAACAAGAGAAATTCTTGTGTTTCCGTACAATAATGACTTGGATGGTGAAAAATATTGCGCCGCATGCAGCATCCGAGTGAGATCGATGCAGACACCCCAAGCTGGGGGGGGGGGGAGCCTCACTGAACAGCTCATTATGTCGTGTTTCCCGGTCAGCGCCTGTCCATGCAGGCTGCTCTCTAAATACACCCGTTCATCTCAAGCTCATTGCCATGCATCTCCAACAGACTGCAAAAAATTGCAACGCATGGCTGCAATTATTTCAAAAATTCCTGTGAAGGAAATAACTCCACTGTCCAGAGGCAAAATAAAACCCACACAGACCAACCCAGTGCAGTAAAAAGGGAGGAAGCGAACGATCCACCTGTCCCCCACTGCTGTCTTGAATCTCACTTCCCGGTATAGTAAACTTTCAGGTTATAAAATCAATATTGACAAATCCAGGTCAATGCAAATAAATACTCACAGTCATCTTAAGATAAAGGAGTAAACACACACACACACACACACACAGATTAGGTATCTATATTACTGTGGGAACTCTCCATTAATTTTTATGGGCATGACCACTATCCTAACTATAGTAACCTTAAACAAAAGCAATCAAACAAAATACAAGACTTTTGGCATTTTTAGTTTTTTGATTGCAGTCACAGATTTTTATCAAGTTGAATTTCCCCTTGTGGGGGCAGAAAAGATATCCCACAAGGTCCAAGTAACAGTTTTTAAATCACATTATGGGGACATTTGGCCGTAACGCTAATCCCCTCTAACAAACCCCCACCCAGCCCTAACCTTAACCAATACAAGACTTTTGGCATTTTACTTGCATTCACAGATTGAGGTTTATACTAACAGGGAAATGAAAAATGTCCCATAAGCTAAAAAGCTAAACAGGTTTTCCCACATTGGGGACATTTGGTAAATACAAACACACACACACACACGGAATGGCTGAGGTGCCCCTGAGGAGAGGTTTAGGACCTGAAGTGATGTTCTTCTAGCTGTCCAACAAGATATCAGTAAATTTTTGATGAGCAGAAGACATCATTTGTGTATGTTAAATTGTGTTTTTTTTTCCTGAGCAAATATACACTTACTACCCAAATAAACAGCCTTAAACATTTTCTTTGACTGCCTTTGACTATACTGGATATAAATCATACGTCATTTTTCTGTTATGTTATTTTGATATTTTTTCATATTTTCTTTACCCAGAATGCCCTGTTCCTATTTCTATGAGGGTTTACCTCCCCAGATGACATACTAAGCCATTTTCTGGCAGATGAAATTGTAACCCTGAAACAAAAACAAAATAAAAGGAATTAAAGAGAAAAGAGAAAGGTCACATATATTATAAAACTTTAACTGCCTGTAATTACCTCCTATTTTTTATGTTTGTTTTCATCACTATGCCTAAATGGTAGACATACTGTAGTTAACACTAACTCACTGTGCTTGCAGTATAATCAGTTCAGCTACTCTACCTATTAATTATCTATCTTCCCCTGTATTATACATCTTCAGCCAGATAGAAATTTAACATGGTGTAGAATGGCAGACTACGTTTTAAAAATAACCCCTATGCACAGCTCTGCCATAATGGCTTACACAGCTATTACACGTGTAGCCCCTATGAGGCCTTCAGTTCCTCTGCGGGCAAAATACAGGTGTCGCTTCCAAAGCCAGGACTCCTTGGGTCAGTTTTGGACAGAAGCCCGAGAGTGCCAGTCCCGGGCCCGGACCAGTAAGAATAAGACCAGAACCAGTGCCAAGGAATGACATGAACATAGCATGCAGTGCCAGTCATGGCCTAGACAAGAGCTGGCGGGTGTGTCAGATAACAGCAATTTCCTGTTTGCTGGCAGGGTCAGAAAGCAAGTAACTTACAGCCGAGGTTAAAAGTTATACAGGTCAAAAGTGAGAGGGCCAGGAATACTCATCCCCCCGATCCCCGCCAGTCCAACTTTCCTTAGCATTCCCTGCTCGCATTGAATTATTGAACAACGTATCACGTTTCACAGTGCACTAAAACCCTTTTTTTAAGTGGAGAAACCCAAAAACAGATTAACCCTCCTCTAAATGACAGTTTTTGCAACAGAGACATGAAAATCTTTGGTATCTGAATTTCTGAAAAGCACATACAGTTTTAGTTTCCTATTCAATTTTTTTTATAGGGAAAGTAAGGATGGATGTAATTTTAGTGGGCAAATCACAAATTTCTTCTTTCAACTGTCTGACTCAGGATCAGAGGGTCAGCCGTGGAAAATCCTGGTGTTGTACTAATATTTCGGCCACCACCTCGCTTCAGTCACTTAGAAACATCGGAAGAGTCATAAACAGCCCACACGACAATCATCAGAACAATGGCACTGTATGGCCAGGCCACTCTACTGCCAATGAGGTCTGAGAACATAATGACTAATCTTCACGCTGTGCAAACAGCAAATAAGGACTACTTCACTTTCCCAGGTCAGCCACTTTAAAATCACCTAGGGTACAGTCCCCTGAATGAGCAGTTCATGTACAACTTGACAACAAGAGTCACAGCTTGAGAGTAAGGTAGACTAGGTTCCCTGGCTTCTACAGATGGATCATCTTTTGCCTGTCATGTACAGAGATCTCAATTTCTTAGAAGCACCTCAGTAACTCTACTATAGTTAGACTTATGTATAACTCCCATATGCTAGAACGCATGGAAGAAGCGGCCTATCATGTTCAGAAACAGTAGAGCCCTCAATGTCTAATCACCACAGTGAATCACACGTCGCAATTGAAATTCTTCAGCTGAAAAAAAAATTACTGCAAGGTAAAGTGAAGGATTATGATTCGATGGCTCCTTTCTGGAAGCCAGTGCCAGGCACGTTCTGCGCCAGGGTGGCATCTGCACACGTGAAGCTGAGCACAGTCAACGTGCAACTTTAGCAGCGAGATAAAAGGGCTTGTCGCTGCTTGCGAAAAATGCAGGAGCGCGTTCGGTTGAAGCTGACGCAACACTCACACAAACACGGGGAAACAAAACAGCGTTAAGCGACTTTGGCTGGTTCGCTCTCGAGAGAAAGATGCCCAAACCAAATTCAGAGAATATAAGACGATACGGCTGTCCCTGCCGATAAGTTCCTCAGGCATGCCGTTTACAAACGCAGTCCTGTGCCACAGATGCGACTAAGTGCTCAGCTTCTCAGCTGTCTGTTGTCAACATGTAGCATCAAGGTGGCCATGACAACGGACCGCTCTCAGCTCCTGAAAGAAGATAAAATAAATACCTGCCTAGATGCATATTCCCACAGCGAATCCCGGCACCTACTAACCTGGGAAGATACAGGCGTGTGAAAACCCTCAGCAAGCAGAATTACCAAGCACTGTCAATCACCGTCTGGTGCGACTCCACGAGAACTGGGTAAAGCAAGTAATAAGATTAGGCTGGAACCTGTTTGTGATTAAAAGCGCAGAAAAACCCCGCCCGTCGCAGGTTTCCAAGTCTCACCTCTCCCATCACGAGCAACGCCCTGCCAGATTCCCACACTGGGTGACATCACTCACCTGTCAGGAACTTCCCGAGGGACCTTACTCTCTCCAGCTTGCGCTGCAGCCTTGGCGCTCTTGTTGGCGGTCATCGTCACCTCTGCTCTGCGATGTCCGGCTCACCTGATGAGGAGGGGAGAGGAAAATCACGTTTATGACTGTGGCCCGCTCACAGTCCCCTCTAACAGGCCTCGATCTCAGCCCTCGGTCATGGGAGAGGCCGGGCGACACAATCTGGAGGCGACATTCCAGAAAACTTCTGTCCTCAGTTTGCTAAAATCCAAGTGTGCAGACACGCTACAGACAGGTCAGATGTGTCTAAAAATGCATGCTGCGGGTAAACCCCCACAAACAGATACTGACAGGGCACTGAAAACTACAGAAAAGCCATTTGTTCTGCAACTTATTCCCATGAGGACCCTGGAGCAGAAAAATAAGTATTTGCTGTACTCTGCGATAAATACTAACCTTGAATCAGAAAGGCAGACATGTGACCTCACAGAACTGTCAAACATCCCCCCCCCCCCAAAAAAAAAGCGAAAAGTTTTCACACAATTTGCTCTTATAGTTGCATTATTATTATAAACTTACCACTGAGTGATAAACTTTTATAGTTATCTAAATAACTGGTCACTCCACTGAAGAATTTGAAACTTGTAGTCAAAGCCCAACATCCCAATACAAGATCCATCTGTTGCAGAGAATGTCTCCTTACACGCACTCGACAACAACCTTGTGGTATTGTTGTTTGCGATGACATTTCAAATTTACCTCCTTGCCCCCCATAAATTTCCGATCGCTTTTGAAACACTGCCACGTGTTTAAGCCCCGCCCCATGGCCCTGTACCGCATGTGAGGCTGCAACACGGATAAACTTGTTTAAAGGTAGCATTAAATAAACACAACAGCGGGATCCGAGAGGTAGTTATGGTGTGTCCTTCAATTTCGGCCACTGGTGAGAGTAGTCAACTGTGTTGCATTAAGCGGAAGAGTGAAATAAAGCTCCGAGTGTTTTTAAGGTTTTGTTTGCCTGTTCAAAGGGAGCGGCCAAGATTAACAGACACGGGCTGCTCACTTGGCCCATTAAGACCTGATTACTTTTTCCCATGAACATGTGCACTCAAAAGGCCTGGCTGTGTTTTTATTGCAGATATTAGTTTTATAAGGCGCTCAGGAGAGCGGCACTTTCTGCCCTCTGGCGACGCGCTTGCGCGAGCTGCTTCCTCTGACGACTGTACCGTCAAGGGACAGCTGCCGAAAGCAGAGGCTTGGAGCCTTGTCTTCGAAACACCGAAGTCTTATCACTTTGACCACACGTAGTGTCCATTCTATGCACGGGTTTGAAACAGAATCGCCCTCTTGACTAGAGCCTCAGGGGTAGCTACCGTAAAGCCAGTCCGGTTCAACAGCAGCTTAACCGCGATCGTTACCGCACGCGGCCAGCCGCTGGCATGCTCCCGGCGTGGAAGCTGCTTTATCATCAAACTCTGCGTCAAAGCAGGCCTCCGTGGATTGCCTTCACGGGACCTGAATAAACCGCTTGAGATGCTATATTCCACCGACTTGACGTCTATTCCCACAACTCCCAAGGTCAATCAAAATAAATGAAAGAAAAGTAGAGAGAACTGAAATGCCCCCACTGGATTCCTGCTCTCTCTTCCTCTTCAGAAGAAAATAAAAAAGAACCTTTTACGGTTTTATTGCTGTCAACACAGAAGTCAGCATGAATCTCAGCAGCGAGCCAGAGAAGCAGCTGTTTGTTTACAGGAAGCTTCCATCTAAAGGATGAGCAGGCGATGGCTGAACTTTACAGACGCGGGTAAAGAGGGAGAAGTCTGCCACATTCTTTCTGTCAGCAATTTCCTGTTTCAGAGGACAGTGGAGGACACAGAGCTGAGTTTCGGTCCAGCGCTGGCAAGCTCCTGGCCAGCTCCTTCTCCTATTCATCCTGAAAGTATTTTTCCATCTCTGACTATGGTGAAGGAGAGGAAGAATAGAGCAGGTCTGATGCCAGAGGTCAAGCTGATTCCTCCTGCCACAAGAACGACGGTCAAATAAAACAACTAAACTTCAAACAAAACCGTTTATAAGTCACGGATGAAGGGGTTGGGCGTCTATAAAGAAACAGACAATAACCCATAAAGTGTACTGTCATGCAGCCATCTGCAGTGAAGTAAGAAACATGCAGTAGCCACACGTATTGACCCCCAGAGCCTGTAGCGGGGGGCAGAGTGAAAAATCCAGAAAGGGACGTTGATCATTTACGGATGCTAGTTCTAGGACTAACTCAAATTATTGAAAGAGTTCTTGACATTCTCTATGATTCACTATGACTGCAAAAAAATGTGCTCCATTGCATGTGATTGGACCGTTATATCGTCTCCGTCGACACTCCTGGAATGCAGCTTTGTGCATCAGATCGAAACGACGTCTAGGAAGACATATAATCGCCTCCATCTGAGTTCAATCCCAGCCTTCTAGATACATTTGAAGCTGGTTGTCAGAGTTTATGACCTCGCATACCATTGTGTTCAAATTTGCCACGTGAACTGGAAGCGGAGAGTCCAAATTATTTTTCTTTTGGATACCCAAGGACTATCAGTATGAAGACGACGACTGCCTCTTCCTCATCCTCTGTTACCTGCAGACGCCTCACTCATAAAAAAATTGTACTCCTAGAGGTTAATGAAGTGCGAACACGGGGGAGTTAAACGGCCGAACTTGTGCGCCTATCGTGAATGGCGGCTTGGCACAGTGATGTTCAGTCGCGCTGAGTGTCGTTTTGGTGACAGTGTGCGGGCCGCTGGCCAATGGCAGCTCACAGCCAGAGGAGCGGAGACGACAGGAACCGACAGCAGGTTCTTAAGGCCAGGGATGATCTGGACTGCCTAGCTCCTTCCTCCGTTATGGCTTCCTGCCCAGCTCCATAAATCAGACCGCAACGGTGTCCTATAACTGATGAACAGTAAAATCTGGTTACTGTGGTTTGCGAGACATTCTGGGAAATTAAATACAAAGAACGACTCCAGCGGTCAGGATAAACCAAAGGTGGGTATCGAGTTGAAGCAATAAGATTTTGGTATATAAGGAAAAGGTGGTTGATTATATATCCATCCGTCCATTTTTTACCATAGAGAAATATACGGTACTGTACTGTGCCTAATTGTTTGTATTTTTGGTTTTCTCTTAAGCATAAACAACAGGTAAATTTATAGCTTATGAAAACTCGAGTACAGTGTTTTGTTGAAAATCTCAAGCCAAGACACGTTTGTCCAGCATTAGTGACCTTGAGTAACCTTTCACCTCATTCTGAGTGTTGTGAGTGATCTCCTGTAATGATATAAAGTCATCCTCTGAGCTCATGGTGTGAGAGTCAGAGAGTCCCTCCCACGCTGACTCACAGAACGCTGACTCCTGCCTGCCTGCCATGCCTGAGCATGCATTTTAACACGCTTTCACCAACACTCTCCTACTCACGCGCGACACGATGTCAGTACCCCGTATGCCCCGATACCGCAGGGCTGACCTACCGCAGCCGAAATGCTGCGCATCAAAGCAGGTTTACGCAAAGACAGAAGTGACGGTTGCGTTACTACCACCCAAAAATGATGTCATTCTGACCCACCCACCTGGCCCGCAGTGCATAGCTGCAGTTTGCTATTGGTCTCGTCAACGGATTCATTTTAATACCAGAAGTGTTCTGTCCACCTGACTGCCATGACCACAAGTACACAAATCTCCCAGGATTCACAGCAGCCCATCGCGGCCCGGACATCAGGGAGCTTACCACGTTTCGCTCGCCGCCTTATAACTTCATGTGTAATTTGATGTGGTCAATCGGACCCAAAGTGCTGTCACATGCGCAGGCTTAACAATGGAAGCTTCCAGTCCAGTGTTGCTGCCTCATTGCTCCGCAGTCAGGTGAGTAAAATGCACTATAGCTGCGCGGGCAATGAGCTGCTTCATGACCGACCAGCAAAAAAGGATCTGCACCAATTGACTCGTTCTTCTGGCCGTATGAAGGGTAACATTCTGCATGTCCCCTGGGGAGAGCCGGCCATGTTTTTACAATAACCCCAACAAGAAGTAGCAGGCCCCAAAAAACTGTCAGGAGCCTTGGTTTGTTTCACCATTAATCTCATTGATGTGGCAACTTTGCCAGGAGGTAAATTCACAAGAGAAAATAAAGCCCAGTTAAAAATAACAGGCCTAACTCTGCCCAGCCATTTTGATCACCATTCTCTCTGTTTTCAGAAGAACAAAAAGCACCTTAAAAATGTCTACATGCTGTATAAAACAGTCTGTAACATAAGACAGTTCACGGAAGAAAAAGTGCATGAGGACATTTTAGATGCCTCCGATCGCGAGGTGCACCAAAATGGCGGATGTGCGCTGTCCTTCTGCCGTTCTTCCTCAACGTGTCAGCCGCAATTACCGGGACATCTGCCAAAGCCTGTCCCTCCAACATTCGCTATCGAATCAGACATTGCCGTTGGCATCCCAAGTCACCCCATTGGTGCCCAAACACAAGTGAGGTCATGTGACCTGCGGTGGCCTACTTGGCTCAGGTTTCGCAGACAGTCTCCATTAGAAGCACCTGTCTCAGCTGAAGGGACTGAAATGGGCCAGATCCTGAAATGCCCACTATGTGCTTTCCTGATAACATGCAGTACAGCGGATCTTACTATGGCCCTGGACAGCTACAGTGCTTTATTTAACATTGTAACCCTGCAAGCTGAGTGTTTAACCGCTCAGTTCACGTGTGGTGCCAAGGAGTTTCTCACGTCTAGATACGGAGAGCTCTCTGCCCCTGTGATAGGAGACTATCAGGATACTGAAAACTCTACTTATTCGTTGTCCTTGAGCATGGGGGGGGGGGGGGGTGGGATCCTTGGATCCTTGAAGGTTGGGTAGTAGGGTGCAGTCTGGGATCCCCAGAGCTTGGTGGAGCGAGGAATTCTCAAAGGTTAAAGAGGCGAGCAGAGGTCGCTGGCCGTCTCCATCCCTGGTTGGCTCACTGAGAGGTAACAAGCCAGACAGGAATTCTGTAAAATCTGGTCTGGTTTCCCAACATGTTACTCAGTGTTTGACAATGAGGGGGGATGAACCCTGAATGCTATCTTCACTCTACTGGCAAGGTCTAATAACAAGGCTGTGTCTGTCAGACCACTTCCTGGATGTACCAAACTGGAGATTAGTAGGCCTTAGGCTAGAAGCCAGACAGTCTAAGAGTTTATCATTCTTCAAAATGTGGAGAATTGTTTTAATTAAAATGTGAAAACTCATTCTACTAGTAAACATACAGCAATCAGTCAAAATATAAATGTGCATTTGGGAGATTCAGGAGTTTTATCAAAAAAAAATTACTTGCCAGAAAGGAAAGCCCGACTGTGTAGCCTTGTGTCCACGGCACTGAAGTTGTCCTAAGATTTCTACTTGTGTCACACCTCAGGCAGCACAAGGCATGGCATCCAGAAGCTGTGAGGAAGGAAACCCTTTTGTGTTCTTGTCAGCGACGCGACTGAACAGGCCCGTCAGTTTATAAGCTGATACCCACTGAGGGCTTCCTGAACCCGCACTGGGCCGACGGCCTCCATTGGCCAGAGATCCATATGCCAGAGAGTGGGGAGCGAGGAGTCACTGGGGGCTGCACAGTACAAGGTCATATGGTCCTCATAAAGGCTTCACGGGGGGGAGGGGGGGGCTGTTTGTGAGGTATGGGTACGTGCTGCCTGCCATCATTACAAAAGTATGCTGTGCTTCGGCTCGGGACATGAAAAATGCCTCCCTTTTTCCTCTAAAAAGCTTCTACCTAAAACAGCCTTATGTTTGTAATTTAAAAAAAAAAAAGAAAAAACTTTCTAAAGTCCTTCCTGTACTTCCCGATCATCCAGACGGAGAATTTCTCAATTCGCCCAGGTGTCGAACTGGGCCGGCCTTTGTTTCCCTCCGAAGGGAGGCGGGGGGGGGGGCTTCGCAGTGGTTTCGAACGGCACGGCCCCGCAGACACAGTTCCAGCAGGCCGAAGAGGGGGGGCCTTGCTGCATAAGGCCCCTCTGAAAGGCATCCTGCAGGGCCTCAATCGGCCTTCCAGCAGATCAGGGGGCTCCAGCGGTCATGGCTCGCGGCGCCTGAACAAGCCCAGTACAATACCCA
Organism: Hippopotamyrus pictus; assembly: GCA_026781145.1. NCBI lineage: Eukaryota > Metazoa > Chordata > Actinopteri > Osteoglossiformes > Mormyridae > Hippopotamyrus > Hippopotamyrus pictus. Next base: position 16,277,878 of record JAODLC010000021.1, read on the forward strand.
CAATTCCCGGCTGCTGCTGCGCTCACTTCGCGTGGCAGATGGAACCAATTCTTTAAGCCTTATTCTATTCATTCTTCTCTCTCCTGCATTCAGCTGTTTACGGATTTTTTATTTTTTTTTGTTTTCCAGGGGGAAACAAAGACAGATTTGAGTTTTTCGGAGATTCTGCAGCACGACCTGGACGGGATGTGTGTGCGGGAGCGGTCTGTCCTCCCACGGTGAAACGAGAGCTCCTCACGCGCATCGCTTGGAAGAGGCTCTAATTCCCGCGGATTCAGTGTTCACACAAATCTCCAGGTGACAGCACACCTGGTGCACCTCCAGGGGCTGGGAGGGGGGGGGGGTGTAAGGCAGAGCACTGCAAAAATTGCCCTGAGTGATTTGTAGCACAGGCAGAACGCATCATTAACCAAACTACTCTTATGGCTATAAGACTGTAGCCATTTGCGTTATGTCCCTTCCTCACTGGCTCCCTAAATTCCATTAGCCTGGAAGCAGCCATTCCCCATCCAACATACCCGACTCAGTAGGAGTTATAACAATATGACCAGACGACAAATGACTGGAGAACACAGAGAAGGCTGTGCCCCACCTGAGCAGGCGCGCCTCTTACATAACACAGCACAAAGTGCGTAAGCACAGCAAAAACCGAACAGCCTCCAGCTAGTATTTACATAGGTGAAAGTCTCACTTTCAGTTTGAGCACCCCAGGAAGGTGACGCAAACTCGTAACTGGGTTATAACTGGTCTGGTATGTAAATAAAAGAGGTTCACGGGACTTACGACTTCCCAGCACTGAGAGCAAAGTAAGTTCAGCTTACTCTGCAAAGTGCTCATTAAGGCTGAGCCACCGGTAACTATCAGGCACTTCCAAGGCATAACTGTAAAGTGTCCATAGAAATGATTAGCTTAGGCAGTACTATGGCACCTCTTCAGTAAAGTAATGCGACGAAAATCATGTATTTACATTATGCATATTAAACTAGGGGTGTAATGGACAAAGTTCATTGTTCAGCACAAACCTTAGTTTCGGGTTCATGATTCAGTGCATGGGAAATCATATTTTGTACTGAAATTATTTATTATTAAAACTGCAAACACAAACATAATTAGGAACAGTTGTAAACCAAAGGCCATGCATATTTTGACATATCAAAATAACAAAACCTAATAAAAAAAAATCCAACCTGGCCCATTTATGACTAGCTTGTATCCAAGAATAATACCAGACCTATTTGCTATTTTGTTATCAGTGTTTCTGACAGACACACTAATGTCCCTCAAAGATTCTACTGCAGGACACTTGTGGCTGTATGTGGTTGTTTCACTTCCAGTCATACATTTCCATCGGTTTGCTAAATATCTAGCCAACTAACCACCAAACAATAATTTGGTAAAGAATTTCTTGCTGATGATAAAGCCTCCATGAAGTTAACAAGACTTACAACGGGATAACTTAAAGACTTTGTGTGTGTCTGCTCAAAGGACTGTTCAACACGCTTCATATGGGTTTCCAACTTCACGGAGGTAAGATATTAGCTAACGGGCAATGCCACTGTGGTATACTGCTATAATCACAGCTGATAACCCTACAAACTGCAAGTCTATTACTCGTGCATGCAACTTGTCGTTAGAATGAAAATGGTCAGCTGACATGCGTAAATCAAGTGCCACAAAGTGCTTCTTGAATGCAAAGCGTAATTGACAGGGTCGGGAGGTAACGAACTACTCTCTCTAGTGCTGGTGTAACTTATTGGGAAACCAAAATGTTCCCAAACAGTCAATTATGACTACTAGCATTTTGTTTTCTTTGTTGGACATCTACCTGTGAATTAAGGTTCTGTCCGTGTCAATAAATGTATTGTTCATTGTGCGTTCCGAACTGAAAATGGCATGCCAAACAGTATATGACGAATATGTCTACCATTACAGCCCTATATTAAACATGCGATCTTATAGCGCTTGGTGGAACTTGATGGGACTGTGCAAACCGTCTGAAGATCTGGAGGATCTTACGCCTCCTGGCCAAATCTGATCCTGCAAGTCGCAAGGCTTCCGGCAAGTGGAGTAACTGCCGGCACTCAGAACTAGATTGTTTCATCGGCAGTGGGAATTGCCAACTAAAAAAAGAGAGGTTCGTCATATCCCTAAAAGTAGATTGGCATCCCAAGAATGTGCCATATTCATGGAAACAAACTATGTTTCTATTTGTTCCAGTCATATCAGCAAATGGTATGCAGAGGGGAACCTAAGCTATTACTGTAATCCATCATCCATTGCCTGTTCCTTCCACATGTCACCTGAAACAACTAGCTAGCTGTCATCGTTATCACCAAAATGCAACCGTTTTATATATCTTTGTACAGTCATAATCACTTTTATTCACACACTGACAGCAAGATTTTTTTCCCCCAGTGGTTACATTACATTACATTACATGCTACATACATACATACAAGCACATGTAACCATGATAATTTGGGTTGTGTTAGAATATTCAAATAAATAAATACAGTTTGAACTTATGGGAGAAGATGGATAGCTGCTGTACAGGGACTGAGCAAGTAGTCATGGAGGATTATATGTTGTTATGGAAACGGTATGGGAGGATGGGAGGGTTTCAAGGTCAGGTGGATAGCAGATAAAGTGCAAAGTCAATCCAGGTTGTCGGCAGGTTAAGAACGCCCAACTTATGGACAGCAATGGTTCATGATAACGAATGCGTCTGTGAATAATATTTTTTTGCAAACTGCAGCCTGCTTCTTCTTTGTTTTTCATTAATGAAGGGCTTCTTCCTTGCTTTATGGGACTTTAGTCCTGCTGAACTGTCCTAGCAGTGCACTTCACACTTGCACTTAATGTTCCCCATTCCTTTTGAAGGTCATTTAATGTCATCCTCTGATTTATGAGAAACTGTCTGGTAAGTTAAAAGTAATCACTGGCATTAGAAAGTTGCTTCCGTCCTTTACCTGACTGGTTTCTGGTAATTCTGGTAGTGTCTCCTGCATCACCTCATTCTTAAATACTGCTATCTTAGGAATTTTGAGTCTGAAAGCAACCTGCTGCATAGCAAAGCATTTGGCCAGCAGAACCATGGTTAAACCAGGATTTAAAAGTACAGATTTGAAAAAAATAGATAGGGTGGTCTCTCAATTTTTTCCAGAGCTGTAAGTAACTTATTGGTTTTCAAAATTGTCTTCTGTTCTTAATACTGGCAATCTAGTGTGGAAGACGTTAAGATCAAATGCATCTGGCCCCTCTAACAGAACAACTGGACCCAATCTCCCCTCCAGATTGAAATGGTCTAGAACCTCCACTGGGCAGATGATGACCTCCTCTGCGGACCACACAGGCCGCTGGAGCTTGCTCATGGAAGGAGTACATGTTGACCTGCTGGTTTCAGTGTTGGCAGCGTAGAACTTCAGGAGCAGAGACTGGGAAAGGGTGAACTTCAGTTTCACCCTCAGTTTCAACCTCAGTTTCCAGAATAAGTACAAGCATAACCATGACTGCATCTAAAAATGTCTCAGTATTCATCATGACCATGCCACTGCAGTCTTCCTTTCAGTTTTCACTGCTAATGCACTTCAAGCCAAGCTGAATTTAATTCTATTTTAAAGGCTATGAATACGGTGAGTAGGATGACAGGCGAGCCATTCAAGCAGAATCTGAGTCAGTACCCTTTGGCTAATGATACACGTCACTCAGGCATTGCATATGGTCACAGAAGATAAGTGGTCTGCAAAGTCAGTAGTTCATCAAAGTCTTGCCTGAACTGACAAACAAAAATAAGACAGGAAACATCTGGGAAAACCTTGGTTTTGTGACTGTCTATTGCTAGGAAGTGGCTGTGGTTTGGTGAGGGAGGGGACATTGCGTGATTCAGCAATCTGTGCCCTGGGCTTCCTAACTGCAAGTTAAGAGGGAGATGGGTCTGAACAGACTCCCAGGAGAGACACAGAAGGGGAACCCTATCCCCACATGGAGCCTTACCCAAAGGCCAACCCCCCTTCAACACACACACACACACACACACACACAAACATTAAACTATTCTCCATCCAAACCATAAATGGCACAAACACCTCAGGAGTTTTATAAATGTTTGTCAAAGACTCCGCTGGGCTGCTCTCACACTCAAGGTGACCTTGATCCAGCAAAGTCATTTTTTTCTAGTCAGTGTTAAATATCAAGAGATGGGGGCAGAATGCAACCGACAGCGGATCCCCAGAAGCCTTCACGATAAGCCTTAACCGACGACAGGTCCCCAGGAGCCTTCGCGATAAGCCTCAACTGGTCATGGTTTCTCATTTTCCTTTGCAATCCTGATGGTTTATCTCCAGAGTGCCACAGGTTGGAAGTCCGGTTTTACATCAGCTGTGATTAGGTAAATAAAGAAAGAAATTCCAGTTTTCAAAGAAAGCGTTCATTACACGACTTGATGAACAGCTGGGTGGCAAAGTGTAAACATTCTCATTTGGCTGAGGCGATATTCTGAGAAGTATGTTAAATGCATGGTGCTTTCAAGGATTTCTGTGTTCAGACCAGCGTATATCATAACAGTGGTTAGCAAGAAACAGCTTTGGACACAAAAAACATGGTAAGCATAGCATATGACCCGCTTCGTCAAACTCAACCCTGTAATTTGACAAGAAAAACACATACCAAGGACAGGGGGAAAACTCACTGTTAGCAGATGACACTCTTAGCCTGGAAAAGCTATATTATATTCAGATAGTATATATATTAAAATGTATTCAGTTCTAGAGGAAGAGTGCACCCAGTTTAGGATTTGTATTACATGCTATTGTGTCTTGACAAAATGATCTAAAACACATTTTTATTATTACAGCTTGCAATCATTATCAAATGACTGCAAAACACACCCGAAACTTAAGTCAGAACCTTTTCTGACATATTTGCACAGAGTCCGATTGACACGGATCACATGCCGAGATGGCGCCGTCATATTCCCAGCCCAGGTCCCGGCCTGAGCAAACACACGGAGGGTGTGTGGGACTCCTCGGCTCGCTCCAATCAGAAGGAAAGGTCATTGTTACTGGGACACAATGGGCCGTCTGTTCGGAAGGCTTGAGGAGAGAGAGCCTTCTCCGGCTGCCGATAGCAGGGGGCAGGCTGAATCACAAGCTGGCCTCTTAGACCTTCCCTTAAGCGGTCAATGTGTTCCGCACAAACATGCTTTTAACTGGGGAAGTCCTGTTCCGGCGTGGGACCGATTGGTTAGTGATATGTAGGTAAATGCAGGTTTTGCAAGGATTTTGTTTTCACACAGTGCGGAATAAATATTGTATAATAATGGATTGTGTGTTTCATTATTTTAGGTGCCCGCGCACAGTTACTATATAATTTGTCTGTGCGCTCCTGTTTTTCTTTTTGCGCAGTGAACTGCCGGTGCACATGCAACACACGCTAATGGGATTTACACATGTCAGCCACAGAAGCACTCCGTGCCCCCTTATCTCACAATACATTGGATCCGCAGATCTGAACACTGGGATCACCTCGTACTTCGTGAAGCGCCCCCCCAATCCCCCATCACCCATCACCTCATTTAAAGACACTCAAACAAAACACCGCAACTCGTAGAAACGCTGCCGGCTCTTACAAGTTCAGCGAAACACAATCGGTTTTGCCGTCGGTGCCACAGAGAAAAAAGAAAGAAAAGTCAACGAGCTGAGAAAATGGCCAAATATGGTCACATCTCTGTAAAAGTCTCACTTTTCTTGTTCTGGTACACATCTGCTACAGGGTTCCACTGTTTCGGCATGATCATGTGCGGCTGGAATATGTTTAATCAGTCATATAAAATTAATTTAAGCTCTCTGGAGACGGCGTGTTGCAACCACAATAGAACAAGCGATCCACGGCAATAGCGAAATCATTAAACGTTACCTCCAAGTAGTAATGTTTCCTTTCCCACGCCATTCTTATGTTGATATTTCCCAGACAGATGTATGGCTAGACTGTAACGATCCTCTCCTTTCTATGATGCCTGTTGCTGCTCTTACTTCGGCTCCCTAAGCATGACCTTCCAAGTTGAATCCCTCCCCCACGAGAAAGCTCGCCGCGGGCTGTGCTGGTATCCGTGGAGATGCGTGTTTTGCCCCCCCTCCGCATCCACACTGGCCCCGCTTTCAGTCCTCTCTCTCTCACTCATGCACTCCTTCACACGCCCGTCATCACCAGCGGGGTCGACTCTCCACTTCACGTTTTCAAATATTAAACAGATTCTTAGGAGCTTTCATCTGGATTTCTTGCCCACGTTTTCTCTGTAAGTCCGAGGCTATTTTTTGCTGAACAGACACTTCGGAGTTTTCCCGAAGTTTGTTTCTTATCCGTTTACTTTGCACTTTATCTTTCGTTATTGTACGGATCAGCGATGAGAGAATGATGATTGATCCTGTATTTAATACAGAACTCCGGAGCGCTGTATACGTACGACAGGACTGGAATCCAGAGGGAAACACCATTTTCATAAGGAATAAGCATTTCGGGTCTGACGACAAATATGAATAACGGCAACAAGGATTAACTACAGTATGTAGCAAACAGAAACCCATATTTGACTGAGAATAGATCTGATAAAAACATTTTAATTAAGACGAGGAAATAACGGGTTAGCTGGACATAGAACATTCATGTCAAACTTAATCAGGTTGCCGTACATTGGGGAAACCTAACAAATACGACATGCTTTATAAATTAGGGTTTTATATTGTGAACAATGCATCTCATTCTTCAGACAATGCCAATACTGCTCACATGCTGACATACAATACAAAGGCTCTAAAACGAAGTATGGTTCTTTTGGAAAAACGTGGCTGTTAAACAATTCAATAATGTAATTTAAAATAATGTTTACTCTAGTGGAAAGATTTTTTCAGCTGGTTTTCAGGGTTTAGGCAGCTGGGCTGGCCTTTGTTACTATCCAGTAGATCTATTGGTGTGGGTTAGAAAGAGTAGCTGCAATGTCCTCATAACTAGTAAGGCAGAACAGGTCAGTCCATAAAACAAGCTGAAATGATACAGCCAGAGCTATTGATTTCCACTGGAATGTTCCACTGGGGAACCTGATATATTGTGTAACATGTACAGGCTTGGATAATTGTCCTGTTGTTGAAAATCTGAAATATCTCCAAGTTATAGGGCATTTTTGATGTTAGGAGCGGGATATAAGCAGCCTTTTGGAAACAATTTCTAGCACAGAAGGGTTCTGTTTCAGTATCAAATGAATGAAAGGCCAATACTGTTCGCGTTTTACTGCTCTAACTGTTCAAGCTTGCAGATTTTCATAAGCATTAAATATATGCATTCTGTAGGCTCACATGATGCATTTACATGGTGTGTCCAAGTGCCGATATCTTCCAGACTTGGCTTGACAAGAGGTACACGCTTAAACAGTTAAAGGGTTTTCATTGTGGCTTAGAATGATTTGCATAATAATGTAAGCTGGGTTATTTGAAATAAAAAAGGGAGGGAATATTTATAGATTTTGTTTAACTGTCATGTTTGCAAACACATTTCACTGTTGCACTATGATTCGATCAGACAGGTTTATTTCATTTGAAAACGCGGACAGAAAAATATTGCCTTTGTTGGAATACATGCTGATAAAAATCACTGTGAATAAAGTAAGCTGACTCAACATATTGGCTGCAGTGGAGGAACAGCTAGTCATAAACCATCCCAGGGGTCCTGTGACCAAATGGCAAATCAGGAGTCAAGTCTCCATCTCACGCACAAGGCTGTTTACAAGTCATTGCCTAGTGAATCATCAACACAGCATTGCAAAATATAAATGGCAATTCAGTCTAGGGTTGGCTCCACTCCGGTATGAAAGAAAAACTGTGACCTTTAACAACTGCTCTAACAAATACTTAGTACTGTCCAAACAGCCTCGTCAAGAGATCTGCAGGCTCCAAAAACTGGAAAAGTTGGGAAACACAGAGGAGAGAGGTGCTAAATGCTGTGTGCATAAGTGAAGGACTTTTTTTCCTTCCTTCAGTTTATCTGAAATGGTAAATGGACAGAGTGGACTTCAGAGTGTGGTTATAAGGCAAGCAAGTTTCTCTGGAATGGACCATACATCTGTAACTAATTGACTGAGTCTGAAGGAAGTTAGTCTCACGACAGAGAGAAGGGGCTGAAAAGAGAGAATGAGCATGCTGTCAGTCATTTCATATTTTGTCAGAAACTTATAAGAATACTGAGGAATATCTGCTTTTTGGGATGTATCAAGTATATGCGTATAGGATTCTTAACAGGAATGGAAGTCAGTAGACATCTGTTTGTGGTCCAAGCTCGGGAAAGCTAATGAACCATGGATACTTTCCCTACATTCAATGCACAATTACAACAATAAATATACATGTTTGTTTTAGGCATGTGATAAATCACATTTCAGTTATGAATGTTTCATTGCTTTTATAGAGTCCAGGTAGATAAAGGTGTAATTATCCAAGTTGGTTCCTGTACTAATAGTGTTCAGGATCCCTTTGTTTAGATTTAGATTTTATCATATGTCTGCTTTGAAATGCTGTATTTAATTTAAATACAGCTTCCGCACAGAGGACCAGGTCTGATGGTGATGGAGACACTGTTTGGAAACTCACACTCACTAGAGGGATGTTAATTAGAACAGCATAAATATGCAGCTTTCTGTGAGACCAAACTGCTGCCCTTTAGACATGTGGCTCAGAATGATCCAAACTCATTTCAGCTCCAGGTGATGAGGCCAAGTCGGGCCTTCAAAATCCAACCCAATTAGTACTGAATTTGGGCAACAAACGCTGTTGAGGTGATGGGAGTTTGAAGGTTCGAATGAGACTTCATTCAGGGATAAGCAAAATATCAGTCAGTGTGTACAGGCTGGACAAAAGTTACGGGAGTAAATCTAAGCAATGAGATAAGCAGTAATTCCAAGTTGTATATGGGGAAATCAAAAACTGATCTACTGTAACTATAAATAGATGGACAGTCGGATAGAGGGACGGATGGATGGATGGACGGACAGATAGATAGATAGATAGATAGATAGATAGATAGATAGATAGATAGATAGATAGATAAAAATTGTGACATGACTTACTGTTATGTAAGGGATAATGTACAGGCAGCCGGTAGTTATCGCAGAAATAAGCCCCGACAGTGTGATCAGGACCCGACGC
>JAODLC010000021.1:16287165-16321556 GCA_026781145.1 Hippopotamyrus pictus
TATTTGAAAATAACGAACCTGCAAATGTCTCAACTGACCAATCAGAATCAAGCATTCCAGAGAGCCGTGTAATAAGACAGTTTAACCTTGTACCTCCCCACCCAGGCTCTTCTCCGGCTTTAAGTAAGTTTACTGGACAAAAACACAGACTACATATGACCCATTGGCGAATATACCTGTTAGGAACATCAGGACACAGATATTTGTGGGTCGTTTTCTTGCTGAAGTTTGGCCTATCTCAAAGCTATGCAGACCATCTTCCAATCAGTATGGTGAGTCAGAATTGAGAGGGTCATAATGAATTGTGTCATCCCAAAACATCTGAGTCTTCGCCACTAAATGAAAATGTTCCTGCCACAAACGAAGGCCCATCGTTTACCTTGAAGCAGTACTTTCCTGGGGGGCTCTGTAAGAGGCAGGCAGAGGTGATTTCGATTTAGGTTACACAAAAGAAACAAGAAAACAAAAAGAGCACAGAACAATAATTTGTTTGCAACTATAAATGTATGTCATAGATAATTTAATAACTCAGGCATTTTAAGGTGAATTACATATTCCTGCCTAAGTTCTTGGAGTAACCATCTCCATCCAATCCACAGCTTGGCTTTGACATGCTAGGGAGCTGAGTCGGGGATTACAAGGGATAGTACAGGCATTCTGGAGTCTGTGTCAGAGTCTGATAGGTCTTCCATCCTAGCTTCTTTTTATTAAGTTCCCAACCAGATCAACACCGAAGTATTACAGCCCAAATACATGGCCTCTCTTTCCTGGGGGGTTGTGCCAAGATGCGCCATGGTTGGGCCACTTAGTAATGCTTCATTGTTTACCTCACATTATATATTTATGGTATGACCTTAGCTTGGTCAAACTGATTTAAGATAATTTAAGAAACCAGCCGCTAAAACCAGACCCAGATGGACCTCGCCACACACAGGAAAAATAAAAGATAGGCGTAGAAATGAGAGAAGTGGGATCAGAAAATTCCCCTCTGTGAGCCACTCAGCACAATGCCGCATACCTTGGCGACTGGCCTACAGGCCCTGTCACTGAGAGGACAAAGAAATCAGGCCCCATACAGACCTCAGCATCACAGAGAGAGAAATCAGCTACCTGGCTGCCACGAGGCAGACCACGCCAACATTTTAAAGACCTCTCCCGAGGTGTTACCTCTAGGTCTTGTGATACGGCGGCTTTGATGATGTTTGTCAACAGCTGCACTGCCGTAGCATGGAAACAAAGGCAGCTCTTTTGTCGACGGGCAGCTAAAGGCTAACTTGATATGTCTGGAACCCATCCCAATACTTTCCAGGCTCTGCTTCCAAATCTTCCTCAATATTCGTTTAACAGCATGGCTGTTCGCCATATTGCTTCCCCGGATAGTATCATGCTGCTCCACATAGATAAATAAAGAATTGCGTACCATAAATACATTTTAAGGAAAAGTTTGATAGAAATAGAGCTTTATTTACAAATAGGCTTAGGCTGATTAGAATAAAATACGATCGCGCCGTCTCGTACGTATTCGTTTCACATTGTAAATCCACTTCAAGACAAACGTCCCAAAGGACCATCTGAGTCCACAATGAACACCTGCTGAAGTCATTCAAAGGACAAAAACTGTTCCCATATTCCTTGGTCCATTGCGTTTTCTTGTGTTTGTCCCACAGTTCTATTCAGAGAAACTGCACAAGCACCGAACGACTACATTGTTGGAGCTAATACTCTACTCTTGTGGGTCTTTGGTTGCGGGGGGACAAAACGCCTTGGGGGTATTAAAAAAGTCACCGGGCAAGAGGTCAAAGGGAGTCATCAGAACACTTACAAATAAAAGTACCTGAGTATTATACGGCCCACACGTACTACATTGCCGACACTCCCTGTCATACTGAAATGTAAGGACAGCGTGCATAAAATCAGGAAATGCCGAAATGCAACACCAAGCAAGTAGGCGGAAGACCAACCCTGCAAGCACCTTTTAAAGATGTAAAATAAATACATTGTGAACTTGTTTTTATACATTAGGCCCATCGGAGAGCTAAACAAAACACACAGTTGCTGTTGCTGGGAATGGGACCTGGGTGTAAACCTATAATTACGGATAATACTTGAAGAACCGCAGCAGTCCATATGGAGTGCATTCATTTCTCTTGACCCATAGAGCAGGTCTCAAACAGAGGGAACTATATAACCATGTTGGAAGTGTGCAGTATCACCATGGCAACATAAAAATCATCCATCCCCCATCCTACTCTTGTGTTTTAACAATTTTACCATTGTCATTATTACTATTGTTGTTTTATTATTATTATTATTATTATTATTATTATTATTATTATTATTATTATTATTAAGCAGTACCAGGATAAAGAGGATTGAGGGTAAGTTTTTTAAGTACTATTACTGTTGACACTTGACAGTGGCAATAAATAAGGAAACAGCAGCCAGAAGCCTGGCTGTTTCCTCAGAAATGAGATTACTTCCATATGCTCATAAACTGCTATCATGGCTTGTCATTTGCACCGCTGAAGGGGGAAGGACATTGTGAATGTCTTGACCTGTGGGTGCTGCCTTGTGCGACGTTTCCGAGCGTTATGAAACAATAGCGTTGACAATAATATCGAGTAGAATAATAATCGCACAGAGATGATCATAAACGTCACTGTTGCACAGCACCTGCAGTAAACCGCAGACCAATATTCACCCAGCGCAAATCTGAAAAACAATCAGACTGCCATTGAAAGTCTCAAAGGGAGACTTTCAAAAATAATCGAGCTCTTTGGACAAGAGAGCGAATAGTGGGGCCCTCGTAGGGTCGTTAATCTGACAGAAATGCACACAAGACGGGGAACAGATGGACTTACTCCTTTGTGCTTTGACTTTATGCAGAATCTTCATGTACAGACCTCTAACTACAATTTTAATAAAAACTTTTTCTTCTCGAACTTGAAAAATTTCGGCTCATATTAGGTTAAATGGCGCCCCCTGGTAAGCGTACCTAATGCATTACCGCTGTACCAGCACCGGTGGGGACTTCGTGTTTAAAAGCGAAGTGTTGTCTGATAATGTGCATAATTGGAGAGAGTCCCACTGTAAATACCTCATATTCATATAAGCAAAAATTTACATTGTTATATCAAGCAAAGTATCCAGTAACACTGCCGTTTGTGCCAGATAAAACACATAACAGTTGAACAAAGACTAGATACAATAGATATACAAATTTAATTGTTCTCTTAAAGTAGTATGGATTTATGCTTTCTTCCCACCCAGATACTGTACATGATAAACCAAAATCATGTAGTGTTCGCATTCGCTAATTAAAGCATAGACTATTTAAAACTTTAGAAAATAGCCTACATAGAATTATTTCACCAGACTTACCCACTGTTGTAATTTCGATGCATTTTTATTATGAAAAGAGTAACATCCTTACCTCTTAGGAATTCGTAATGTATTCTTTGCACAGCACTTTTCATAAAGCCATGGTGAAGCGCAGCGTTGTGTCCTGCATCTGTAGGAGGTTTGCCTCAGCAGCGCTGGCTACAATGTAAGCATAGCGAAATGCAAAAAAAAAAGAGAAAGAAAGAAAGAAAGGAAGAAAAAAGAGCGAAAATGGGAAAAGAACAGGAAGCGATGACGGCTGCTCTGGGAACGTTATGTGGAACTGCAGAACGATATTCGAGCCTTTTCGCTTTTCCTTTTTATAGAGGACTGTTTATATAAGTACGTTTCTATCAAAAATCACGAGTTATAACTTTCTCGAAACGAGTCAATTTATATTATTGACCGCTGAAGAGTGAAAGTTAGAATGTTAGAAGAAAAATTTCCAAAAAAGTTTTTTCCCTACTGGAAGCTAACTAAAACAAATGAAAACAAATACAAAAACCATAATCATATCTTACATATCTTTTCCAATTGGAATTTTTTCTTTTTCCAGGTTTAGCTATGTATGCCTCTGTCCTAATCTAATAACAACAATTGGGATCAATTCCCTTCATTATACCCCCCAGAAAGAACAGAGTAACGGGAAAAACACTGCATGAAGTTCCCTTATATCTAAGTGCCCACGCTCAGCTGTTCTGCCCTTTATTCCCACCCGACAAAAACCGCTTCCAATGCCACAGCGCATGCGTGAGACAACATTACGCCGTTGGTTAAGTCTCTCAAGACAGAACGTTTTTGCTCCCCTTGCGTGTTTAGCAGAAGCGGAGGCTTGTATGTTAGTTTTAACGTGGAGTACCTTAAAAGTTATTCATATTCTGTTGGTATTTGTATTTATTACGTGCATTAAACAAATAGAGGTGATTGTTGTATTGTTTGTATTCTTACGGACTCCAAATTCCAGATTTTTACCATTAATCTCGACGGTACACCTGTATTTGTTTTGTTTGTTGAGACTAGTTTACAGTGTGGTCTTTGTTTTAGTTAAAATATAAATATATAATGTAAACAGAAACGTAAACCTTGTTATGCATATAATTGTTTTACCTGGAACTATATTTGTTCGACACAAAACATTACAACGTGTTTTGAGAGCAAGGTCTGCGTGTCCACGTCTTATGAGTCAAAACAAGTTTGTTTACTGACGAAAGAAAGTTAATGTTCTAAGATTATACTGCCACACCGAAAACTACAGGTAGCAGTTTCTGGCCGCATAAAACTATGTGTGAAATTTGCTACCCCTTTTAAATGTCCATTCAGATCCATGGGTAGGATATTTTGCTCTAGTGGCAGATTCTTTCAAGTCAGCAAAAACGGAAGAACAGCATTTTCCAGGAGGAGACCATACTGGCGCAGGTCTTTCCAAGCCTGTAGGCGTAATTAAACAACAATCTAAGGTAACATTACATTCGAAGTGCCAGATTGAGTTTGAAGTACACTAAAATCATATAAATATTAGTTGTAGATAGTTTGCCTGGGATACAGTAGGTCAGGGTCATCTTAACACTGTGAAACGGACAGACATCTCTCATAACAAAAATACAGTTGTGAACATTGGTTGTTAGGGAAACATCTGGATTTGGGCACATGCACATTGGTTCCACAGCGACTGATCGTAGGTAAAAAAATAATGTCTTCATTATTTTAAGTTGTCTTCAATTCAACTTAGTCCTTTTAATTTATTTCATGCCCATCTGTCTGTTTATGAATTAAATGCGATGGTATGACACAAAACTCAAAGCTTACTTTCTTATTTCAACATAAAATTTAACAAGAACAGATGTAATAGCCCTTACAGACCTGAAACCTAGAGTTTTACTGTTTTACATATCCATAACATAATGAAATGGAACATGATTTTCCAAAAATCCCAACTTTAGAATAACGAGTCTCACAAATTACATCCACAATGCATTTGTGTATCTTGGATCAAGAAAGATTTGCTCTTGTAAGTGATTGATGGAGAGGCAGAAGAAGACAAACACCAACTACCATCTTACTGGAGCTTGAAGAGAAACATTTTATTGGCTTGTCTGGATAACATTACATAGAAGTCTAATATTTAGTAGATATTAATATACAAAAGGCAGACATATTTTTTACAAAAGATATGATGGGAAATTAATTGTATTAATCCCTGAATGAGAACATTAAACCCACACATTACAATACAATTTCAAAACCTTACTGTCTCACTGACTTCTGATTCAAAAAGCCTTATACATAAGTTAAAAAACAATCCCAACTGAGAGACTGAAAACTTTAATGCGATGCAGAAACATCTGGCAATAGCAGCACAATCACGCTTGCCAGTTTCAGTCAGCTGATTAGATCTCACCATTGTCCAACACAAACAGTTTTAGCAGTGCTGGCTAGCTGAAGCCGCACTCTGCGATGTCACTCTGACCTAGCGCATCCTTAACCGTGGTTCTTATTCCTCCAGAAACTGGAACTGGTTGAAAAAGCGAGCTGTGATTGGTCGAGCCGTCCGTTCCATTCTCGGACTTTCGATTTGCACTGAAAGTTTTCTTCACCCGGCTTTCTGGGAAAAATAAATAACGTGGTCAGTAAATTGCAGGACTACAAAAACTCAGCTTGCATGCCAGTGGATTTGAGCACTGCAGTTAGGTTCACTTCTCTAATTTCTTTTACTACTGAAACTATTTATGTGTGTTTGTACTAGATAATAATATAGCAATGAACTTTTAGTTTGATGATTGTTTAATAATATAGAGAATGGTTGTTAAACAAGATTACAATATTATTAAATGTATGTCAACAAATAAACTGTTTTTACTTTCAGCACTGAAATTGTGTTGTTTTGCCTCAGTTCTAACAAAAATCCACTGAAATTAACTGTCCTCGATCTGACATTTCTGGTCAACAGCTAATGCAGGATACTTGCTGTGCACAGGGCCACTGGACAGCTTGTGCTGGGGTTCAGTCTGACTTCTTCTCCAGTACTTCCACTGAGGTCGTCCTGGTAATGCCAAACTTGGCTTGTGCAGGAGACACAGGTCAGTGTTGGTCGCCTGGCTCATCATCTCCACTCCAGAAGACTTTAACGCTCCATCTGAAGTGTCACTCTTGCGCCCAGATGAGTGTAAAGAGGAGGAGGAAGGAATTTTCCTCTCCTCCTGAAGCTCCTTCAGTTGGAAGTCCACCTTCCTCTCCAGGTCCTCCCAGGGTCTGTCCTCCTCTTCATCTCGGAGGCTGATCACATGACACGTGGACAAGGGAAGGGGCCTCCAGTGCCTGCATGAGCAGCTGAACGGGGAAGCAGGCGAGGGGCAACCCAGGCTGCAGCTAAAGTTGCGAGACGGCCAGGGTGGGTGACACATGTTACCGTGGCGACACTGTCCCGGGAAACACCTTCTCAGGATTCCTGGCGGGGCCCACTGCAGTTCTCTCACAATCCGCTCGTACAGGGAAGGCGAAATCCACACCGCCAAATCTCCTGGCACCGTGGCTTGCCGTCCATTCCAGAACAACACCTGGAGACCATTCATATTTCTCGCTGGTGGAGATGAGTTAGAACCACAAGATTGGGACTCTCCCAAAAACTACTCTTCTTTTCCTGCTATAGATCACTTAATCTCTAGTTCCTTTATAGGACCTTTATCTCATCTTTGAGAACTTTGGGCTATAAATCAAAGCACTCAAAACACACTGTCATTCCTTGTTACCCACAATCCGTGATTATTTTTGTACTACAACTGAAAAACTTGCTCATAAAAATAGCTTTGCGTTAAATGTTTATTTAACAATTGCTTTGTGCTTTATGTTAAATGTTTCCACAATAAGAATGCTATTATTTCCCTGTTTGATGTAAAAAAAGTCTCCTCATCATTATTTCATTAAGTAGCTGATGTGTCAGTCAAGCAGAGTTACCCCTGCAATGCAAAAATATCAGTTATAAGTGCATCACAACAAATTCTTTGGAATTGTATGTGTCAGTGTTGGTGCCTGAACAAATCTGATGGCCAGGCCCAAGATTTTCATGTGGAGGGGGGAGTTGGGGGCATTACTGTGGATAGATACAGGTGGCCATTAGTGGGGACTAAGCCCCCTTAGGTATACATCACTGTCATTAAAACGAAACCCACCTTGAAATTTGCATTGGCCCCCGGTTGGCAAACTCTACCAACGGAGACCCGCCCCCCCCAGTCAGCAAAATCTAATTTATTTCTGGCCACAGACCTGCCATAAGCGAAATTCAGCCCACTTCTTACCACCAAGCGGGTTCCTGAGCTCCTCCCCCAGGAGCACGCTGCCCGGTTCATATCGGCTGAGCCCCACGTCACTGGGGGCTAACACCTTGTCCCCGGGGCGTAGGCTGTGCTGGTGTGCCTCCGTGTGGGGGACAATGTTAGCCAGACTGGCATGCTGTAGGGACAGACTCTCGCACGGGGCTCCCTTCCTTGTCGGTCTGTCAAACTCAACCAAGAACATGCCTCTTCTGCCCTGTGGGTCGCCGTAACATCACAGAGGTATCTGCTCAGTCCTCTGTCCCCCACAAAGTACACGTATCCACACACCTTTTACAGAATGCTCTCTATCTCCAGACAAACAGCTATAACATGCTACGGATCTATTGAGCATCATACAGATCTTTCGCTATAAACGAAATCTGGCTTCACCTGTACTTCTTCTTTTATTGTGCCCAGGTAGTAAAATCCGTCCAGCTCTCTCTGCGCTAGCACGCGACTCCCTGTAGCTAACTCTGGGCCGCTCAGGCGGAACCTCTGTAGACCACAGGGATACATGTGACACGTAGAACCCGGAGATGTCCACCTGAAAACGGAAAATACCACAGGGTTGCCTGAGTTATCTCTGATACTCCTGATTTGGGTGATTTACACAGATTAGATACATCACTCATTTGTTACCGAAATGCCAAAGTTCAGGGAAACATCTGGAGTTTATTCAGTCGCAGTCACCCAATAGATGGAGAGTGAAAAAATATGTTTGCTTCATGGATGAAAACTGGACACCTTAAGTGAGACTTTTTTCCGGCAACCGATTAAATATAAATAAAACAAACCACACCTCCTTTAACTGAGATTTTTAATTTTTTTTACACTGAGCAAAGCAAGGGCTTTGAATTGCGAACGTTGTTTTATTTCAGCGATGTGTGCAAAATTACTGAGACGCAACGCCAAAACATTAAGAAGAAGCAAAAGCATAAAGACCACATAATGTTGACGTATTTTGGGCTTTCAGGGCCACTGTACGAAATGACTTGAAATTATGCGTATCTCTAAGGCTCCGGAAATAATGGGATGGGACCTACCTGCAGGGAAGGTGAGACAGACACACGTGTGACTCCCCGGACGGGGCTGTGTCATGAACGCCACCTGCACTGCAGTACTTAACATCAGTGGCTCTCGACATTGTGGGACAGCATTCGTTCAAATACAGTTGCTTCACCTGTCAACCATACCAATACATAAAGGCTGACACAGACATATCATTGGCATTGCACTCGTACTCTATATGATGACAACAACGTTGAATCTGATCTGATCTGACGCGTGGATGTGCCGAAAACTCATTCCAAGTGCTGCAGTCGACATGCTCTTACCTCGACAGCAGCTGAAGAGCAGAGGGAGAGGACATGACAACCCCCCCTGGTGGAGAGAGAGAGACACTGCAGATACTCCAGTGTCCCGTGGTCTGGAAAGCCCTTATCAGTGAGATAAAAGACGTGCACCCGGCGAGTTTTCACCATGCGAGGAACTTCTCGCAGAAGCTCCTGGGGGTTATCCGGCAAGCCGTTGGTCAGTAGGTGGACTACATAGCAGGCAGGGTCAGCTAAGGCTTCAGACAGAGCGCCCAGAAGATTCCTGCCTGAGGTGCAGCGTAGGGCATGGATCCAGCCCTGTGCCTCACAGGCCAAGTCAGGACAACAGGTGACCATATGGTTATGCCACTTTGTCACCTGGTGAGAAAGAGGGAACCCACAGACCGTGCACATCCATAAAACCAGGGATTCCCAGCACCGATGGCACACCATGTTCTGTAGTTAGAGTTAGCTGATTAATCTTGGGTGTTCATGGGCCCCCAGGACACACAGAGACTGTCCCAGAGACCCGGTGTTAGAGTCGAACCAAAAAAGCCTAACTCACCTTGTGCGAGTAGCCAATGAGGTTGAAGAGAGAGTCCCGGAGTGTAGCCTTGGCCGCCAGGGTCTGGACGAGGAGGTCTTTGGCTGGGCGCAGCACGGAGTACATGCCCTCTGAGGTGTCGATGGCGAAGGTGACGTTCTGCCTCAGCCCCATTAACAAAGGCAGGGCGCTCTGGCACGCCAGTGAGTGTGTACTAACAGGCATCTTCTCCCTGTATGGCTTCCTAATCCTGTAATAAAATGATGACAGTCCTACGCTGGACGATTTATCCATCCTTGTTTTCTTTCCATAACCACCAATATTAAAGGCAGAAGTAACGAATGAAAAATGAGATTATCCTGCAAAATATCGTCGTCTTTAAACATTTCACGATATTTGACGAGATTAAACACAGGACAGTGAAATCGTACATACTGTAGCTAATAACGATTAATAATTACTTACCAGTGTGGTCTCCCCTGGGATTTAAAATCTGCTTAGACGAATGCCTGTCTCCACCGAATGCAACTGGAGCTTTTGTTTTACTGTTTATGGTGGTTACCCTGGCAACACGGAGGCCCGCATTTCCCCACTCTGCTGCGTGTGCCGTGAGCCCAACACCCCCCCCACACAGGCTGCGGCCCAGCTCATACCGAGTCACACTGCTAACAACTAATAATTACCATTCATGGTCAGAAAGACCCCTTTGAAGAATAAAATATCAACTTAAAATACAGATAGCAAGACTGAAATATCATGTTGGGGAAAAAAACATCCACCAGCAGTGACACAGGGAGCATTATCAGTGTCACATAAGGGCTCAGCTGTAATTTTATACACACACACACGCGTATATACATATAGTGTGTGCATGTCGGGTAAAGATATCTTTATGGGGACTGCTCATTCATTTCCATTGGACAAAAGCTAACGCTATTTATGACAACCTTAATTCCTACCCAGCCCTAACCATAACCATATACATATAGCTGTAATTTTATATAATATACACACACACGTACATATAGTGTATAAATATACAGTTGAACTACTTTATAATGTAAAGTGTACTACTCAGTGGATTACTGGATTATTTTAGCGTCCCATCTGGAGTGTTCGGAATCAAAATCAGAATCTTTGTAGCCACATGACCACAGCTGCGGAAATTTCCCTGCCTTGGGCCTTACGCCTCCTTGGATCAGGCTTAAGACTCAGTGTAATCCTGTACTGAATACACAGTTATGGAAGATGGATGGGCTGAATTTGTTGCATTCATTCCAAATTGTGGGTAGGTAACAAGAGCTGTACATATTTTACATAACACAAAATTATAACCCGAGATTAACATTTAAAGATTAGTATAAAAAAACATGCACATAAAAACTGAAATGGTCTGTAGGCTGCTATATACGTAATACTTTTAAATAATTGCATAAATTCAACAAATAACTAAAACGATGGAGGTATATTGCTGTTAAACTAAATGTCTGAAGAAAATCACACTTTTCTTTAGAGGTAGTTTGCTGACCCTCCATCTGGACGTCGGTCAGGACAGACATGATGTAGTGTGGCATTTAACAGGGGCTCAGGGGTCTTTAAAAACTCCTCCGTAAAAACTAGTTCCATGTCTTTCATTGCACCACATAGAGACATTAAAGCTTCACTTCTGAGATGAATAAACATGCAATATTTAGTAATCATCAAAATGGCAGCTTCTGTATTTTAATACTCCACATTTAATCAAGGTTTTACATTAGGTAACATATTTCATAAAAACACAGATTTTAAAGAATCTCAGAAAAACAGATACATTATATGTTTCTCCAGTCATAATTTCAGCGGGTATAGGCAGATTTCTATGGAAAGCTTGCAAATCCAGCTGTGGCAGTACTAATTAAACAAAAATGAGGACGCAGTTTTTTTTTTTTTTTTTTTAGTAAAATAAAGTGCAACTGAACAAAATGTTTCACTTATTTCAAACCCCAGTCAACAGTATTAATTAGTACATTGAGTTTGAATCTGAAAATCTGTTTTATCCACTCTATATCTTCTTGCTTGTAGAGAAAAGACAGACATTTAACTCAACACATGGCAGGAAAACTAAGCAAAACCTATTGTAAGCTATTGTGTGTTCTTTTTAACAGTTCTTCACCGATGATATTGAACGGATTTTACGCATAATCATAAATCAATCACATATCCTACATGCAATTCAGAAAGATCCAGTTATTTGCGTCACACCCACCGTGAGGCCATGGTCACATGACAAAAAAGGAAGTGGGTAGGGGAACAAGAGGGCATGGGATACTGTGTCGCAGCAATTCCCCTCCCCCTGTCCATCCAGCCGGCGTAGCCTAGCTGAGCACCACGTGCCGGTCGAAGACGGACTTGCGCTGCTCCTGCACTTGTCTCCTCCAGCGCTGCTGCGCGTGCTCCACCTTGTTCAGCACGTTGGGTCGTGCCCGAGAGCGGGACAGCACGTCGTGGGCATTGGCGAAGGGCTGCTGGTCCTGGGAATGGTGGACGAGTCAGTGCTGAGTTTGAGCCATCAAAGCCACCCGACTCTGCGTTTCCATTTGTTCGTAGTCACAGGAATATCGTCGGATAACTAAGCCCTCTCTGCTCGATCCACATTTCTTTACATACTTTTAAGCACATCTTACGTATCTGTTTGCAGAGGCGGAAAGTTCCGGTCCATAAAGTACAAATCCAGACCAGGATTTTGCTTCAGCCAACCAGCTGAGTATAAAGAATCACATTCACAGAGTACTCAACTGGTTAGTTGAAACAAAATCCTGGTCTGGATTTGTACTCTCTGGACCGGAACTTTCCACCTCTGTCTGTTTGTACCATCGAATGAAAGACACAGTATCGCCTCTCATATCTGAGACCGTAGCAGAAACACTGGACACACGCGACCGGCCGGCATGCGGAAGGTCTCCACACGTCGTCCCCGGTACATACCCCAACGTCGTCGTCGCTCTGAATGAGCTGCGAGTGCCCAAAGAGCCTCCTCTTCAGGACCGGCTCCAGCAGGGTTAGGTACACCATGTAGAGCAGCAGCAGACCCAAGACGGACAGGTAAATGATGATGGTGACCTGGGACAGGGAAGAGGGGGTGAGTCATTTCTGGGAGGTCGACGGGACAGGAACTCATCGCTTCAGTAAGTCATTCTATGTAGGGATATCTAAAATACTTTAACTCCATCAAGATCAGTACTCATCATGTATTCAACTATACATATTGCAACTTAAAAGGAAATGTTGGTAGTTTTTTTAAGTAATAATGGTTAAAAATAAAATATTAAAAACTCCATAAGGTGGGAATTTGTACTTTAGACTTACAAATTAGATCAAGGTCCAGGGAAAAGTAGTTTTGGATGTACATTTTCGCGAAGCTAGTTTTGGATAAAAGTGGTCTCTCTCAGCATAATCACAATTAAATTGCCCTATTTTGTTAAATACAAAGATGCCAGCAACCAGAACACAGGCAGGACAATAAGAGGGTTTCAAAATACAGAGGCACACTGCAGCAGTGACCGGGCACCAAAACGCAGAACGGTGGATGCTTACTTTAATCGTGCCAGAACTCCTTTCCTCATACTTGCATTCGCATCTCAAACAATAGGCCTCCACATCTTTCCCCGCCACCGGCATGGGCTCCACCACATGCAAGCAATTACTGCGGAAACACAATGCATGCAGCGTGAGCAGAGCACACACATGCCCTCCTACTATGTTCAAAAGCCAAGAAAAGCAGAATGCCATGAGATACTGTAAACGTAAGGGGCCTTGGCTAAGCCCTACCAATCAAACGATGACATATTGCATTACTTCGATAAAACATCATAGACCGCTTCATTCTTTTTAAACGAGAAACAGCAGCATGCAGGAAAAGCACATACCAGTCCTTCAGAGACACATTCTGGTTATAGATCTGTCCAAGGACATCTTTGTACGGAGGACAAATGCATTTACATCGGATGTCTTCAGAATTCTGTAGAGACATCAGAAAACTGCATCACGCCAGGGTTACAGTATCCGTCAAAGTGAATTTACAAATTGCATAGGGAGGGCGCATTAAAAAAACATGATTATAAAATATTTATAATAAATAACATTACTATATATTAGACTAATTGAATTAGACGGGCATACTACATAAGCTTACTGAGAAGGCCATTACAATAGAGTAGAAGCTGTAATCACTGTAAGTACAAAAGTGAACGGCAGTTAGCTAGTCTAAAGCCAGCCCAACTAAATGGGCTTTTGCGGGCAAGAACTATAACTGTGTCATTACAGAAAGACCTGCAGATTAAAACAAGCACAATAAAAAGTATACGGTAAACACTGAAAGTGTCACTGTACCTTAGCATCTGTTACTGGCGTTGTTGCAAAAATAAACAAGAAACAGGCCAGTGACAACCGAAAGCAGGTCCTGGTGTCTGTCTGGTCCATTGTCAGCTCGATGATGATCTGCGATTATACTAGAAATAGCTATGCGCTTAAAAATGTATTTATATCAGCACAAAGAAAAAGTGCTGTGTGAAATTTCGATAGGTTTGATATCGTTGGACGTGCAGTACCGCTTCGTAAACTGTCAAATGCTTCCGGGTGTTCCCGGTAATGTTTCCCCCCCGGAAACAAGCGACGCGGTCCACGCTGCCACCAGTCCTCTCTCCAGTGTATGTATACAGTGGGCCAAAAGGAGGTACCTGTATACAGTTTTTAATTTACAAAGTAAAGGTTCTATTTTACCAAAGTAAAGCTTTTATTTTACAAAGTTATTTTTTAAAGTAGTGAATTTAAAAGTATATTTTTGTGCAAGTACTTTTTCATTAGTGGTCAATATAGCAGCTGGGATATTTAAGTTTAGTCTTATTAACATTTAACTTCTTGGTTAGAGGTAGAAAATAATAAGAGCACTCATAAGCCCTCTTTATCTCTCAGCGAGGGTCTGGCTTATGCAACCCCTCCCCTCCCACATCCTGCCATCTGTGTCTTTTGAGCACTGTAGATCATGCTGTGCCCCACCATGGGAACTTTAATAACAAAGGAAAATGTGGCATTTCAAAAAGCTTCCTGATGCATCTGCAGCTCGGCAAGTTAGGACTCCATATGTCCATAAGGTTGTTGGTTTAAATCCTGTGGCCAATACAGTGACATTCACTATTGGGACCTTGAGCAAGACCCTTGACCCTTAATCTAAATTGCTCCAGAGACACTGGCTGACCATGCTCTCTGATCCTCAGCTGTGTGTCGCTTTGGACAAAAGCATCTGTTAAATAGATGTAAATGTAAGATAAATGTAATGTAATGATGCAAGACCCAATAATATATCGAGATCATGGGTTCCCTGGACTTTCAGCCCATGACCCAAAATAACAGTGCCGGAGACTTGCTATACCTATTTCACGGACTGGGGGGGTTGGGGAGGTTAAAATGGACATTATTACAAACGTACTCTGGAAATCATTCCGTAACCCCGGCTTTGGGAACCCCTGATCTAACTCACTGATGGTCCATCCTGCATCCCAATCATGAAAATTTATTCTGAAACAAACGTTCTCCTATTCTCTTAACAGATGTTTGTTTAGGATGACTTTCGTGGCCTTTATTGATATAACTTTAAAATATATTGTGCATCCAAGCTTATTGTGAATAAATATTTGCTAAGGCAGCTGAATTTTTAGTTAGTTTCTCATAATCTCGATTGAATATTCAGCCGTGTACTTTTTCAGATTTATTTTCCCCCACATAAAACGAGATGATTTCAAATGCAATGTACGCCAATTGTAATTCCAGCCAATTACCTCCCACAGTAACATTTTCAAGTATATCAGTGGCTGAAATTCATTTTTAGGTTTCTCCTAACTTAGGAATGTTGCCGCATACATTCTTGTGGGAAAAGACATAACCTGAAACTCTTTGGAAAATAGCCCTGCTGTGTAAATAGATAATGTAAAGTAAAGTAAAAAAGGAAGAGGTCACACTTTGTATAATTGAACTTTATTAGCCGACATCTCCGCGCAGACGCGTTTCAGCGTAATACCTTCTTTGGTGTGCTAAAGACAACATGCGTTTAAAATAAAAAAAAAAAAAATAGAGCAAAACTCATGAGCACCTCCTGCTGGACGGCCAATGGTAACATCACCACACCACACCTCTAATTAAAACAATACCGCTTGACTTTTGTTACTTGATTTACTCTTTTCTACAGTTTAGCACCCTGAAAAGTGTAACACGATTAGGAGTGAAGCCTGTTTTACTCTATTTCATAAATAGATAATTATAAACCTGTAACCCCGATCAGAGCCACAGAAATTAAACCAATCCACCACATGGACTTCAGCTTATTTTATTTCTTGGAACCTATTAAATACCAGGAAAGGTGAGAGTGCCAGGGACATGATAGACTGCGTGATCTCTCACCTTCACCAGGCGTGTGACCAAAGGAGCAGAAAATTAAATGAGCTCTGTTCGCATTCATTACATGGCCCTGTGATTGTGCCCGTGATTCAGCAAGTGGAGTCTGGGCTTTTATACACTGTTTGTCACATTGCAGATTGGTTTAGCCCACATGGGGAGTATCGCAAATGGTGAGACCAGGTCCACTGGCAAACGGAAATTAAGCATTTCTCTGGTGCTTCAGTCCAAAAAAAAAACTTACTTTAAATCAAATGCATCACTCATATTGCAGCAATTAGACAAGCTGTTCACAAAATTACATAGAAATCATTTTACTTAGCCATACGATGGCCTTATTGATCCTTAACTTGCTTCATTTTCTGAGCTCTTGTAATTGGCCCAGAGTGTGAATGTAACCACATCAAAAGGCATTCTTCAAAGTGACAGAGATCATAATTATGGAACCAATTGCTACTTGCCCTTTAGGAAGCAGAGCATTGAGAGATGGCTGTTATTTATAAACACCTGGGCATCACACTAATCGGGATTGGAAATAGGTCCATTTTGTCCATCTGGTTGTCTATAATAAAGATTTTGCCTCTGAGACTGGGCTTGTGTTGCGTTTTGTTGGTTAATCGTGTTTCCTATCCAGTCAGGCCTGACAATTATTTTTTAACGGTTGCTAACAAGCTTCCTGCGGTCTGTCACCCTGCACACACACCTGTTACTGGCCAGATCATTAAAAATGACACCCACACACATTTATCTCATGGCCGCTTCCAGCAGCACCGCTCAGCCGTTAAATCAGTAATTACTGCTGGCCGAATTTCGCTTACAATGTGACCCTGTACTGGGTAAGTGGTTATAGAAGATCAATAAAAGGATTTCCTTGTTGAATTTCTTCCTGGAAATGTACAACCATTAGACATGAGCATAGCTAAATGATTTCTTTGCAGTTCTGAGAATGTTCTGGAAATGTGTTGCCTCTGGGTATGCTTTATTATATGGCGTGCCGTGCTCTCTCCTCTGTCCTGTGGTTGTGTAAGATAACAGATCAGTGAAGATTTTCTTTTATTCGGTGTGGGCACCAAATAACCACACACACAGGAGTAGAGTGAGGGGCGTTTTCAGAGTGATTATCTGATGCTGAAATTGTAATCTGTCATCTAGCTTCTCCATAAATAATAAGCTAAAGATGCCAGTGACATAAACTCCGTACGTGAACATCACCAAATGTTTGGAAAGCTGCCCCCCCTGTTAACGTTCCCACTTCAGTTTTACTCAAATTAAAAATACCTGAATGCGATTCACTTACTTTATTGATAACATTGATAAATGCGTCTATATAAATTGTACAGATTGACATAATTGAAAGTACACAAAATATGTATCATAGGCAATATACTACAGTACTTTATATAAATTAAAAAACAGCATTACACATATTCAAGTGTGAAGATCAGTGACGGTGTATCTCTAGGAAAATACTATATTAAAACTAGTGAGAAAGATACAGCTTGTGTAATTTAGTCAACTATTGGTATCTAGTTATACTAAAGCATCACATCTAGCTGATTTACCTGCACTTATAAAAATACTTCAAAAACATTTTAAAGTCTTACACCTATCCTAAACACAGGGACAGAACAGCAGTGTGAGGATTTACACCTATCCTACACACAGGGGCAGAACAGAAGTGTGGCGATTTACACCTATCCTATACACACAGGGGCAGGATAGCAGTGTGGAGATTTACACCTATCCTACACACAGGAGCAGGACAGCAGTGTGGAGATTTACATCTATCCTACACACAGGGGAAGAACAGCAGTGTGGAGATTTACACCTATCCTACACACAGGGGCAGAACAGCAGTGTGGAGATTTACATCTATCCTACACACAGGGGAAGAACAGCAGTGTGGAGATTTACACCTATCCTACACATGGGGGCAGAACAGCAGTGTGGAGATTTACACCTAACCTACACACAGGGGAAGAACAGCAGTGTGGAGATTTACACCTATCCTACACACAGGGGCAGGACAGCAGTGTGGAGCCTTACACCTATCCTACACATGGGGGCAGAACAGCAGTGTGGAGATTTACACCTATCCTACACACAGGGGCAGGACAGCAGTGTGGAGATTTACACCTATCCTACACGCATGTTCCTATAGCTACATTTATCCTATGAATAGTATACAACCATTTGTACAAAGCACTTATTTTTCTAACTTGATTTTTTATTTTTTATCTAAAAAATAACAGTACTGACCAATGATATTTGGATTATTTGGTGTTGCTTTGTAATATTACTATATGTATACATATAAAAAAACAACTTTAAATAGAGTTCAGCTTGGCAACGGTGAGATAGGTGGTCATTATTAGGGCAGTGAGCTCCTGAGGCAATCCAGGAGCAGGACGCCTGTCAGAATGCGGACTTCCATTTTTGGCCTGGCTGGGTGACTCTTGTTTACCTTTCTGTGAAGAGACAGCTATTGCAGAGGGGGGCATCTTTTCATTCCTAAGGCTAGAGGTCTCAACATCTATTTCCACACAGTAGGGTGAGGACTTCCTGGAGTCAGGGAGACCTAACAGTTGAGGACAGGAAAAAAAAATATTTATAATGTGTTGCACCATATGTAGAACCAATGGGAAATGTCTTTTTTGATGACAATTTACTTGAGGGGACATGAATAATGTACACACTTACTTAATGCATTAATTAACCAGTAACTAATTGTTAAGTACTGATCCCATGTTCATTCATCATTAATCAATCATGACAGTTCATATATTTCATGGGGAAACCTATAATTTGCTCGTGATTTGTTCTTGAGTAGCAAATGAGCTAATAATAATTGTTGCCCCCTCATATGGTCTTACCATTAACTAATTAGTTAACTGTTAACTAATATAGTGCCTGAATGAATACATGAACTGTCATGATTTATTAATGATGAATGAACATGGGCTCAGTACATAACTAACACTTAGTTACTGGTTAATTAATGCATTAAGTAAGCATGTGCTACTACATTGTTCACATCCCCTCACAGAAAGTGGGACTTTTTTCATGGTTAAAAGCTATTAAGTAGACAAATTTAGCTGAAAAAAATATTAGATACACAATATAATAAATGCTGAAATATTTCAAAATTTCAGTAACAAAGAAACCTCCTTACATATTCAGATAATAAATACTATTCCATTACACTACTTTTGTAGTAAATTCCAGACTGTCAGAGACAATATGAATCGCTGATATAATTTTTCTCATGTCTGAAGTACTACTGTAGCTGGAATAATTCTGCCAATCAGATTAACTCCTTCAGGATTCTTTCTGGTCACTAGTCGTTTTGCCACTATTACCACAATGAGACCAAAGTCCCGACTATCAATACGCACCATTAGTCCAGCAGCCCACTTCTGCAATCAACAAACTGGACTTGCTCCCTCTCCACTCTGCCAAGCATCAGCATTCGCTTTTCCATGTCAATCACACACTGGAACGATGCAATGAAAAAGCAAAACTATTAGAGTCATTATATTAATTGCATGCCTGAAATCAAGGGGAATCAAGGTAGTAAACTTTTACCCTCTGTGATTTCAAGGTTCTGGCCCCAAGAGACATGAAAGACTTCTCATGTTCTGCAAAGATATATTGAAATGATCTCAGTACAATGCAATTTAAGTGCAAAATTCAAAGAAGAAGAAGCAACCATGCAGTTTTTGTCATTAATTACAGCCTTTGACCTACCAATGACTGTCACCGTGCACTCGATCTTCACTTGTCCAATTACCAGTGTGACTTTCTCAATGTGCCCCTGAGGCTGGAGGTTTCGCCACAGTGGTGAGGAGTCCATCTCAGCTTTGTTCATGTTGACTCTTTCCTTTAAGCTGAAAAAGACAGCGCGCTTCTAAGTAATCTTCAAACGGCTATTACAGCAAAAGAAAGAACTTGTCATAGTTTGGGGCCAAAATATATTCCCGGATATCCAAAAAATTTATAGGAATATAATGTGTTTGTAAGGTAAGAAATGATTCTTTAAGGAATAAAGTATGTATTCTTTGTATTCATTTTCGGAATACACCCCCTCCATTATTTAAGAGAGTTTCTGTTCACACACAACTTTAATTAATAATTCTGATTCCTTCTTATTCTTTAATCATACACACGATTTTTATATAGCTTTCAATAATTTATATTTTAATGCAAAACTTCACTTTATCCTTTGTCTTCGTTAACATTTAAGCGGCTCTAAAATAATGAAATCAAGCGTTTGATTTATGCACTGCTCACCCGAGTCTTTCAACACAGGCTGTGGACATGAGGTTGCCCTTGCAGCCAGTGTCAATCAGAACCTTCATCTCCCGCCCCCAACACTGAAGTAATAGAGAGAGATGGCTGTCATCAGTTACTAACACGTCAGCTTTAAATGACAGCTATCGACACGACAGGGGGACGGTTAATTAAGTTACTCGCTTGCAGGCTGCTGTTGGGTACCTTGCAGTTCACAAATACATAGTCGTCCTCCTCAGGCTGAATAAAGCTCTCCTGCTTTCCCAGGTGAGACCCGATGCTTTGCACTACCGCACCGTTGTTAGGGGGTTTAACGCCACGATTGTTCTGCTTGCATCTTGACAGATTGGCGTCCATCAACCGTCTCTGTAAAATATTATGCGGTTGCTGGAGAAAAAATAAATAAATGAGTCTTCCAGTTGATGCATCCACATATATTTCTTCAGCATAAATACAATACTTTGGTACCTCCCTGTCGATTGATATTATAGACATTCAGAACACGTCCGCTACTCAAGAGGAAAATGTTTAAATTCATCGGCCTTTGCCTTATGTCTGTTCACCAGATGAAAAATTAAATACAAGGAATATGTACTTATACATAATCATACATTAGATTTGCGGGTTACACTTCAGAGGGCACAAATAATGTAGTATTACATTAATACTTATGTATTAATTAACCACAAAGTCTTAGTTACATACTGATCTCTTGTTAATTCATCATTAATGAATCGTGACGCATGTTTTATCTCGAGCAGTTACTATATTTGTTACTGTATCTGTTAATTCTGTAAACCTTTGTGATCTACTGAAGGAACTATACGGAAGGAACAAGAAATGAATAACGAATAACAAGTGAAATACTGAGCTCAGGCATTACAGTATAAGTAGCGACTATATTTGTTTATGATTTGTACTTCAA
The DNA here is from genome assembly GCA_026781145.1 of Hippopotamyrus pictus. Lineage (NCBI taxonomy): Eukaryota > Metazoa > Chordata > Actinopteri > Osteoglossiformes > Mormyridae > Hippopotamyrus > Hippopotamyrus pictus. The sequence continues at coordinate 16,308,355 of JAODLC010000021.1, forward strand.
TAGTAACTGATCGAGTTAATACAAAGTATTTGTGCCCCACCCCCAAAAATGTTACCGAATTGCGTATATGCAATTCATGCGTAAGTTGCTCATATGCAGCTATACACTCCGTCCCCCACGCCTTCACCACCCCGTTATCCGACACCCGCAGGGCAGTGAGAGACCCCCGGGAGATTTTCTACTGTATCCCCTGTCCTCTGCGGAGCCGCTGCTCCAGCACCATGACAGCCTTACGTAAGAATCTTCGCATCTTTGTATGTATAAATGAATGCAGCTGGATTGTTAATTATCATTCAAAACTGACTATATTTACTGCAATTGTTCAGCATACCAGAGTAAAACAGCTGTTGATGTTTACCAGCGAGCGCGTCAAGTCCATGAGGACGCAGTAAATCACCCGCAATAAAGGTCTTAATGGGTAACATCGTATACGAACAGCAAAGTAAATTCAATCGTCAATTTGGATACCTGTACTAAAAAAGAACTTGCATGAATAAAATATATTCCCAAAATACTACATTTACATTATTTTACTTAAAATGTTGCGCTCTGAGTTTTCCTTATTAAGCCTTTAAAAGCTAAATTGCTCTTGATTTGCACCCTTCAATACTTCTACTTTAGTGACCAAGGACTCTGGGTGACGTAGAATAAAAACGTCGCCAAAGACGATGCTACCAAGTTTATACATTTAGCAACAAAACCAGTGTTACCGTTTCCTTGGAGGTTCCCAGTTTCTTGAGCCCGTCTAGGGGCAGTAGGTCGGCAGAGTCCTTGTGAATAAACTGCAGGGTCTGCTTCATCCTCCGTTGCTGGCGTATGGCTGCGGATTCCCGGTTCTCCATGTTACCGTCACTCCGCATCCTGGGGTGAAGCATCGCAGCTCCGAGCGGCGGGGGAAGCCGGTGCGATCGCCGCTTTATATGAGGACAGGTGCAGTGTGTTGACGTACGTGACTCGTGTCGCACGATGACTAAGATCGAAGTCACCGGTCACATCAGACTTCAAGAAATGGGTGTAGCTTCGTGGGGAGAACCGCTAGCCTCAAATCTGTACGGTAACACTATTGTGTCAAATAATCGATTATCTTTTCCCCCTGTTACATAATACTGACTAGAAGGAGATCCTTTATTAAGACTGATTTCTATTCAGAAAAGATGGGGAAAACAGACATTTTCAAGTCACGACAGTAGTCATCTAAAAGTGATGACATGTTTTATTCTGCCAAGGTTTCAATAATAGGCTTATCTATTTTAGATTATAACATAACATCAAAATTTTGACTTACAGTCGGAAGAAAAAGGTCGAGTCTTTTGGTATGAGTATATATAGGGCAGTGACAAGGAGTCGCGAATATTTACTACTAATCAGATATGCAGTTAACCAGCTATATAATGATATATATCATGAACACCGCCTCATGAAGCACAATAATACTGCAAGATGAATTTACACTAAAATGGGCAGAAGGAGGGTGAAAACCATTCTTGCTGTTCTTAAGTTTACCTTATCCAGGATTACAAAAATACCTCTATTGGATAAATAATATCATTAAGATTAACTTTTGCTTATGCAAATCAATATCATAGCTACTGTTTTACAATAGTATATATTTTTTAAAATAAATAAACAGGATGGGGGCATCACAGTGGCTCTGTGAGTGTGACGTTTACACACCCTTCCCGTGTCATCGTGGGGTTTCCTCTGTGTTCTCCGGATTCCCCCCACAGTGCAAAAACATGCACTGGATGGCGTGTGAATTACAGTGGATGAGTAGATGGTGTGTAAGTGGATGGCGTGTGTATGATGAGTGTGCCCTACGAAGGGTTGGCCCCTCATCCTGGATTGTTCCCTGCCAGAATAGGCTCCGGCCCCCCGCGACCCTGAATGGGACATGCAGTTACAGAAAGTTAATGGGTGGATGGAAATAAATGGGATGGTTTTCGTTGAAATAGTCAGCGGCAAATCATCGGTCGCTGTGTACTGGCCCTTTAAGGGGAGTAACGCTAATGAAGGAGAAATCAGACAGTCCTCCATCTCTGTGAGAAGAGCAGCAGGTGAAGGTTTCACTGTCCTCAAGACCCAGTTCCTCACTTCTGCAGCTCTCTGCTTCTGACAACCAGAGGAAGCTGGTTCCTAGCAAGCTCTCCAGAGGAACTAGTGGGCTGGGTCTGTTTCTGTGGCCAGGAGATCGACGGTGAGCAAGAATGGGGCAGGATTCACACAGCGGGTGGATGTGGCACAGACACATCACTCTGCTGCAGACTATGAAGGTCACACTGATCCTCAAGGTCCTCTAGCATCAGGTGCTTCCGTTTGCATCCTTGGCATGGCCTCTGTCAAAACTGTAACAACAACAACAACAACAACAGCTCTTCTTCCTCTACTCTTTCGTTGTTGACCACTGATCTATGAAAGTTGGCGCAGCCACCTACTGGAAATACCTAATCAATTATCTTGCATGTGCGCAAGGTTTCCACTAGATACAAAAATCTGGCCTACTTGCACACTGACCACAGCTCTCTGCAGTCTCCCTCTGATTGCAAAATTTACATCATCTCCCCTCATCCACGACCAAAAGCCGTAAGAACATCTTAGAATCAGTACTGGGCGTAAACGTAGGAGTCGATCCGCAATCAGCATGATTGATGTGCAGTGACCATTACCTTCGTACATATTTCCCTCCCTGAGAAATGTTCACTCCCATAGCTCAATGAAATCTGAAGGAAGATGCTGTTCAAATTCCTGCTTTGGTGACATTTCTCATTGGTATCAGGAAAACCTCTTTATCTACAGTTACGCCATTGCGTCATATTTTTGATTTTGTGTGGAGGGGTTCCTCCTCTCCGGATGATGTCACCGACAGACTCACAGGTGGAAGTTTGAAGCCCACTGGGGAACAACTGATAGCCCCACTTTTGGGACTGGTTTTTGTATGTTATAATTCTGTTTCCAGATTCAGGTCACATTGTGTTATCATCTGGGATTTCACAAACTTTCGATAGTCGCGATTGTTTTGTCCATCACTGTGTAATGTACTCAGGGGAAGATATATGTATATGTAGATATCATTAGCATTCGGCAGGCAGAGAGAAAGGTCTGCAGTGACCTTCGGAGGGATTCCTCCAGGGCGGGGGGGGAGGGGGGTTCTAGGTACTGGACAGTCAATTGCTGAGTTCACAAGCACCTCAAGAGGGAACAAACGGGGAAGGAGTACACGTGGGAGCAGTGGGTGCATCTTCCTCCAAGGGTTAGGACCAAATGAAAAGACAGGGGCTATCAACGAAGACATTGCCCTTCAGGTCTCAAGTGATGTCGTGTTCAAGATGAATGCTTTTGGCTGTGGCTATGCGAGATGAGTGCAGTATCCAGACTGGTGATAGACTCATTTTCTGGTGCCTATCACACCATGCCCAGCCAACTGCCATCTTCACCTTTGTCTACATTCACAGTACTGCCAGCACCGTGTCACTGCCCATTAAAGAGCATCCATCCATCCGTCTATCACCTCTCACCATGTGGGAAGAGGCAGATGTTCCCCACATTCACACCATCTGTGGCACTGAGCAAAGGTGAGTTTTGCTATGTGCACATGAAAATGGACAGCAGAACTGAGTGGGAATTCTCCAAATCTGATACTGCCAGAAATGTAGGAGAATAATACCCATAAAACCATAAAAGCTGCATGTGTTCGCCTACATTTTCAAAGAAAACACCATTATTCTGGAAAACAAATATGAAATAAAAAAAAAAACAACCTGAAAACTGCACAATTGAACTAAAGTTTTCACAAGTGTTGTTGAATGGAGCATTTCGATGAGCTTTAACATTACTCTGTTACCACTACACTCATCATCCACAGCTGCATGTGGTTTCGATCTGCTGTTGGACCTTCACATCCAGCAAACCTGCTCTGAACATTTTTCCTGGGAGCAGGCCATGGGAATTTCCAGAACTTTCCAGCTGATTCACATGCTTATCCAGCGAGAAGCTGGCAAATAGCTGTGTTTTCCTGCGTTCCTCTTCCTCGCGGACAAAGATGTGCTGGGCCGGATGGAGCTCTGGACAAGGCAAACCCATTTGAGAGTGAACTGCAAGCAGTACATCATTCAAAAGAAAATCACTGTGGTTCTGAGAGATGTGAAATGGGCAACATTAAGCCTACCGATGGTCTAATCTCCAGAGAACATGTGTATCAAACTGCCAGCTGGAAGAAGTGCTAACATCGTTGTCTACGCTCACAATACTGTGTCATGACCCATTAAAGACCAATCCTCAGAGGTCACAATAGTATTTGTAGTAGGGGAAGTTCTTTTTGCAAAGACAGGATAAACAGCAATGCAATACAAGACAATCACTAGTGCAATAAAAGACAAGACAGTGCAATATTAGAGTGAACAATAAACTAAAAAGGCTGTACCTGTAATTGTGATATAAATAGCTGTTTTTTTGCTGAAACTATTCATTGGGAAGAATTACTTTTCAACCAATTAATGTCACTTAAAATGTAACATCCATCCATCCATCCATCCATCCATCCATCCAGATAAATAATTTGTAAAACATAGTACTTTTCAAATAAATTATTATTATATACAGATATAACTAACACATGCCACATTGTCAAATATAAATTCGTAATACAGTTTAATTTCATTGAACTAAACACGTTCAAACAGCATTTTCATCTGGGTAGTAGGGGGTACGAAAAAACAGAACGCCCCAGAATGGACACAAGATCGCGTCACCAGCCATTTCAGCTTAAACATATTCAAACTGACGCAATGCCAGGAAAACACCGCAATGACAGAACTTATTTTCCAGTGCCAGCAGTGTGAATTTTGCACATGCACATAGTATTTCGTATATATTCATAATACAATGTATATTTAATTGTTATCCCTGCTATTAACTATCCAACCAATCAAAAGCCAGATTAGGGTTTGGCGTCTTCTTCTATTGTATTGACTGGGATGTAACCAGGGTGACTGCACGCGCTTGGCGTATCAGTAAATATCAGCTCCGTTTCCAGTAGCCTATAATAAAGACAGAGACGCAGTAATTTCACAATGGTTAAAGAGACTGTATTTTATGTCATTGGTGTTTTAAAAGCTATATTTGAGAGATAATATGTCAAGAGAAACGCAATAAAAATGACTTTGCAGCGAAATTATGTAACATTTTGTAAACCACCATGAGAACAATGTATGCAGTGGGATTGCCAAACTCTTGGAACTCTGTATTACGGAAATAGCATTACATTGCTTAGTTACATTAATTGTAACTCAAAAGAACGTTATCTATAGCTAGCCCTGCTTGTACAAAGAAGACAAATAGTCCATCATCACTTTCTACTGCCTTTTTTTAAATTGCACTTTCCTGCGCTGGATTTAAAAATAACAGTGGTTGATAACTGGAGCAGAAGTCCCACCAGACTGCGTAGAAATAGGACGCGTATTTCTCATGACAGTTATTTACCTTCATGAAGCAGAGTCCTTAATATTTAAATAAATATTAAACTGGCTCCCGTTAATTTGTCTTTTTTTAATTTTGAAGTCAGATACTTCTGTACACCCAAAAAAGCAAGGACTGATGCAGGTTTATAAGACTGAGTGACAAAGTCTGCTTTCATGTGCAAATTCATTCTGCAGTCCTCTGCTTGGGAAGTGTCAGCCCTTGAGAAGTGAGAAGTGAGTCTCACTGTGGTATCTAACCATTAAAAATGTACACAGCAGGCAGCAGTGATTTCTGCAGTTCGATTGAGATCAGCAGTAAAACTCCCTGTTCTGCTCAAGCTGCTCTCATCATTGCCCCAGGGAATGCAGAGCATCATTTCCCCCCATTTCCTGTTCAAATTAGTTATCATACATCCTAGCAAGATTTCTTACATAACTCTCATGTAGGGGACATTTTTCATTGCTTTCCACGCATAACTGCAAATGTGATTCATGTCATCAGTCATCACACATACCTTCTTAAACAAAGTGTCAGGGCCTCTGTTTATTTTGCACATAGCGACAGACGTTCTGTGAAAAATCTGTTTCTGAACTGAGACATTAACAAAGTGCAGGCATTGATTATATGCACCGGCGGGTTTGTTGTTTCGGGGGGGGGTCAGTCACCTTTGGTCAGCAAGGACTGACAAAAATTTCTCTTGCTAGTTGCCTGTTAAGGAGCTATACACAGTAAATCTGGAGAAGGAAAAAAGGTGTGATTTCCACATCAAGAATGTTTATAGTCTAGGGACAACGGAACAAAGATGCATCTCCCAAACAGCGTAATATGAATACCAATATAAAATATTAGATAAAATAGGGGGAAAAACATATAAATATATCTGTGAATTTATATATTGTATATATTTTGCACAGCACGTACACAATAGATAATAAACAATTGAGGTAGTTATTAAAATGATATAATGTACTAGTACAAGGTGCAAGTGTAAAGGTTTATATAGTGAATTATTATTATTATGTATCAAGGGAACCAAAAATTGTAAGGGGGGGGGGGTCTCATATGCACCTAGATCCTTGAGAGGTAAATCAGATGAAATTAATGTATGTATGGGTGTGTGTGTGGGGGGGGGGGAGGGGGTTTAGTCACATGACAGCTTAGGAGAAAAAGTTGATCTTCATTCGAAATGACCAAGAAATTGAAAGTTCATAATTTTTGTTGTCAAGCAATAAAGAGATCATGAATGAAACTGCAGTTATTTCATTTATTGCAGTGGTTGTGAAAAATATGTGAGAAAAATGCCACTGTGGTCTATGAGCCGGACTCAAAAAGGGTCGACAGAGAGAGGATAAGAGCGGGCAGTCACTGTCCACAAGTAGGAGACCATCTTACTGTCAAATCAAAGGTGAAAATACATTTCCATCCAGGATTCATAACAGGCCACGCACACCATTTTAACTTACAGACAATTTGGCTATTTCAGTACAATTTACGACTCAGACATGTGAGGCAACAGTGCAAACCAATAATCACCATGTCCCACATTTTTTGGGTCAATTTAAGCTACAAATTGATGTTACAGACCCTGTGCACAATTGTTGCGCAATTCCCATTCCCTAATAAATATGTAAGTTGTACATAGAGCCTCGCCATTTTGCGTAGATATTAAATATCGTTTGCACAGTGCAGCAAAATAATCTTGAGAGTGCGCACGAGCCCCGAGCATTGCAAATGATGTCCTGGGTGGACACAGGTAAACCGTAATAAATCCGGGCGTTAATGTAATCAGAGACCCGAGACCGCAAACTAACGAGCGCTGCGGAAAAGCCGCAGCCTCGCCCTTTAAATCTTGATATTCCGTCAGAGTATGCATTACTACGGTAATGAGTTTCTGTAACGAAAAACCTCGAGTTCTGAGCTATAATTTTGGGATTACTTGCTAAACCCGCCTTTCTGGAATATCGCCCTGTAGAGAGGAGGCTTTGAAATATTTCTCTCTGGGATGACCCGTGCAGCGTCTGCACGATTTACGTCACGGCAAACATAAACACTCACACAGAAAGAGAACGAGAAATATATTGTAGGAACACATAGACAAGTTCAGGAATTCGGTGTTTTTTCAGCTCTTACGGCGGAATTCAGAGAATTTCAGACTTGGAAATGGGCGACATCTAAACTGGATGCTCTGTATAGCGAGATTGACACCTAGTGGAGAAAAGTAGTACGTGACGTTTCCCCTGCTTTTCTCTTAGCTGCAGGACTGAAAGAAAACAAAGTGCTGCGACTGGCCGCCATCGCCCTCTAAAATGACGTCATTGTGATATCCCCCTCTATACCACGAAAAAAAACCTGAAACGTCAAAGTCTTTGTCTGTCAAACGCCAAGTACGGTAGAGCCATCCGTACAATGAAATGCTATTTGCACATACAAACACACAAACCAAATACGTGTAACTCGAAAATATAAATTAAGGGAAAGGGGGAGAAGGTAATGAAGTAAGATAAATATAAAGGTGTAGCTCACAAATAAATAAAAGAGATCTTGTCAAAATAGTGAGAAGGACCAGATTACAACATGATTGTTTGGTGGCTCTTAGTGAAATAAAATGACAAGTGTAACAGTCTATGTTTCAGGCACAGTTTTTTACTGTAAATCCAGTAAACAGTCACAAGTAAACTATAGTGATAGTGACTGGCAGTATTTTACAATTCAGTTTTATTTTTTAATATGGCGCCTTTCACAACAGTCACCGCAAGGCGCTTTACATGGGTGTGTTGTGATACATCACAGCATCATTAGGACCGAATAATACAGAAACAGGGAAAGGGAAGAACAAAGAAATGAAAGAAAGAAAAGAAAGAAAGCTGGAGGACAACGGAGGAGAGGAACTGAAAAGTCCCAAGACTGGATGGCCTCCATCCTCTGTGATCCTGAGGGCTTCATTCAGGTATCGTGTGCAGAAGATGTTGTGTGTTCTGTAGTGCTGGGGCTTTGTTCCTGATACAAGAAAAATATTAATGTTTGCCTTTTCTCTACAATGTGACCCCCTCTGAACATACAGACTCCCTGGATGTGTGAGGTAGTTGTTGTTGTTGTTGTTAATAACATTAGTCCATGCATTCATCCATCCACTGTCTGCATACATTTGTCCTATTCAGGGTCGCGGGGGTCTGGAGTCTATCCTGGAGGCCTCAGGCGCAACGCAGGGAACGACCCAGGATGAGGCGCCAAGCCATCGCAGGGCAAACACACACACACACACACACACACACACACCATTCGCACACACATGCCGATCTACGGGAAATTTGGTAACTCCAATTAACTTCAGCATGTTTTTGGATCGTATAGGGAAACCCAGAGGAAACCCCATGATGACACGTGCAAACTCCAGTGGCATTAGTATTAGTGACAATTTTGTAATACTGTGAATTTGCAAATAACAAGAATGAGTAAACGTATCTGCAACACTTGGCTAATGAACTGTACCAGAGGACTGAAAATGTCAGCAGATGGCGCTATTGTATACTGACGAGACCTTATAACAGCTACATGTAATATCCACCAATCAACCATAACATACAAACCACTGACAGGTGAAGTGAATAACACTGATTATCTCATTACAGTGGCACCGGTCAGGCAAGTGAACTGTCAGTTCTTGAAGTTGATGTGTTAGAAGCAGGAAAAATGTGTAAGAGTATGGAGCTGAGTGACTTTGATAAGGACCAAATTGTGATGGGTAGAAGACTGAGTAACAGCATCTCCAAAACAGCAGGTCTTGTGGGGTGTTCCTGGTATACAGTGGTCCGCGCCTAGAAAATGGTCTGTGGAAGGCCAACCAGTGCACCGGGGACAGGGTCACGGGTACCCAAGGCTTACTGGTGCGTGTGGGGAGCGAAGGCTTGCCTGTCTGGTCCGATCCCTCAGAAAAACTACTATAGCACAAATTGCTGAGGTGAAGGGACACTTCTGCCCTTTTACAGGTAATGGGACACACTCAGCACTCTGCAGATGATGGTGCTCGCATGGCAAGTGCGAGGGGGCTGCCTGCATCTATACTGTCGCACGCGTGGCCCACACGAGGCCGTGCCCCCCCCAGCTAATGGTCGCAAGTGCAGCACCAACAAGGGACCACCGTGGAGGTTCTGTGAGTGATGCTCCGCCCCTTTTCTCTAAATGCCTCCTGCAAAGACCATAATCAGTCTGTAATACGGTGTGAATGAGTCACCACACGCCTGCAAGCTACCAGCCTGGTCTGCTGAGCACGAGAGTCTGAGACTCACAAGGTCAATCAAACTCATCTCAACCCCCGGGTTACATAAGACTTGGATGCCAGTATAGTCCTTCCTTTTCTATTTTCGATCAATGTGCAGAAATTAACATGTTACCGAATCTTTTGCAAAAATGCTTCATGGTATCCTACTGCTTTGGACTCCACAAAAACAAGTCTGACTGGACTACAGCTCAGAATTACCGCGTAAATAGCGCAGCTCCGGCCAAACACGAGTGCAAAACGAGGTTAGCGGCGGCGCTGTTATTGCAGACGGAGCAGAAACACGGGTGTGAAGCGTGGGAGGAGAGAACGAGCCTTGCATGTCCAAGCCGCAGGAATTCCTGACTATTTTTAAGTGTGAGCGAGCCGCACTCACAAAAAGCCGTTTCGACAGCTCAGCTTTTCCTCGAGGCTTCGGTAGCTGGGCGTCGACTCTGTTCACGTCGCAATCTGAGGCAAAGAAATCAACAGCTTCCCAAGGTCAGTGTTCTCCACGGGTCAGTTTGTGCGGGAATTAAAATCAGCACAGTAAACACAAATATGCACAAAAGTTATCAAAGAGAAGGAAACTACGTGTGGACTGCACTGATCTGCAGTCCAAGAGGCGTGTTTGTGTCTGTTGCAGAAAGTGTGAGGAAACCGAGGGAGTCAGCGAGCAAGGCTGACAGTCACGTACTCTGTCTGTCCTTCATTCCATAACATTGGTTGTCCTGTACCTCCCCAAGGCCCCCCAGGGCTTCTAACGTACATCCTTCCTGCCTCCTCCCACCGTGGCTCTTAGAGAGAAGCAAACTCTCGAGTTGCACGTATTCAGCCCCAAACACTTGAGTTTCACCCAATCCACACGTATCGCCCTTCAGCAGATCTCAAGTCCATTGTATGAATCTTGTGCTATTCAGTCTTCTGACCTCTATCGCTGTAAACAGCTCACCATTACATACCTGGAGCTGTTAGCATGCAGCGCTTAAGACTGGAAAACCCTCCCTTAGGTCTATATACTCTCAGAAAGTATGCAAAGTTCGCTAAGCTACTGGGTGACCCTTAGTCTGGATGACCTTCATCTGTGGTGGTAAACAGAACCTAATTAGCTCTGTGTTTACAGTGCGTTTACGCCTTGGCATGCAGTTACTGTTGCCAGAAATTTACAGCTGATTGGGAACCGTGCCCTTCGTCCCAGACATTTCTTAACTCTCTGCATTTTCCATTTCTCATATTACTTTATCATCTCTATTTACAAACAACTGATCAAATGTCTTGAAGCATAATTTGTCCTCTCCTGTGTGTCCAGTGCATGCTACGGTATAATAAAGTATACAGTGTAGTACTCAAATTCTCCTTCATTTTCACTGGAAATAAATTACTCTCCTGCTATTATAATTTTTTCCTTCCCTCAAACTACTCTTCTGCAACCATTACTCTTCACTGAGTGAGACACAGTGTCCTGTTGCTGCTTAAAGCAGAGTTCCACTAAACTAGATTTGGCGAATGTCCTCACAGAAATGACCAAACTGCACATGATAACCTGTTACATAAGGACGCGTTATTTTATAGATTATGATGCTACTGAGAAGAGAACAACATGTTGGACATACAACAATTGCAGAAAGTCTTGGGATGCTTAATTCAGTAAAAAAAACGTAAGAACTTACATTTGGATTTATAACAAAAATCATTACTTTATTGATTTGTTTAACAAAAAAATATATACCACATTTGAAACAACCATTAATTTTAAGTAAAATGTTAATTCTAAGTACTAATCAATTGAAACCCATATTATACTTCTAAAAGAGCTGTTCTGAGTTAAAAAGTTCATTGGTAAGCAGTCTGATTGGGTGCTTTTAATTAGTAACTCCTTTGCAATAACATAAAATACCAAACATTTGTGTTTAGTGTGCCTTTGGAAGTCAATGACTGCACCTGTAACTAGCAGAAAAATGTCAAGAACAGAACAAAAAATTAAAAAAAAAATTTAATTATGAAAATGTCTGTGTGGAAGATATGTTAAACACTGCTTGTCAATGAACTTTTGCTATGAAACCAATAAATTTGCTACATTTTTACAGAATAAAGCAACCGTCCCAGACTTTCCCAGACAGCCACTGTCACAAAAGCACATAGGTTAGGGCCAGCTGGAGCAGAACACTGCATTTTTTAAAAATACCCAGGACGCATTCATTAAGCAGCCGCACTCAGAACAAAGGGTCTGGTAATTGTGCCCTTAGCTGTAGGTAATTGTACCTTTTAACGTAAGAACTTACAACGTACAATTACAAGGGTACAGCCCCAGTGACAAGCAAAGGTATACATTTTTACACTTTTTCTAAGAGTGTGGCCCATGTGACCTTCCACTGGGTCGCCATTGGTTCCTTTCTGCTGTAGTCAGGACCTAACAGCCGCACCACGATTGCGGATCTGGTTTGCATACAAGCCTTCACATAGGTGAAGAGTTGACCCTTCAGTGGTGGCACAGCTCATACCTCAGAAACTACAATGGAAATCTCTTCCCTACAAGTATTAGCCTGTCACTGTATTTTAGTTCACTGCTCCCAGTGGCTTCCTGCTTGGGTGTTTCTGTTTGGCCTCAAAGCAGCACACACAGCAGGTCAGGCTCGAGCTCTGCATATAATGTGTGGACACTCACAAAAATAACGAAAGCTAGGAAAGCAATCCACAGTGCCAGAAAAATCCATTTAAAAAGTTCCCACGATCCCCTCTAACAGCCCCGCTGAGGCTTTCCAATTTTGGCCATTTAGATTAAAATGTGTATCTGTTAAGCAAAAGAGCAGGAATCCAACCATCTTCAACGCATATGAGCATATTATTTATTTAGCAAATATTTATCTATGAAGTACTGACTGAAGCAATATCAGTAAGTACTTTGCTCTAGAAACTTCTTAACTAATGTTGCCCACTGTACCAGGAGAACCTTAAGTGGTTTCAAGTGAGTTTACTGGATTTCCGTTTCTGAGAGGCCTACAGAGTAGTGTTGACATGTCGAGATATCAGCCTGTCAGTGATGATGGCCAGTGTTTGGTGACTCTCTCCCACTGCAGCTGATCACTGGGCCCAGTGAGAGGAAGTGCCTGGGACATCGTGTACAGAACAGAGATCACAGGAGGATCAGACAATAGCGTCTTTTTATTTTGCCCAGGTACACGATGCTGACCCCCCTCCCAAGTCCCCTGTGTTTGATGCCACACCTGTTCGGTGACTGTCACGGTTCTGTTGCCATGGACACAGCAACATCGGACCCGCGGGGACAAAAGTGGATGAAGATCACAGTAGGTGTCCTGTGGATGAATGCATTTTAATAGATCAGTGTTCTGCTGGGAGCAGTTAGCCTGATGCTAATAGGCGCGATCCTCCATTTTAGCATTGCACGTGAAATCGGGAGATAAGCAAATGGAGGAATGCAAACATTTTCATCGTTAAAAGTCACTGGTGATGATCCAGCCCGCCCCCCCACCCC
>JAODLC010000021.1:16341018-16359234 GCA_026781145.1 Hippopotamyrus pictus
GGGGGGGGTGCGAGTGTAAAAGTGAAATTAAGAAGGGAGGAGAGCTGCCCCCAAACTCTGAGGTAACGGCTTAGCAGTCACAGGAGGTTAAGCAAACCAACCATACTTCCAAAGAGCATACTGCAGGACTCACAGAGAGACTGTTCACTACAGACCACTAACAAGAGCATCCGCAAATAAACTGATTAACACACGTATCACCCACATTCAGCTTTAGTCCTACTGCAGAATCACAATTATGAATAATTGTATAGCTCCTTAAACCTTCAAAGTGACATTTGCATGGACTGTGACACACAGCAGGGAATATAAACCGCAATTCTGAACAAACGAACATTAGCAGTCGGCCGCTATAGTCGTCAGTGATCAGGAATTGCGGAAAACATTAGGCTCTGGTCTGAAGGTTAATAGCGTGATTCATGAGCACTGGACTGCTGCAGGCTGGACCTTGGAAAAACCACAGCAGTGCAGGCGGCTGGAGCAGGGCGGCTCCAGGTCCTTTCCGATACAGATGCGGCCTGACAGATTGAGGAGGAGAACCGCATGGTGATGGAGCAGCATGGCCAGCAGAGGGCAGCAAATCTCACATGCAACGTTAATCAACAATTAAGAGGTACAATACAGGGATAGGGCAGAAAGGAGAAGACGGGGGGTGGATTAACTAATTTCAGGCTTCTCACGGCCCTATAAAACCTTACTGGGTGTTTTCAAGTGCAAGAAATTAGTTTATGCTGTGCTCGCAAAGCCGGCCTTAGCCAGCCACTCCAGGAAGGCGTTGGTACTGCAGCCGGGCATCGAGGCGTCCCCTGGTCTTCATCGCCAAGGGAGGTGAGGGATGGGACAGGGTGTTCATCGCAAAGGGTTTGCTGGTTGGTGTCGTGGGCTCAGATGAGCCCAGGGAGCAAGAGGAGTTGGGGGGTGGGGCGACAAGATGTGCTGCGTCATGGCTGGGAAGGAATCATGCTCCGGGCTACAAGCTTGAGGATCCCGCCGTGCTGGTAGAACACCACGTCCACCTTGCTCTCTAACAGCATCATCACTTGGAAGCTCTTTCCAGTGCTGGTCTGAAATAAACAAGCAAAACAAGTAGTTCAGCCATCGTCCTGAACTACTTCGAGCGGTATTTCCCGGAGATACTTAATGGGGGCCGACTTAACGGACACGTACGTGGACGGTGAGCTCCTGACCAGGAGATGGGTCTGCCGGAATGGAAAAGGAGAACGTCTCTTTGCCGTTGAGTCCCAGGGAGTCTGCGCTCTGGCCCGGAAGGAACTGCAGAGGGGCAATCCCCATAGCAACCAGATGGTTCTTGTGCAGCTTTTCGAAGCTCTCGGCAATTACAGCCCTCACACCCTGTAGACACAGGTTAGACCCCTTAGGGTGTGATGCTAAAATCCCACTGAGACACTTGAGCAATATATGGCATATATGGGGTGGCAGCTCTGGAGTCAGATTTATGACATTTAATAAGCCACACTGGGACCCGCTTATATTCCGTGTGCCTGAAGGCATTTACCCGAACAATAAGTCAGTAAGTCTAAGAGCCTCAATGCCTACAGCAGGTCCGCAACTCATGCTCAAGCTTACGAGTAAGTAAGGTCCCTTGGCAGCCCAGTCACGTGAGTTCCCGGAGCCATACTTCTTCCCAGCCAGGATTATGAGGGGAATGCTATCCCTCTGGTACCTCTCAGCCGCCTCGAAAACATCCATCTGGAACACAGACAGTCAGGGTCCAATGATAGCACATGAAGCAGCACCACTGGGGCTGATGCAACCTGATTCTGGTGAGGCAAAATCATCCACAGTACCACAATAAAACTTGGCTAGCTCACACACCCATTGATCCACTGGGAAATTGCCCAGTATGGCCAGTCCAACACGGTCGCCACTGCTGACAATGAAGTAATGGGTACTCACCATCTGTCCAGATGGGATGTACAGGGTTTTGGGGGCTGCTTTGCCGATGAACCTATTTTGTAGCTTGATGCTGGCGAATGTACCCCTGGTCATCACTGCATCATTGCCCCGTCGGGCTCCATACGAGTTAAACTCGCGGGGGGTAAGGCTACACAGATGGGGAGTGAAAGGATGATGAAGACCACATAACACATGCGGTCATACACACCACGTTCCAAGGAGTTACAGTCTACACCATGCCCTGCCAGCACAAGGAGACCCTGCCTGGTGCTAGCCTCTCTCATACCCGTGGCCCGTGTGCCTGTGAATACCCACCCCTACCAAGACACTGGTGAGATGGGTGACACTTACCGCTTACTCGTAAGGTACTTGGCTGCGGCACTGGTGCGGGAAATACTACCAGCTGGAGAAATGTGATCGGTTGTCACCATGTCGCCAAGGAAAAGCAAGGCGTGGGCATTTTCTATGGGCTGTGGGGGGCACGGCTTGTTCGTCTGTCAGGAGAAAGAGGTGGGCTAGCCCTCAGGACAAAAACGTCACCATGCACCAGTGATGGCCAAATGAAGCTTCATGAACCATTTTCTGTATTTTCTGACCCCACTAGATAGTGCTCTCTGTTCATAAAAGGGCTCAAAGCATGCTCCAAAGTAAACCAACAGCACCATCTAGTGGGGTCAAAAAGTACAGCAGATGGTTCATGAGGCTTCATTTAGCCATCACCTACCAGATGGCCGAAACCACAAGAAACCCTAACTCACAAGTTTATGGAAGAAGGGTGGACATCTGATGTACGTGGACTTGACATCCCAGGGGAAGAGTGTGGATTCGGGAGCATCCAGGTTCTTCCACATTTTATTTTCCTTCTGTGAAAGGCAGAAGAGGGACCCGTCAGAGTGACACACACCTCTCCCAAACACACAAATCACCCAAAGGGAGCACATAAATGGAGAATCACCTCCATTTTTTCCCCGAGGTCTCGGAACATGGAAGAGATGACCATGTTCTCCTCCGTGTGCTGGACCTCCTCCCGGCTGGGCCACACATCCCGAAGAAACACCTCTTTGCCCTCCACAGTTACACCTGGGGGGGGGGGGGGCAAGAATGGGATTAGGGAGGGTTGGCAATGTAGGACCACAGCCCTTAAGATGATCGATGGTAAGCATTTTAAGTGCTCAGGTCATCAAGCCAACACAAGAACAACTTCCCAACTTCTGTGGAATGTCTTTAATATCAAAACAAACTCAGGGTAACATTATCTGGAATAAAGATACCAGAGATGTAGTCAGTCTCCTTTGACTGTCCTTACCCAGGGGTTCAGTCTCAAAGTCGATGCTAACTGTGCCAGCGATGGCGTAGGCCACCACCAAGGGTGGAGAGGCCAGGTAGTTGGCACGTACGCAGTCACATAGGCGTCCTTCAAAGTGTCTGTTTCCAGACAGCACTCCGCAGGCTATCAGGTCACCCTGCAGAGAGCAAGACCCACTCAGATTAGCAAATTCATATCAGTGGGGTGAACAGCTGATGGGGGTTGGGGGGAGGGGGGGGGGGAGTGAACAAGAGGACAGAGTGAAATGGGGAACCTTTCTAATGGCATCGACTACAGCTGACGGAAGGGGGGCGGTGTTTCCCAGGCACGTGGCACATCCATAACCGATCACCTCAAACCTGCGACACATGGAGAAGATATCAGCGTTACAGCGAGAGAACTCCAGCTAGGCACCATGAAGGCATCCAATGTGTACGTGTGTGTGGGGTGCCTATGCAGGGATCCACACACCCAAGCTGGCTGAGGTAAGGCAGCACCCCGCTCGTGTTGAGGTAGTGGGTGACCATGCCGCTCCCAGGAGCCAGGCTGGTCTGGATGTAGGGCCGGACCCTAAGCCCGGCTCCCACAGCCTTCTTGGCCAGCAAGCCTGCAGTGGGCGAGTTGGTCAAAGCACAGCAGAAAAACCGTATAGTTCATACAACCTCACATTTCCTTTTACACACATACACACTTGCAGCTTAAATACTTTTTCCCCTCAGGCACTGGCTGGTTATTTGACCTTATTCCTGCTGAATACAAGTACCTTTACTACTTAGCCATCTCCTGCCCTACAAGTGTCCCCAACCTCCTGACAAAGCCCACACTCTGCTGCTTCCGGCTTTGGGTTCGAGCCCCACACCTACCTGCGGTGAGCATGACGGACGGGTTGCAGTTGTTGGTGCAGCTGATGATGGCAGCAATGACGACCGAGCCATGAGCTAGGCTGAACTCCTGGCCGTCGTGCAGGAGGGGAACTAGGGCCGCCTGCCTCTCCACTGGAATGTGGAAGCCCTTAAAGCCAACCTGCAACACAGAAGTGGAGGGAATTTAAGCCCCAGCGAAAGGCCACACCGCCTCGTGGTAGGGCCCAATCCAATGCTCACTGGTTATGCAAAAACCTCATCTTGCACCCTTGAATGTGAACAGCTGTGGGGTCAAGTGACATCTGCAAGCTAAATGTCCTGGGTCAACTCTTGGATGGGAGAAAAACATATTGGTGCTGTAGTGGTGCACTCCAGCCACTAGGGGGCAGCCTTACCAGTTTGCTTAAAGTGCTTCAGTGTGGCACATCGAAAGCCCCCCCCCCCATCTCCAGCTTGGCAAATGTTACAATCAGCAATTTGTTCTGCAAATTTTTATCATTGGGGACCCAGTCCAAAATATTGTCAGAGACTTTGGCTTTGTGTCACTGGTAGAATTTGGACCATGGAGAAGAAGAATCAGAGTAGCCCAGATACAGCAGGAGGGTTGCAGAGGCGACAAACTGTGGAGGATGCCGTTTTTTCAAATGACACGAAGCCACGCATTAATGACCCCACGTATTAAACTGGTGGCTATGGGAAACTCCCTATGAGAGGACACAAAAAAATCACAATTCAGTCTAAAGACAAATATCTGCTTGCCTCATTACTCAAAACGCTGATTTGGTAATAGAAGGTAACCAACTGAAAAGAATGATTCAAATGTCACATTTTCCCAAACATCAGCCTCACTGGGTACAAGCTAAATAAATAAAACCAGCATACACTTCATAAAAGAGTGATAAGGCCAAACCAGATAAACTGGCCAAAACGAAGCACACCTTCTCATTTAGACAGCTGGCGAAGTCCTTCTTCATGTTGCTCACCTCCACCCGGTCCTGCGGCCTTTTGGGCCCACTAACGTGGGGCACGATAGTGCTGAGGTTAATCTCTATAACCTGGGGATCGAAGTAGAACGACAATGCAGGAGAAATAACGTATAGTGCTAAAACCCATGTTAGCCAAGGAAACATACAGGACTTCCCACTACTGCTCTGGCTGAGCCTGCAAACAGGGACCCTCACCTCTGAATAGACAGGGTCTTCAGATGGGTCCTGGTAGTTTCTGAAGAGTTTCACAGCCTTTAGGTAAGCTTCCACCAGTTCGAGTTTCTCCTCACTGAAGTCTGGTGGTGGAAAAACAAAGACCTTTGTTCTGGCATGTGATCACAGAGGTCATCAGACCACAGCATACTGAAGATCCTCTAACTTCATGTAGTCTCGATCAGCCCTTACTGCAGTTAACAGTATTAGGATAGATGCACAGTATCTTTATAGTCAAACATAAACGCTTAGGCTTTTTCCAAGGTCTAATGCTAACCAAGTTATGGAAATCTTGAACTACATTTATCTGAGCTAAAGGCCTTTTCCTGTAAGCAGACAGAAAGCGAATCCACTTGCTATTGCAGACTCAAGGCTGTCCTGATAGCCACAGAAAATCACCGACGCCCACATGGATGTCCCCTTACTAGTTTGCCTAAAGTGCTTCAGTGTGACGTCGTCGATGGGGAAGAAGCTGACTGTCGCGTTGTACTCTGGACACATGTTGGAGATGGTGGTCCTGTCCGGAACTGAGAGTTGGGACACGCCGGGCCCAAAGAACTCCACAAACTTACCACCAATCCCAGCCTGACGGAGGTGCTGAAGGAGGGAAACGACAATTTAACCAGCTTTACTCCAGTCACTAAACACGAACAACAAGGAGCCCATTTTTTTCTGTCCATCTAAAATATTTGGAAATTTTGTAAGTTCTCACTTATTTCACTCAATTATTTCAAAGTCCACAATTGTTTAGGCAGATGTTCTAGTAGGGTAGGCAATCTTATCCAGAAAGGGTCATTATGTATGCAGATTTTCCTCCCTAATCAGAGGACTGATTACCTGTAAGTTCCCACACCTGGGTTTGAACAACTGACCTAAAGATTATCCCAAAAACCTGCACACACACCGGCCCTTTGCGGTTAAGATTAGCCACCTCTGTTCAAGTCTAATATGTTAATTTTTGGATGTGTGTCGTGCAAGGTTAACATTAACTTTGTCTTCTTGGCTGGCCTTATCTGCATCCCTCAGGATCACTTTCACTCCATAACCTTTCCACTGCTTAGCCCTCCTAACCTGTCCTTGTACGACTTCACTTTCAAAGCCGTCCCTCACGAACCTTAGTGATCCCGAGGACGACGTCTATGGACGTGGCTAGGTTGTTGATGGAGCCGACCAGCTTGCAGCCCACCACCTTAGGCAACGTGAGGGTGATGGGCTGGCCCAGCATGACGGCCTCCGACTCGATACCTCCGACGCCTGAAACCAAGTGAGCGTGGAAGCACATCAGCGCCGACCACTGGCGAGACACCATTACTACACCGAAACTATGCACAACTTATTCACTTATTCAGAAACTGATCTGCTGGTCTAAGCAGACACTGAAGTCTTCATGACGTCTTCTAAAACATACAGTAGGAATAACAGATCATACCAACGCCAGCAAAGAACCAGACTGTCATTCACCAGCAGTTCTGGGAAGGCGTGTAAGAAGTGTGGGAAGACAGGGAAGGCGGAGTCACTGGTCCTCACCCCAGCCCAGAACACCCAGGCCGTTGACCATGGTGGTGTGGGAGTCCGTACCCACCACGCTGTCTGGGTAGACATACTCCTCTTGGGCCTGTACCGCCTGGCACAGGTACTCCAGATTCACCTGGTGTATGGCACCGATGTCGGGAGGGACCACCTTCACATTCTTGAAAGCTTTGGAACACCACTAGAAGAGCATACCACTATTTACCAGTCAAGTCACACACGCTCCTGACCTAGATTCCTGATAGATGTTGGTCCACATGATGATAAAGTAGTCACACATCCAGAATTTAAGTACCACTAATTCTACCACAGGAGTGCAAGAGGGCAGTAGCACTCTCAGAGGCAGCATTGGGCAGCACCACACAGTTGCCATCCTACCTTGAAGAACTGGAACCTCTCTTTGTTTCTGCTCAGTTCCTTCTCCTGGTTCCTGAGAGCAGTCTCGGGCCTAGCAAAGGTAGAATCGGAGAGGAGTCGTTAAGGTGCTGCTGTGTGCAAGGGTGACCTGAAGTGGGGTGTTCAGGGGGTTGGTCGGCACCTACTCAGATACAGGCTGGAGGTGAAAAGGGCACAAGAGGGGGGTGTTCTCTATCTGGACAGAGGGGACCCTCCCTGAGGTAGTGGGAGCGTCGCTGCAGGACCCTTTGCTGCAGGTTCTTTGGTCCCTGCACCCAGACCCCCCATGAGGTTGACCTTTGGCAGGAGAGGATTTGACGGGGGCAGCCTGACCTTCCCCCCCACCCGGATTCGGGGCATTCTGAATGGCACTGGAATGAAAAACGAAGAAGACCACAACGCATATTGATATACTCTTAAGCGGGTCGTTGGTTGACTGGATAAATGAATACCTATTGCCAGAAGGGTGAGTTACCATTTGCTGAAATCGATCTGCAATGCCTGATCCACAATGAGGTCGATGGGACAGGCGGGGTTCACCAGACTGGGGTCGCCCTTCAGGCTGGCCACAGCATCCCTCATGGCAGCCAGGTCCGCCATGGCGGGAATTCCCCTGTAGTAGCACACCGCCCAGGGTTAAATTTACACAGCTAAAGCCACACCATGTGCTCCAACCTTCAGCATGTCCAGTCCACAGCCCCACTCATCACGAATGGCACCAGAAGGGTCACAAAACTCACCAACTCCCAAGGAAACACTCACGTGAAATCTTGAAGCAGAACCCGGGCCGGGATGAACGGCACCTCAGCCGAGCCCTGCTGCTGACGCCAAGCCAAGATGGCCTCCACGTCCTCCCTCCGCACGTAGAAGCCATCGCACCTCCGGATAGACGCCTCGAGCAGGATGCGGATAGACAGGGGCAGCTCATCTGTACATGAGGGAAACGTCTGATGTCAGTGAATCAGGCTACTGTGAGAAATCCAAGCGATTACCAGCTTGTGGGATCACGCTTGTTCCTTAATGTGTCTACCAACCAAGCAGAAGACATTAGGAAAAAGGTTGGTCCTTAAAAGGTTCTTCTGGTATATTCTTGAGCAGGGCAGGCCCCGAATGACCAAGGTGCACAGCTCAGAAGAATAAGTGTGTGCAAAGTCCAAACCAAATCAGGTTGACTCACTGTATCTTGGATCCTCAAGCTTCTGAAGACTGAAGTATTTGCGCCCTGCATGTTTCTCAGTCTTCAGCGTCTCAATGAGGTGGCTGTAGGGGTGGTCTGTGCGGAGAGACAACAGAGGCTTCAGGTGATGGGGACAACAGAAGCGGCAAGTCTGGGAAGGCTACAGACACTCGGTGCGGCAGGAAACCAACCAGGATTCTTTTTTTTTTTTTTTACATTTATGCCAACTCGGTCAACACAAAAGTCTGTTAAGAACGCACACGTCTGCATCTACAACAGTGTTTCTCACCACCAGAATCCTTCCATAAACTACTTCTCTTGAACAAATAAAGGCAGAACAGGAGGACGTTTGTTCGCGTGAAGGATGTAACTCTGTGTTTTGTTTGGCCAATGCAAACAAGCCGTCCATAATTCACAATAAAAATTGTGCAAAATACATTTCTGTTTTTGTCTCAAATAAAATCAGTACATTTGTTTAGTACCTATCTAAGCCTAAAGGGAAAAGATCTAAAATTGTCAACAAGTAATTGTTTCATAAAATAACGCATTTGTACATAACAGCCACGTTAAAAGAAATCAAAAGTTAGCCAAAATAACTCAAGCCATAGTTCAAGCTGCAGCAGTGGCCATAGACTGCTCTTGACTCTACTTCTCCTCAAAACCAGACATATTTTGGATACCAGGCTAGACATTCCCAATGCTTTGTTCACCGGGTTCCAAAGCAGAGGGTTTTAACAGTGATTGAGTGCTATACTCTCAGGTCTGAAGGGATGCGGTGGGGGCACACACCCAGCGAGGCCATTCTCTATCAGCACAGGGGGGCAGCTTTGAAGGCCCAGCCACGGCACAGCGTGAACCGGGAATGTCGTCTCACTCTCCATGTTCAAAAGGAAGGGGGGGGGGGGCACGTTCTTGCTGCTTATTATTGAGCCATTTGTCGAGTAGCCCCCCCCATGCTTCTACCCACCCTGCAGCCCTGATCGCCACCATCACGAAATCAAACTAAACAGGAGATTTCTGGATACAGACAAAGGGAAGTGACGAGCAGGGATGCAAGCAAGATTAAACACATAATGAGTCTGAATGGGTTTGTCACGACAATCTTACACTTCTAAGAAAGTGTTTATACACTATAATTTCTCCCGAATCTTTAAATCTTTTCTGTATAAACATGCTTATGACAACAAGCTCATTTCATAACTAAAAACTGCTGCATCCCAATAATTTGAAATGTATTCAAATCATGTTCAGCACTTTCAAGAATTATTTTCAGACCACTGTTACACTTCTCTAACTGATATAAGTACACTCAGTTGCTCAGTTCTGACCTTGGGCTGCAACCCCTTCCATAGATCTGCAACAAGTAGCAAAGAAATTTTGTGTCTTGGACTGTTAATGGTTGTCTTGCATCTACAGGACTTATTAACTTATATATGATAAATATGTGAGGGAAGCAGTGAAAGTTCACTCAGCAACAGGTGTTAACGTTGAGTGTCGTGTTTAATCTGGGGGAAACACAAGTATCAAAGGCATGTCTTGTCACCAAGAAACTGGCTTAATTTACCAAAGTGATAGGTGCAGTAGACCTGGTACTGCCAATTCAGGTGGAAGAGGGAAAATCTGTACAGATATAGGAACTGATATAGGCCGTGAGACTATTGTGTTTAAAAACATGACCTTAGTATGACTGAATTTGTGAAGTGTGGGTTTTCCAAACTCACAGCCTGACAATACATTCATGAAAATTACGGGACTTCACTAAAGTTATTCCTTCTTGTTTTATAACAGCATAAGATTCATCACTCTTTGCAGCTTAATACAAAAAGGGGCACGGACCACAACCTGTTGAGGATATGTTTTAGAAGTGGCCAATTTTAGGTCTGGACACCCTGTACCACGGAAAGTTCTGGCACCATGGACAGACCTCGTAATGAGCATAAATCAGCGAGCCAGGCAGCAGGTCTGAATCTCTCCCCCATAATGAGAAGGAGCGAGCAAACAGGGCCATTCTGGTCTCAGGCTCAGTTTGTACCGGTGTCTCCCCACCGGCCCAAACCCAATTTATCTCCACTACAAGGACAGTTACAGGTCAAGCAGAGAAAGCAGCCTTATTACTGAATCTAACCTCCAAATACAGAAACACACGGGGTAAGATTAATGTCGGCAAAATCGCAATCCAATCTGTCATTCGTTTGCTAAAGTTCAGCTCTGTTACGTCTTCTTGTCAAACAATGCAAAAAACATGTACTTTTTAACCTGCATACATAACCCGTCTACAATGTAATGTATCATGTAAAAACCCGAAATCGAATACAGGGGGACAGAAGCTAGGTACAGCAACGACTACTGATATTCATTTTTTTTTTTTACAGTAAAGATTTATTGTCAATCTAGAGACAAGTCGGACAAACTACCAACATTTAAAAAAAACTGCCTGCATAGCTACTCAAATGAAATCAAAATTTTAAACGGTCAAAAGACTCCCATCGGTAGAAAAAAAAGACGGCTAAGGTTTGTAAAAAAGTTTTGAAAATGTTAAAAATAAAAACTCTAAACAGCCGTGGCATTGTCATTGTGATAATATGCCAGATATAACTCGCAATTTAAGAAACCTTATCTAGACCATTCAATGCATGATTAATTGCAGTGTTTTATTTATTTGGCACTATGACGTGTAAAAATTTCATCGTACTACTTTAGGAAGACATTAAAATAAAGACATTAAAATTTGATTATAGGACAAAACATCTGTTAGAAACCAGAGAGCAGGGCGATTACAGGAGTACTGTCATTTTGCCTGGAGATTCCGCACCTGGGTAAAGCGAGTCTGTCTGGTTTATTTGCCGCAGATGGGTTTATTACACGATTTAGTTATTAAATCACACTGAAGCGCCTCGCCATTCAGCCATCGGTGTGACACTGCAGGCTGGGGGGCTCCGTGGTTATCGCCGAAAACAGCCCACCTAAGCGCAGCTGCGTGGCCCGATAGCGGGGCGCCAGAGGCTAGTCAGCCGGCCCTGGTCACCGAGCCCGTCCGGTGGCGCAGAGATCCGCGCTGGAAATTTCAGTAGGAAACTAAAGAGCTGTTTTAGATCCTCGCCATTCACAACATGCATTTGTAAAAACAAAAATTAACTACTGCCATTACATAAAAGTAATAAAACAGAGTACGCGACAAAATTCCGCTCCGCTATTTTCGGTGACAAGACCGAGGTTCCGAAAACCCAAGTCCCCCGAATCAAACCCCATACACGCCGTCCTCCGCCGGGCCGACTCAGCTCCGGAAGGCCGTGCTGCCTCGCACCGAGTCTGCCAGTGACACAGGAGGACGCGAGGCCGGCGGACGCCACCGTACGGGCTTCGCTAGCCGAACATGCTAACGCTAACGACGAGCTAAGCGGCCAGTGCAGCTATAACCCTCCGAGCTGGCTGCGTCGCCGCGTAAAAAAAGCCGGAACTGCCGTGGCTCCGCACAGGCAAACCGGAGGCTGCTCTTAGCAGGACTGTCAGCCGTGCGGGACCTACACAATCCGACAAGAACCGAACTGCACTCCCGGCGCGGCCGGCCTTACCTCGGAATACGACTGTGAGCGCCATGACGGCTCCTGAAATTGACACGATCTCCGCTAGCGGGCCGGGGAAACACCTCCCCGATCCGGGCCCAATGCGGTTCTGGCGGCCGCCCCCGCCCTCCGGCACAAATTAACTCTCCTACGGCCGGAGTCCCACTTCCTCCACTTTCAGACTGCGGATTTAGAAAATAAAGTTAAAGTGGCGTGCTAATTTGTATTTATAAACTCCGTTATCCATAGTGACGGTGTCATGGTCTTGGTTTATCGAGCTCAGGTGGACCTTGTTTAATAAGCGAGTGCTGAACCCGCATCCCAGTGTCTGTCAGCCGTCCTGTTATTATCTCCCCGGCGAAGCGGGGCCCCTGGAGAGGTCGCTCCAGCACACGCCCTTGCAAAGAAGACTTTCCAGCTCCAGATTAAGTCAAGTTCCAACAGGATTTTGTTTGCACTGTTGCTTTTAGTTGCTTGTAGTCCCGTCAAACAAGCGTTTCAAGAAAAATGATGTGAGCCGTACTGACTAGGCAAAAGGAGTATTAAAAGTACATACTTTTCAGCGTTTATTGAATGCAACAATATTGACTAAGATAAAATGTATATGTTAGTTTTACAATTAATATTTATACATAGGTTACCAAACTAAAGCTTTACACTTACGATAACTGGACTCCAGTTCACGGTATCTGATTAGACCAGAAACAACCTGTGGAATTAATAAATATTATTTCTTTAAGAAAATTGACATTGTACAAATATCCACAGTAGCTAATAAAAAAACCAAAATGTGCTGTTTTATAATCATATAATTAGTACCGTGTATTTACATTGTTGGTTCATCTTATAATTTGAGAGAAAACCTCGCACGCAGGACGATGCTTGCATGCATGTGGTGTCAAACACGACCACCGGGCAGCATGTGGCGTCACGGTGCTGTAGCTCAAAAAGCTCTTAGACATTTTATTTTCTTTTATTTTTTTAGAACGCGTTACGTAATTATAAAAATCGAACACGTAGTATACATATTACATGGTGAAATTTAAAAACTATATTCATTTGTAACTGGTTGACCTTTCAACCCTTGATGTGTCAGAATCAATGGCGTCGTGATCCGTGTGGGAACCGAGCGTGTCGCTGCCTGACATCGAGTTGGGTTGCACCAGATATCCTCGCTTAGACCCTTCGCCGATCTTGATCTTTGCCATGTGAAGCCCGATGTGTTTTTAAAGGTGGTCGGCTAGCCGTCTAGCTGGCTCGGTGGCCGCAGCTAACGCGGTAGGTGTGTGGAAGGACAGGCAGCATGTCCGCCTAGTTAACTTACTGGGTTAATATGTCTGCGTCCTGTGTTTGACTCGGTAGCAGGTTAGAGAAACGCCGATTTGAGTCTCCTACAGCTTCCTGCCAATGCCCCTACATTTATTGGCCGTGGTGGTGTTATTCGTTAGTGTCAAAGCTTACAAGGGCATAGAACCATCGGACGCCGCTGAGAACCGTGCTCCATGCCCAAGGTGGTAATCAGGACCTGGAGGACGGCAAACATCTTTCTGTTAGGCTGCCGTATATAGCTGCTCCTTCAATGGCAGCAGCTTTGGCAGTGTTAGCAGTTTTGGCTGGCGTGAGGTTTTCAATTCCAAACAAGTCTGCACACGCATTTACATGTATGTAACAGTTTAATTACCTTGTAAATAGTCTGTAGGGTTTGCAAACTACCTCACTCTTTTGATGTAGCTAATTTTAGGTTTATAATGGAATAATATATGAACTCGCAGCTCATAACTGTAGGCATACTGTTAATTGCTTCACTTCCTGATTCAGCAACCTGGAGGAATGAATTGCTGTTCCCTCAACAATTGTACATTTATCAGTTGTAACATTGGTGTAAATTTGCCTCTTAAGATGTGTTGGTGTCCTTTGGCCATGTGACGCAACACTATGCCAAAGTTCAGTTAGACTTTTCAAGGTTCTCAGGAACACTTCCGGGTCTAACAATTATGAGGAAAGTTCTTGTGTGTCTTAAATAAGATATAAATGTTTCGCAATTTGTTTTACTTCCTTGTTTTGACATGCTGTTCTGCTATTTGTCCTCTAGACACCATAAATGTCAGTCTGATGCTCAGTATCTCAGGGAGCAAGGATGCAGCAGAAACGCAACATCCAGATCATCGAGTGGGAGGACTTGGACAAGAAGAAGTTCTACTCCTTCGGTGTGTTTATGACCATGACCATCCGGGCCACCGTGTACCCGGCCACACTCATCCGCACGCGGCTTCAGGTGCAGAAGGGGAAGTCCCTCTACAATGGCACCTTTGACGCCTTTTTTAAGATCCTACGCGCAGAGGGCGTGCGCGGACTCTACCGTGGCTTCATGGTCAACACCTTCACGCTGATCTCAGGCCAGGCTTACATCACCACCTACGAACTGGTTCGGAAGTACGTGTCCAGCTACTCCACCAACAACACCCTCAAGTCGTTGGTGGCAGGTGGCTCTGCTTCCCTGGTGGCTCAGAGCATCACAGTCCCCATCGACGTGGTCTCCCAGCAGCTCATGATGCAAGGCCAAGGCGCCCACCTCACCCGCTTCAGGGTCAAGCCCAAGATGGCCGTGGCGGCCAGGAAGCACCGTGTTACCTTTGGGCAGACTAGGGACATCATCGTTCAGATCTTCGCTGTCGACGGCTTCCGGGGGTTTTACCGAGGCTATGTCGCATCTCTCCTTACATACATCCCGAACAGCGCGGTCTGGTGGCCGTTCTACCACTTCTACGCAGGTAACAGGACTTAAAATTCAGGGTTGGGGCCATTCCGGAATGCATACATCAATTCCCATCCAAATTAGGAAATGGAACTGGAGTTGGAATTTAAATCTCCCTGAAATTCATATTCAATTTCAGTTCTGTTCCCCATAGTTTTTTCCTAATCCCATCTCCAGTTCCATTTCCTAATTTGGATTGGATTTGATGAATGCATTCCGGAATGGCCCCAACCCTGGTAAAAATCCAATCTAATTCGACAGTCGGATGATCAGCTTGTAATGTAAGCTGATATCTTACTACGCGTAATTTTGTAAAGCACCATTTTAAATCTCAGCCTCTCATTTTGAATTATATTCATATATTTTTCAAAAGAATTGCTGAGGAAAAACATATATGGAAGTAATAGGAAGTAGTGGTGTCTGGTGAATGTTATTGCTGTTGAAACGGTTTGACTTATCTAGTTCACATGTAATCTCTATGAATTGCATAGAGCTGTATTTTGAAACTAGAGTAGGACATCTTGCGTTACTGCTTGCTAAAGGGACTGTATGGGGTTTATGTAGCTCCTCTCACTTTAAGAGGCCTTAGCAGCCAACATTATGAGGCAGCTTTGGAATTCATAACTACGTGACTGACTGAGCGAGCCGTCTGTTCCACTGTCACAGAACAGCTCTCCAAACTGGCACCCAGCGAATGCCCCCACCTGGTGCTACAGGCCATGGCTGGGCCTCTGGCGGCTGCTACTGCCTCTACGGTTACCAACCCTATGGACGTGGTCAGGGCCAGAGTGCAGGTATGTGCGCCCTCTGCTGGTTCATTCAAGGTAGCGGGCTGCAGGCTCCCTTTTCAGTTTGGGATTAAAGAGCATATTCTGCAAAATATCTATTGGCTTCTGCTCCACACATCTGTAAATGTAACACAGGACGTATCAAAAATAGGATCTTAAGGTTGATGGTTTAGGTGGGCCAAGCAGCCTGTAGTAAAATAGTTTTTGTTGTTATCCAAAGAGCCAGTGAGTTTTCAGTTCTGCGACCCCAATTTTACAGGTGGAGGGTCGCACCTCAGTCATCGAGACCTTCAAGCAGCTACTGGCTGAAGAGGGTCTCCTGGGAATGACCAAAGGCCTGTCGGCCCGAATAATTTCTTCGACACCCACGGCCATCGTCATGGTGGTGGGTTACGAGACCTTGAAGAAATTGAGTCTTCGTCCAGAACTGGTGGACTCAAGGCACTGGTAGAGAGAACTGTGACCCAATGCTACGTCCTTGGCTCTACTCGGCCTGTTGTCCTTTTAAAACTCTGTTGCCTTGTGACGTTTTAACGTGACACTGAGGTGGAGGGGGGTGTGTTTTATCCTTGTTTGGGGGGGGGATTTCTTCACAATCATTTTCTGAATTGTTTTAGCAAGATTTCCTCTGAGGATTTTTTTTATGCATCAGTAAAATTATTTGATGTCAGTTTCAGTCACTAATAGAAATTCTTCAGCAGGTGTATATATTAATTAGTGGAATTTAGATCTAAAAATACGCACAGTAATTGATTAGTAGATGCTCTGGCGAGCTGGTATCCTTTTATATGGAAAGGAGATCTTGGATGGTTGAGATCGTAGGTGGCTTGAGGTTCTAGGGGAAGTTAGTGACTGAGATACAGGACTTCTCATCTGTCATGGTTCCCAAATCTTCTCTGCTAAATGAAATCTGATTTGTATCAAATTGTTAGGAATTTTGTTTTGATGAAATCTTGCCCTGTCGACAAGCCTTCGCCATTGTGACACAAAGCAGCAGCTTGGGAGATGGGACAGGGGACACTGTTGCCAAAAGTTTGGCATTCCTGGGCCTGGTGTGGATCCAGCCTCTTGCTTTTTGCACAAGCAGTATTTCATTGGGCTTTCTTCTCTGTTAGGAGCGAGGAAAGGTGACACCCTCTAGTGGAGGCTGAGGGTGTGGCATTTCTGAGCCATTACTCAGTTTGCTAAGCATTGCAATGGAAAAAATGTTTTTTTTTTTTTTGGTAAAGGGAAATTATGCTCTCCTGGAAAAACTGCAAATAAATACATGTGTAGTGAAATGGATATATATATCAGTGTTGGGTATCTACCCCACCCCCCCAGCTCACTACCTGTATCTTTGGGGGCATCACTCCAAGCAGCTGAACCCAGCCTAATAGCATTTCTTCTGGAATTTCCCCTTATGCATTCCTCCAACATTTAACACTTGACTGGGTTTTCAGATCCAGTGTTAATCCCACTGACATGAAACAACCCCAAAAGATTTATTACATGCCGGTATCTTCGAGTGGAAGTTAAACACCCAGGAGTCTTCCCTGAGTCTACTTGGTCCAAATACTAATTACCAAGGGACAGCATCTGTGTTTTGATTCAGAAAGTGAGGTGTGAAAACTATGTAACTACTAAATATTAAACTTTCATGCATTGTTGGGAAGTAGTCTTGCTGCATCCCTGAAGTCCAGGTGTGATGGAAGACAGTCACTTAAGGATCCACAGCCCACAAGCCAGTCAAGTTAGGTGGGGTTTCAAAGAACAAGCACCATAGATATGTTGGTCATCAGATCTTTCATCTTAGAAGCCCTGACTTTGTGGAGATCGCAGGCACTTGGTGTTAAAGCTGAGTGAGATTCGATCTCTCAGTGTGCAGTACTGAACCTATCGTGGGAGTGCCCTGTTTGGCTGCTACCTCCTGATTGGACGGCATTCTGGCTCGCCCCCAAGCATCAACACATGACTCGGGCCCAGCACTCTACATACTTGAACACCGCCCCCTCCCCGGAGTACAGTACCCATCACTGACGTCACTATGTGCTTCTATCATTAAACATGCTGGTTTAATTTTTCCATGTAGTGACAGTATTCACCCTATAGAGGGCACACAATGTAACATACACTGTAAATCCCTTTAAATTTCTTCCTGCTCCTCTGTTACTAACAAACCACCACAAGTACTGCCGACACCCTTCTGATTCCGCTTCGTTTCCGTTGTTGTCTAGCCTACATTCTGTATGTACACTTATTTACATTATTTTGGTAAGTGTAGATTACAGGGACATTTTTCATTTCTACAGTGAACCCTATTTGTATGCCGTGAAACTGTACACAATTTTCCAAGATGCACTGTTACTTTATTCTAATAAAGGTGTAGATATTGACCTGTCTGTGCCCTCCGTCTAGTTAATGCTTTCTAATAGCTACGGTATATTTTCAGCTTCGATTTAGACAGAATGCTAAACAGTTTATGGTCTGTATGACACTGTATGTTTACGCAGGACCTCTGACACACAGGCCATATTAAACACACACGCCGGAAAGTAGCCCATGTCCTTCACAGAAACTGTTCACCTATAGTGGAGCAAGAAAAATAAAAAATATTTGATTTATTTTGTTTTCATAACAGTCCCTTTTTGACGCAAATATTTTAGAGCCACAGAAGAGAAACATAAAACAAATGAAAGTGAAATCTTTAAAAAAAAAAAAAAAAAAGGGGGGGGGGGGGGGG
>JAODLC010000021.1:16360965-16383988 GCA_026781145.1 Hippopotamyrus pictus
GGACTTTTGCTTGAGCGTCGACTTGTGCACATTGACGAGTTACAAGCCGGCGACTTAGACCAGTTTTACTGTATATATATATATAAAATAGATATTTTTGTCTGCTTTTCAGGTGGTTGATGCAACATATTTTCCGACGCACGCTCTCTGTCCGCTGGCGGGAGTGTGCTCACCTGTGTGCGTGCGTGCATCAGGGCAGAGGAGAATTGTAAACGCGCGACCGTGTAGAGACAAAAATGACAAGCTGCTGTGTAAATGAGATAAATAACATAAGGCTATTTAGTTTGTTTAGTAAAAGTACAATGTATAGACCTGTTCTTAAAGGAAAGGTAACCTTAAATGACTTCTTATGATCTGGCGCTATATATAAAATAAAATTTAATCAGATTAACTTGACCTTCAAGGGAGGGTGGCGTGGCACCCCCTAATATAATGGTAGGGGAAACGCTGGACTATGACACATATAACACGCGTTCAGAGGGTCTCTCGCCAAGGGAAAAGGGTTTGGTCTCTCAGGGCCCCATCGGACGGGCGGAGCTGACGTGCCACGCGAGACCGCGGTGCGCCGCCCGGAACGATCGTCAGACGAAAGGCCAGACGAAAGGCCAGACGAAAGGCCAGACCACCAAACGAATGAATTCCCAGTCTGGGGAAGCGGCACCTACACGTCGTAGATCTTGATGTAGCCGTCGTCCGAAGCCGTCACCAGCAGCTGGGAGTCAGGAGAGAACGTGAGCGATCGGATGGGCATGGCGTGACCTGTGGGGGGCAGCACCGTCAACCGGGCAGAGAGAGCGGTGGAGGCAACAAGGTGCCATCTGTATAGTGAGTATTTAGAATACAGCAGTGATGGAGATGAGAGCCGGCCACGTTGCCTTCAGGGTTAGCTCACCTTCCAGTGTGTGGAGCAGCTTTCCTGTTGCAATATCGAAGATATTAATGATCCCATCAATGGCGCCGCTGGCTAGGTATTTCCCATCGGGGCTCTAGGGGGCAGCAGAGAGTGGTTAAAATTCCAACACGGCGCTAGATTTTGTACCTCACTAATCAAAGCAAACTGGTTCAGATACTGCACATTTAATCATCTCCAGGAAACAACCAAAACCCTAATGACATCTGCACTAACGACCTTGCGGTGTTCCAGACCAGACCGCGTGCTCTGCTGTCGCCATGGCAACGCCAGTGCGTGTGGAGTGTGGCCACGGTGCTCATTTAGAAAGTTTTCACAGAGGAGAAAACGGCCAGTATGCGCCGGTTAGGTCTCCAGTGCCCTTTCACTGGAACAATCCTGCTCGGATAATTACGCCCAGCAGTTTAATGGAGTGTTTCTCATTGTGTTGGGTCAACGGGCAGCTCGAAGCACAAACCGGCCTGTTCTAAAAGTGAGGCTTAATGAGCAGTCGGGCTAAATGGCGCCAGAAGGCCGCTCTTCATTTGTTTTAACAGGGAAAAAAAACAAACAGACTGAAAACACCACTTTCCAAACCCAAGCTGGGGCATCCTGGAGATGTGTCCAATCACACTGGCTGCATGGCACATGCATGGAGATACGATGGAGTTCCCACAGCCTAAATCAGTGAAGTATATTCTATAGGATCCCCTGAAGAGGACACCACTGTGTGTGTGACCTTGCATTACCCCTTCAGCCAGATAATTTCTTGTTTCCTTGGGATCAATAAAGTTTCTCATCTTTTCTTGTTGCTTCTGCCCTCTACCCGACTGATTTCTGGTCATTCCCAGTCTCCTGCTTCACCTTGTTCTTATGTACTGCTGTCTTAGAAACTCTGAGCCTGGAAGCAGCCTGTCTCACAGTGTAACTTTCTGCCAGCAGAAACAGAATTAATCCAGGATTTAAAAATGCAGAACTAAAAAAATATAAAGTGGTCTCAGTTTTTTTCCAGAGCTGTATCTTATTAGCTGCTGAAGATCTCAAACCACCCGCTGTCAATTTAGCCCAATTTGACCAATGAGTCTCTGAACCCAGCTGGAGGTGAAGATGACCAGGCCAAGGACCAGGAGGTTCGTTCTTCATGCCCACTTTCAGACTGAGCATGACAAGATTGGGTGGAATTTCTAACAGGAAGCCAGACTAGTACACTTACTGTAAGGTCAATAAGCCTGTCACAGTGCTAGTTAAAATGACGAGCTACAGAAGGCAAAACCTCACAGCATGAAAGCCAAATCGTCACCTTAAGACAGCCAGAAACCTTTGGATTTTCATTTCACAATTCTACATTCAGCTTTAGATGATCGCAATATTAAGTCCTCTAGGCAGAAAAAAATACAACTTCACTCCAACCCCAGAAATCTCCCAGAGGACTAATCTCTGCCAAAAAAAAGAGATAAATTATTTCTCTTGTGTACTTGACTTTAGCTTAAAGTATTTACTAAAAACCACAAAAGGGGAATTTTCTGAGTATTCTGTCACTCTCAGACTGTTTGACGACAGTGTTTCCAGAAAAAAAGGAAGGAACATAAAATCAGGCCACAGGTGGCGCTCTCTGACCCTGAAGGATCCCGACGCACGGAAGGTTCTGGCCCTAGTGTTCATTACGACAGACAGCAGTGGAAAACACAGAAAACTTTAAGGGACGTTCCGGTTCAGCTAAGTAACGGAACAACAACTTTACTTGAAAATGGCCAGTGGGCTGAGATGTCCCGTTCATGGCGGATACCCAGCATCCCTTGTTTTAGGCAGGCATTCTGCTTTGGAACATTGTCTTCTCTTCTCTATCATATCTGACGTTTCAGGTGAACGGGAGTCATGAATGGTGGGTGCTGGAGACCGGAAGGTTACCCGCAGGACAACCACATCATCAGCATGGCCCGTAGCCCCCTAAAATGTTCCAGGGCACCTGGATAAATTGCCTGATCCCAAGGAGACCCCAAGCTTTACTCTCAACTGAATATGTGTTTGAGCAGGATGAGATATGCTGAAAGAAGCATTCCAATGTAGCTGTACTCCTACTTGTGCAAACTGCAAATAAAGCTTCATTTCATTATATGACTTTTTGATTTGGACTGAATAAAAATGAAATAAGACACAGGAGGATGGTGCTTACATAGGCTA
The DNA here is from genome assembly GCA_026781145.1 of Hippopotamyrus pictus. Taxonomy (NCBI): domain Eukaryota; kingdom Metazoa; phylum Chordata; class Actinopteri; order Osteoglossiformes; family Mormyridae; genus Hippopotamyrus; species Hippopotamyrus pictus. The sequence continues at coordinate 16,364,036 of JAODLC010000021.1, forward strand.
TGCTCAGGATGAATTTCCCTCTGGTATCCAGCGAGTACTCCTTCTTCCCACTGTCAACGCCGAAGATGTTGACCTTCCCCAGGTGACTTCCCGTCGCGATGTATTTGGAGTCAGGGGAGAAAGCTACAGTCCACGCATCGACTGGAAGAGACACATTTCATGTCATCAGAGGACAACTGGGAAACACTACACTGCTGTAGCTTTAGATTTCAGAAAAAAAGCTGGCGTCAGACTCCTGGGTGACTGTGTTACTAAGAAAACCACAACGGGCAATCATAGTGCAAAGTACAAGAATAGCTGGCACTAACTCAATCATCTGTGAAATGATATTACTGGCATATTAACACATAAAGCTTTTCATATATTTCTGCCGTCTTTTACCCTCGGCATGCACATTCTGTAATCGTGAATAAGCCCGAGGGTGGGTTGAACAAAACAAATGAAAATCGCACCGCTACACTGATATTATGGGAAATCAAGGACCTTGCATTGCTCATTAAGGTTACAGTACAGCTCTCGAGACTGGTCAGTATAGAAAACCGGAAGGTGCTCTTGGGAACAGAACTTAAATGAGGAACATTCCACAGAAGAAACAACAATAACTAAAAATGAAGAATTGCACGCAACAGAAGAATGGCTAATATTTACTCCAGGTCAGTCATACTCAAATAATTAAGAGACATTCCATCTGTAGATGAGAACGTTCTTTTTAAGCTCCAGACTAAAGTATTTTGCTTGGCAAGCAACAGTCGCTGCTGAATAACAAAGAATAGAGGCAATATGTTGTCATCCTATTGTGCGATTGGCTGAACCTCCAAAACACAAGTGCTTTTCTTATCCCAGGTAATCCATGCATCTAACCTGGGCCAGCATCCATGGATTTGATCTGTTTTCCTGTATCCAGCTCCCATAACCGTATGTGTGCATCCAGGGAGCTGGAAGCGGCGATGGCTCCGTTCTGGCTGATGTCCACAGACACCACCCCCAGTTGGTGGCCCTCCAGTGTCCACTGGAGCTCCAGCTTCTCATCGGACCTGGAAAGGGCAAAGACCAGCAAGTGTTCAATGTCATCTGAGCACCAGATTGAACTAGTTACCTACATTGCAACTAATGTGGCTTTGCTGTTAGCAAGAGAAGCAGAACTTCAAATGTAGAGCAACAGCTTGGAATTACAGTGACAATGTGTCCAAGCAATTCAGAAAAAACACTGCTCAACTGTATTTAATCCAGCAACTATCTATTCAGAAATTCAGTTTCTTGCTCACACCATGTGATAATTTCCCAGGGAGGGAAGAATTGAAAGTGGGATACCATTTCCAGACTTTGACCATGTCATCCAGGGAACCAGTGACAATTGTCTCAGAGTTGTCCATCCTGCTTTTCATCCAGGCTGTCGACCAGATGGCATCATCATGAGCTGCATTGGAGAGGAGCAGGGAACCAGGGCACAGACATGATGCAGCAAATCAAAAAACCATAAATCACGATTAACTACTATCATGTGTATACATTAAATGCCCACCCCACAACATCAGCACCAGTATGTATAAAGGGGAGAAAGAAGCTGTTATATGAGGAATACAGAAATCGATTAAAAAGCCGCCTACCATGTTCTTGCTTGAAAAGTATACTATACTGTAAAGAAAGAAAAAAAATCAAGATACTGTTAAGTGTCGCTTCAGTTGTTACAGCTCAAATGCATCAAAGTTTATATGCACATCCAGAACTAGCAGGTAAAAACAGAATTGAAGTAAACTGTAAATAACTAAATAAACAGTAAATAAACTGTATTGAAGTTACGGACGTATACATCATTATATGGCTGGCTTACTTGAGTGCTCATATTTGTCTTAATCCTCCAACTTCAATTTCAGAAATGCAGTATCCTCTGAAACAAAAATTCGGCTATAGATGACCAACCGACAGAGATCTATTCAAGCACACTAACACGAACTTAAAATGATACTGGAGTTAGTCAACTTGGAGGTAAACATTGCTGTTAAACGTACATGTTTACACACATCAGGGGAGCACCGACAATGGGTTTTCCCGTCACTTGTTGTCTATGCAACAACCGATAAATAAAAACAAAGCTAATCATAATGCTTAGCGCACTAACAAGTCAGGCGAGCTCATACAAGCGTCATATCATCCCGGTCATGTGCCAAATACCTAGTCAGTTTCGCACGAACTGCCCGCTGCCCGAAACCGCTTCCACGAAGACTGTCGCCTTCCTTAGCAGCAAGACGCCATGCCAGCTGCGCGCACAGGATGCTGGGAGCGGAAGCGGAAGCACGCTGACCGGAAAAGGTGCTGAACCGTTCGTCCTTCCCGCGTTTTTCGGGAGCTGGAACCTGTGTCTTCAACCAGTTTCTGAATTCTTTTAATTTTGTTATGGTGGGCAAACAAGTCTCGTGCTTACTAGAGATTATATACCTGTAATATATTAGGGTTATATGCATCGTGTGCTATTTAAATAGGCATATTATTCATACATAATTCAGTGTTGCCAACCGCAGGTGGTTAGCGTGGGATTTTCAGTTCGAGACAGTTCTGCAGAATCATTTACATGTATGTAACAGTTTTATTGCCTTATCAATCGTCTGTAGGGTTTGCAAACTACCCCAGTGCTTTTGAAGTAGCTAATTTTACGTTTATGATAAAATAATATGGATTTGCTGTGAGATTTCTTGCAGGAGCGGGAGTCAGAAAATGTGATGGCAGGTGTGTGAGTTGGCAACCCTGTATAATCATTACTAAGCATATGTGTGTGTGTGTATATATATATATATATGTCTGTGTGTGTGTGTGTGTATATATATATATATATATAAATATACGCATTTTTTTTGGTGAGAAGTGCTTTTTGCTGTGATTGAATCCTGTCATAGCCTTCAGCTATAGCCTGTAGCTTAGTCTTAACTCTTAACATGTGCATTTTACCATTCATATTAAAATAGGATTGCACAGTCCATATGACTTGCACCGTGGCTACAAAGCCATAAAAATAAATTTAACTTATATTTCCTTGAATATTTCTTGTTACTTTGTCTTCTAATTATACTTTGTCATGTAGGTTTAGCTACTAAATTCTTTTAGTCCTCGATATTTCAAGCATGAAAGTCCCATTATGGCAAAAAAAGCCAATAGAAATCTTCTTAAGATAAAGCCTGCAGCAGCAGGCGACCGAAAATAGATTATCACCCACTGCAGCAGGAGCTTCCTGCGTCGCTCTGCGGAGCTTAGCGAATTGCAGAGACACACGGCTTAGTGTCCTCAAGTCAAACCTAGAAGTGTCTTTGATGTCTTCCCAAGCACTTCTTTCCATGGGGATAAGTATATGTCTAAACAACAAAGGACAGCGTGGTGGTTTCAGGAGAGGCAATGTTGTTATTTCCGAAATGAGGCTGAAAATAAATGACTTTGGCTGTTGTGTATGATTATGTGAGCGTACCAAGTTAGGCGCCACATGTATCACATCCAGGGAAAACGACTCTACACCTGTTGGGCTATGATTACCAGATTATTAAGGGAAAGGGCAGTTTAAAACACACCCCTGCTGTAGTCTCTCGAAATGTGATGACACCAAAGAGAATAGGATGTGGGGCCTTTTAAAGCTGTGCACAGCACAGACACAGTCCCAAGACTCAAGTAAATCACATTGTTCTTAAGAAGGAGCAACAGTCATGCCAGGTGAACCAAGCAGAACTAACACAAAAAAAGGTTTCTGAAGTTTCTAAATTGCCTGACTGAAGCATACAAATCAGCTTATAGATAAAGTTGAGCACTGCAGAGTATTGTATCAAAGTCACTCAGGGTGAAAGAATGAAATCTGATGCCCTCAGTGGATTCTCTTTTATAGGGCAGATCTTGATGTTTCTGTGTGTGTGTGTCTCTGTGTGTGAAACATATCGTTTTTGCTGCGCAATGTAAGATAGATGTCCTCCATAATGTGTCATTGATTGAAAGGTAACTAAATCTCCCAGCAACTGTTTCACCCCTTGAAAAAAGGTGTAGAAATAACAGATTTTGAGTTCCATCTGAATGTGTAAAGGATTGTTTTGAAGCCTTTTAAAATTCCTTCTGAATGTAATGCATTGAAATAATTTTTGTCCCAACCCACTGCCTTGTGCATTACTGAAATATGATTCTTGTGGGTGACTGATATGCCAGCAAAAACATTTTTTTTTTTTTTTTAATTAATTTAATTTTATATTGTTAGGTGTGATATACTTAATACTATATTAAAAAAATATATGAGGATAGTATTAGAAGGTAAAGGCAGTAAAAACTGAAATTGTTTTGTACAGGTAGCAAAAAATGATGGAATGACAAAAAAGCAAAAAATGAGACACGTAGTCTGAGCCTGTGAACAGTGTAAGCAGACAGATGCTTCATAAGTCTGACTTGTTCATGTTAGAATTAAGACACGTTGGGAAGTCTAGAAACATCCCTGCAGTTTCTCTGCCAAGCTGAAAACTAGGACAACACACTGGTTTGAAAAATCCACTCCGCAGTGGGGCTTCAATCCTTCCCGCTCATTCCAGCCAAGCAACTTCACTTGCGGGTCTTCGGCATAAGCAAAATTAAAGTCTCGCCTCAGTTTATTTTGCCTCACTGCACACGATGAATCAGTTATGCGGAGACATTACTCTGCTGTCTGCCAGTCGCACACAGCTGTAATTATAAGCAGCCGGTGTGACTGTGACTGAAGTCATTCCCCTTTAGGTTCGCCCTCTGAGGCATCCCCATAAAATACACACAGAGCTGGGAAAATTGCTGTCAAAAATGTGCCTGATAGTTCAATCTACCCCAGATCAGCGCAGAGTTAATCGATGTGTCCTGAGGTGACACGAACTCGTGCACACTGCCACAAGAGAAACTGAACACTGTGACTTTAGCTGCCCCATGGCCTCAGTCCTTTGTCATCATAAACAGAAGAAGAGACTTTAAAAATTGACACATGATTGGTCGATGCCCGTCACATGAATGTAGCACATGGGCAGTACTGTTCCTTCCAGATATGACACATGCCAAGACTCGCATTTCTTTACACTCTCCTCTGACCATTAACTTCTCCAAAAGCCCCGAAAATCTTTGACCACCTCAGCCTAACATTGTTATTCTCCCTTGTTCTCCTTCCAGTATCGACTCTCAAAAAACAAACAATGAAAAGTGCATCCATTGATTAATGGGCCCACCAGCGGGATTTGGGCATCCGTTGGGAATAGCTGGGACCTTCCTACCGGAACCTTTTTGGGGGAGGAGGTGACGGAGTGGAGGTGCCCCATCTGTGCGTGCATTCTCCGCAGTTATTGGGGGAAGGTGGGGGGAGCTCCCTGAAGACAGTGATAAAGAGCCATCAAAAAAAAACCCAATTATGCCCAAGGGGCAGAGAGCATGAAGCCAGGGGAGGTGGGGTAGGATGGAGATGGGGGTATCAAGGGGGGGCCATGAATAGGAGCTTACTGAGGGCGTGCTGAATGCAGCCTCAGAGTGGCCTTCAGCTGTTTCCAAGCCAGAACGAATGCACTCGTCAATAGGGGGGCAGGAGAGTCCATGGGGTCGTCTATTTTTCTTAAGGTGTGTGGACTGTTAGCCTTTCAGCAAAACCCCCGAGCACTTTTCTGCTGCGAACAGTGTCTGCTTAACGGTTAACTCTTAAAAGTACCTCCTTAGACGCGAGCTGATGCAGAACAAACACGCCCATTGTTTGCGGCCCTTTCGCGTAGCGGCGGAATGATTCATTAGGTCCGATTCTGCCACGAGGGTCTGCTGTCGCGTTCCTCTGTAGCCCGTGATGAGAAATAGCTCCGTGCATTGTTGAATTACCCGAGGAAAGCGGAGCTCCCCCCCCCGGCCTGGGTAATGTGCCCAACTCACCAGTGATTTCTTCAGCGTTTAATTCTCAAAACAATCAGTTAGTATAATCTGTGTTATTGTACACTCACGGGGCAGATGGGTAACACTCTGACAACAGGGTTTTCTTTACCACAGGACCTGTTATGATGATGGTGATGCAGCTTCTCCTTGTTCCTTGTTACTTATACTTACATGCTGTCCCATCAAAAGTCATTGGGCAGTGTGTAACTCAGTGGGCGAGGGACCTCTGTCCTGTTTTGGAGGATTGTGGGTTAAAATCCTAATGCCAACAAAAAAATTATACCAACATTGGTCTATTGAGTAAGGCCCCAAACCCCACTTGCTCCAGGGACACTAGCTGACCCTGTGCTCTCTAATCCTCACTTGTATGTCGCCTTGGATTAAAGAATCTGCTAAAAAAATAAATGTAATATAAAACACATTCATTGTGCTTTTTCCAGTTAAGATATTGAATCCCAGTTGTTTCAGACCAAAGCACCTCCTGTCATTATGGTCCTTCAGACTGTTTTTTTTTACAGTGTTTGAACCGTGGTCACTTTTGTCTCTCGTGAATCTTCTCGGCTATTTAAATCGGTGTCTCTCAAGCTACAGTATTCTAGTCATGTTCATCACTCAGTAAGAAAGAACCGTGCATTTCAAGCGCTACTGTCAAACGGCTGCGATTCACCGTAAAGCAGAATCTAGACGGACATTATTTAGAGAGGCCTCCCTCGCAGAGGAGACTGTGCCAGGCTTCAGCACTTGCAGGACGTACATCACGAGAGGGAATGGCCCCGAGCCCTGGCCCCCCCCCGGGACCTTTGTCATTTCCATGACAATCACTCAAAAATACCGGTTTCCTCAGTTAATCAATGTATCATCTTAAAGTAATCAGGAATGCCTGGTATTTTCACAAACGGGGCCCTGATCAATACCACTATGACAATGATCAACAGAAGCATGACCTTAATCATTTTCTGCTGATGATACCCGCAGGCAGACAATTTCATGTTTAAAACATTTCCACTACAATAACTTGCACCCCTTTTATGGTTTAAAACTGGTGGACTAATTTACGTAAATGAAAATGCTATATATATTTTTCTTTTCCTGGGTTGAATGGTGGCATGGTGGTTTGCACTATTACTTCTTGTCTATATGGTTGTGGGTTTGAATGGCCCCTCTGATGTTCATATGTGATTTCCTTGCTTTGTGTGGGCTTCCATCTGCAATCCAAAGACATGCTGTTAGGCTACCTTGCTTGTGTATGTGCTGTCTAATGCACGCCCCCCCCCCACCCCAAGAAAGATAAGAAGGTACAGGATAGATATGCATTCTAAATGACATATTTTTTAGTAACGTGACAAGTGTGTTAGGTCTCACTCAATATGATAAATATGAGAGCTATGAAATGAAGCTGCTTTTCAGTTTTGATGGGTACAATTTTCATGTTTTTGTTTGGGCACGTTATATAAAAAAGAACATCTTGAAATGATTAACAGCTGCAGGCTCCAAAATGGTTCAGTTAAAATGGACTTCGGCATGTAAGTGTTCATCAGTTGTTACAGCTCAGTGGAAATTATACTGCAGATGAGTGATAAAGGTGGGTGTGGCAGTATGGGAGGAACGGGGAGTTCAGTGTTTAACCTTTAAAACGTCTGCCCATAATGAGGCCCCATCCTAGTTTCTCTTCTGTGCTTGTGCGTCTCTCAGCATGCTTACATTTGTGTGTGAGTATGTGCGCGTGTGAGTAATTCACGTCGTTGAGTGTGATTTGACTTGGCAGGCCCTCATTGCCTCTGAAGCAGAGTTTCCCCAATCCATTCCTGGGGGACCCACAGTCGGTCCACATTTTTATTCCCTCCCAGCTCCCTACCAGACACATTTTTGCTCCGTACCGGGAGCTGGGAGGGAGCAAAAACATGGACTGTCTGTAGGTCCTTGAGAACCGGACTAGGAAACATTGCTTTAGTGGACTGCATGTGCTGTCCATCCAAGGCTGATTGTCTGGCTGTGCATATGTGCGCAAGTGCACTGCAGTGGCTTGTGCCTCTCCGTACTTCTGACCTTAGTGCCCTAGCTCCTGGTAGCCCCTGTTCCAGGGGAGACATCAGGAAGGTGTTTACAAAGCGCCGCTTACATCACAGGTTTGGCTGAGCCCTGCACGGACTGCCCTTCCACACCGTCAGGGGGCTTGTCCGCTAGTGCTAGCGTGCAGTGTGGTGCAGGGCAGAGCCAGTGAGGTAAACACCCAAACACAGCTGGAGGGATGCGGACTGCGGGCGACCCTGTGGCCTCTGCAGATGGCGCGCTCGCTCAGAACTGACTCTTCTGGCAGCGTCGCTTCACAATACTGGCACTGGGTCACTCGGTCACGCAACACCAAATTTAACCCGGGTACCCTAGAGAGAGGACCTCCGAGGGGTTCCCCTTGAGTGCCAGTGAGAATGACGAGCCTCTGGGATGTCAGAGGACCACATAAGGACTTGGCCACAGAAGTGTATGGGGCTCTGGAGGATGCATACAGTCTATATCTTGCTGCGGGACTCCTAGATAGAGGTCCCTGGTTCTTCACTGACTCCAAAAACGATGCTGTTCAGGTAAACCACGGGGAACTGGTTGCCCATTAACCTTAGATAAATACTGCTGTAGCGAAGGAAAAAGATTCATGAAATGTTTTCTTATAAATGAGGGAACAGAGAGAAACTGCAGGACACAGATGACGGGTTAGTGTTTGTCTTTAATTCTAATCGTGGGAGAGAAAAATGACAAGAATAAATACTTTCAAAATCTGTAGACGATGGCAGACAGGGAGAGTTAATATGGAAACTGGGAGTAGGGATGCTGGGGGGTGGGGAGTGCCTTTGCTTCTGTTAACACGGCCTTGGAGGGATAATGGGCTAGGCCTCTCAGGGGACGGGAAGTTTGGGATGTGGAGGGAAGACGCTCGCTGTAACTAGTGGCACAGAAAGAGGTGGAAGCAGTGGGGGAGGCAGGGGGCGGGAGAGGGTAATAGGCGTGCTGTGAGCGAGATACAAGAGAGGGAGAGAGGAGGTGAGAGAGGGAGAGAGAGAGAGAGAGAGAGAGAAAGGAGACAGACCGCAAGAGAACAGAGAGCAGAGAGGAGAGCACCAAGCACCAGGAGGCCAGGCCTTCTCCGCACACAAACTCCGAGAAAATGCCCAACTTCGCCGGCACTTGGAAGATGAAGAGCAGCGAGAATTTCGACGAGCTCCTGAAGGCGCTGGGTGAGTCCTCTGCGTCCGTTCCCTCCGCGCCGTTTTGGGGTGTCCAGTGTGGCCGGACCGTCACGCACCCCTGGGGTCTCTCCTCTCACACCCAGAGATGTCCCCCCCCCCCAGGGACAGAAGGATCATCTGCAGGTGGCAGAGAGGGGACCAAGAATCCCAAATAAGCAGACGTGACATTGTTAAAAAAAAAAATAGTGGGGGCACTGTTTTTATCTGTTAAATATTAAACTGAGGCGTATGCATAAGTGGGCTCTGACTCCTGCTGCCAGATGGACAGATTGTCTCTTGTCCTTTGTTATCGCCTCCTCTCTTCCTCCTCTGTATGGGGTGCACCGGCAGATTTTCCTGAACCCCAACCGTCGCGTGGGGGACCTGCGTTTGTTTCCGCAGTGAGATTTCATGCCTCTCAGGTTGTGGAGTGGCTTGGCGGGGCTAGCGTCACGCAAACTGCTCATACAGACTCCTGGCAGTAATTAAATCCAGGTGTTGGGTAAAAAAAAACAAAAAACCAGAAAAGGTAGAAAGGAGAAGCAACCATCCTCGAACGCTCCAAATTCCTGAGGCAGTTTGATTTCATGCCGATAACCTTTAGAAAGAAGCCATTTACGCTATTATTTATTTGGCTGACACCAATCCCAAATGATTACATTTATGCTTTACCGATTTATACAACTGTTTCTTTTTTTTACTGGTTAAGTATCTGGTTCCCTTTTGGGAGTTGTGCTTCTAATCTTTTGAATCCAGTCCTTTAACAGCTACGCCCTCTGGTGGCTTGAAGCAAGGGTACTGGCAAAAATGACGAGGGGGGCCTCCACCAGAAGCTAGAAAATGGACCCGACTGCAGATCATTTGGCAGATTAATGGTAGTCAGCTCGAGTCTGCTGCCGGCTGGAATGTGAACCATGTGGACTCCCAAGCTACCGCGGCAATTTGGCGGGAAGCTGGAGAGCTGGACAGATAGATGGATGACTGTGTGCCCCAGAAGATCAGCACATTCCCCCTCGACGACACATGACACGGAGCATACCTCGCGGTCATCACCCGCTCATTTTGCACCAGTTTCGGTATTATCGGTCCATCAGGACCACTCACTCCCTGTTGGCGGGTCATGGAGTCCACACAAGTCCATACACAGATTCATTCAGGGACCCCTGAGGCATATTATTGTGCTGAAAAAGGGTTAGCCGGTCGACTCGGAATCGGGCATCAGCTGCTGGGTGGAACCAGAGATCATCTCTGGTGAATTACCCCCTGTAAGGTATCTGGGTAAATGTACATGTTTACATGTTAGTTTTAGGTCTTTGACGAGCCTGGTCTAGCCTGGAACGTCTACAGGTGATTTCCCTGTCAGGTCATGCTCCTGTGTCGTAGTGAAGTCTATCTCCTCGTGTAGCCATCTCCAGCCAAAATGCTGGCTAACCGGGCCGCTTCACCGCGCCCTCAGGTGTGAACGCCATGCTGAGGAAAGTGGCCGGGGCGGCGGCCTCCAAACCCCACGTGGAGATCCGGCAGAACGGCGACACCTTCTACATCAAGACCTCCACCACTGTGCGCACTACGGAGATCAACTTCACCGTCGGGGAGGAGTTTGACGAGGAGACGGTAGATGGAAGGAAATGCAAGGTGAGAATGGGACTCATGGGGAGGGGGGCGCAATGACGCTATCAGAGAGATGTGGGGGGGGGGAGCGCGACAGGGCCACATGGTGATTAATCAGTTCTCCTTCTCCGGGATGACTGGGGGATTATGAATCTGGAACATGATACGGCCGACAGAGTGTTTGATGATGCACCATGTGCACCCTGTAATCTGAGGTTCGAGGCAAAACAGAAAGTGAGCAAACGAGAGAGATCGCTGCCACAGGTCATTACACATAGTTGAGTATGATTCACAGAAGGACAATAACCTCACTAGAGAGGAGTTTTGTTTTTGCTGCCTTTGATTCCACTTGGAGACCTCTCCCAGGGAGGTACGACAGCATGGTCACGTGACTCACCGTGGTGGACAATGAGCAGATCTAGGTCAACCTAGATGGCAGGTGGCATGGAAACAGGAGGAGAGTGTCGCCCATAACAACCTTAGACCCACAACAAACCCAGGCGTGTTATTCCTCAGTTGGAGGGGGTAGCTGTCTCTCCTCATTATGGTTTAGGGAAGCATCTGCTGATGATAATTAATAATTATCAAATCGTCCTCTTGCACAAGAATGACAGTTGTAAAACAGAGGATTGTATTATTCTTTGTAGCAAAATCTTCATAGAAAACAATAGAAAATATGAGTCAGCGATCCATGTTCTGCTTTTTTTTGACAGTCCTTGAAGTTTGTAGGAAGCTCATACATTTTAGATGCCCATCACTGTCTGAGATGTGCAGAGCATAATGAACTAGGAGCTCTTGAAGCTGGGCCGACATGGAGACCTGGGATTCTCGTTAGTATAAATCCTACCAAAGTCTGCTGGGTTTTAGATCAAAGCCCATCAGCTTTGAGCAGCAAAGTCAGTATGAGTCAGATGTTCTGAGAGTAAAAGCAAAGTCTGTGTGCAGCATAAGTGATCTATAAACACAAAGTTGAACTTTTTTAGTGCAATGTCTTCCCAGCTTGAAAGTGGCAGATTCCCCTGTCCGATTCTTTGTGTCATTACACCGTTGTCACACCGCGAGATTCGTCACTAGCCTGTGGATCCTGCAGATTTACGCAACGTTACTCAGTCGACACATTTGAAAATATCATTTGATGTCACTTAATGTAAGTTTTTCTTGCAGCCCTGTTTCCAGTAAGGGTCTCACCATCGCTCTAGCTGTGCAAATGAAGCCCCTTCATTTTTAAACTGGTTTTTCAGCTTTTATATCTGGTCTTGGAGATATACGGTTCTGTTATATTAGCCGCCGTCTTTATATGGATCTGAAATCATGCTTATTCATGGGAGAGATGCACTTTGGCTGTGTTTTCTGAGGACATTCTTACCTCTGTCCAGTATGTTTTGGTGAGAATTTTGGTGGGAACTTCAATAATGGATTAACAGGAACATACATAATTATACAGATACCACTAAACAGCTTCAGAATGAAGATGTTTACTGGAATTGTCAGGCCTCACGGTTAACTTTTCAAAGCTGAGAAGAACAGTAGAAAATTGAGGGTCATCACCTTCCACCTGACCACAATTTTCCTTACAAAAATCACGAAGCAGCTAACCAGCATTTGTAATGGAAGAAGTGACATCATATTCAGCTGCTTATAGGAGACTTTTGTCCAAAGCTCCTCAGTTTGTACCCATTTATATGGCTGGATGTTTCGCTGGAGAGTTTCCCGTCTCCTGGGACTAGAACTAGCGCCGTTCAGGTTACAAGCCCATATTAACCGCGATGATGCACCACTGCCCTAAATCCTACGGCACTGAATTCAGGGACTTCATAATTATGAGATTCTACTCACCCGCCTCTCTTCCCAGAAGCCCTTGGGTGCTCATTCTGTGCAGGAATCTTAAGCGCTGTATCGTCATGAGTCTCACAAAGCGTCTGACCGTCCAGCCTGGAATTTAAATCACCCTACGGCTGCCTGCGTTCTAATGACACGTCAGGATGTTTCATCCATGCTCCACTTCTCTCTGTCTGAGATCATGTGAAAATTAGGGTGAAACTCGACCTAATTTGAAAAAGTCCAAGGAAATTAGGGTTGGTGTCTGTCATCTGGCCGGCGTCAGCAGATATCTATGATCAGAAAGTATTTTGTATGTGTTGTTACATAGGACTGGTATATAATACTGGTATCTGTGATCACTGTGTTGGTTACCTTCATCTACTAAAGACTGATGGTTATCTCTGAGTAGTTAGGAAAAATGTGTGTGGTCCAATGACACCAGTATACCCAGGACTGGCGTCTGTGGTATCTGTCATCACCAGTGCTTGGTACCTGTAGCTGCTGTTTTTTTTTTTCCCAGTGACTACCAGCCCCTGAGATTGTGAGCAGGGGGATTACAAGTTGCAACCGAAAGACAATGCCTTGTTAACTCTGGGAAGAGGTTATAATCTCTGCTCAGTTTTCAGGCTTCAGAGAATAGGATTTGGGGTGGGGGGGGGGGAGGTTGTCTCTCTTAAAGATTCTTTCATGGTAATTATACACTGATGCTGATTACCAGCTTGCCGCAGGAGTGGAAACAAGACATCCACATACCAGCTGGGTTCAGGTTTTTACCAGGGACCTGCCCTTCTGCTAACTGCAAAGAAGAATGAAGGGGGGGGGCAGGGTCTGCAATAAGACACCGGTCCTGGAAATGCATTTGAAGTTGGATGCCCATACGAACAACAGCAGAAAATGCGTGACGTCTGCACTGCTGCCTGGCTGAACTGCGCCGGTGTCAGCGTTAGCCGCAGTGCCTTCCTTCTGAGCCCGGCCGGATGCAGCCTGCCACGACGCAACGCGAGGCCTTTGACAAATCGGGAAGCCTCGCCGGGCCTGTTGCTATGGTGACAGTCTTCAACATTGCCCACCTGCAGCAGTGGTATGGGAGGGAGACAGTGGAGCAAGATGTGTTACGGAGGACAGAGATTTTGTAGAATCGTGTGGCCAGCATTAACCCCTCACCAGCACAATAATAACAATAACAGCAACAAAACAATAATAAATAAATTAACTACACAACAACAACAACAACAACAACAATAATAATAGGCTGGTTCCTGCATATAACAAACGGATATGGATGGATGGATGGATGGGTGGGTGGAAAATAGGCTGATAAATTGCAGCCTCATGTCCCATGCTGTCTCAACTCAGTGTTGGTCCCCCCCCCCCCCCCCCAAGTGGATAGAAGATGGATGGACCTTAACACAACATAAAAATAACAACAAAGGAATAACCACAGCAGAACAAAAAGGTTAATTTGCAATCTGTCCCTTGTCACCATGGCTATAGCAAACCTTACAGTCAAGGACATTTTTTCAAGGTTTGCCGTGTGTCTGAGACATATATTCACAAACAGATGACGCCATTCTCTGCCGCGACGGCAAATACAGCTGCAGTACACATGGACATTGAATATAGAATCTTTTATAGCTCTTTTATATAGAATTCAACTACCTAATAAGCCATGGGCCTGTATTTCCACACATGAAGAGTGTCTTTCTTGTCCTATTTAACCCTCTTTCACCCAGTCCATTCTTCCACATAAATAGCTGAGGCAGACGACTTGTTTTATCGATCAAAGCAGGAAGGTGGTGTATGTTTCAGCCCATGGGCCCATTTGACGACATAGAAAATTCTAAAGCTAAGTAGCACACATGTAGAGAAACAGGTCAAGTGAGGTAAGGGCACCAGCCTCCTCCTGTCACCCTGCACCATCCTGTCACCCGGCCTTATCCTGTCACCCGGCCTCCACCTGCCACCCGGCCTCATCCTGTCACCCGGAATCATCCTGCCACCCGGCCTCCTCCTGTCACCCGGCCTCCTCCTGTCAATCGGCCTCATCCTGTCACCCGGCCTCCTCCTGTCACCCGGCCTCATCCTGCCACCCGGCCTCCTCCTGTCACCTGGCCTCCTCCAGTCACCCGGCCTCATCCTGTCACCCGGCGTTATCTTGTCACCTAGCCTCAGACTACATGAAAGGCAGGCAGAAGTTAGTAAATGTACGTCTTACCTTTGGCAGCTAAGCTGTGGCACACTGATTTGAAGTTCTCTGTCCCTTTCGCCTGTTTTTGAGTGAATAAGTTACGCTCAGAAGGACAGTTCTTTACAACCCATTAAGTTTGTTGTCAATAGCCAAATTTCATGACCTGAGCAGTGAGATAATCTTCCTATTGAAATCAGTGACATTTCATTTCATAGTGAAAACCCTGCATAAAACCTAAAAAGCTTCATAAAGAAAACTAAATCTTTACCCCAGAGCTTGGGTAACAAGTACATGTGCATAGAACATGTTTTTGTAAGCTTATAGATGGCTATTAAAACAGAAGAAAAATAAGGATCAAAGAAATGAAAGTTGATTTTTTTTGAGCGTGATGTTTAATAGTGTTGTGGTTTTCTTCAGCAATGCAATTTTAGTTAAAGAATTCAATCTCTAAGCACTCCAAGCAGTCATTCTTGTCAACATGAAATAATGTCTGAGAAACAACATACTACTACCATCATAATAAGATCATTTATCCCCGGGGTACGGTTGGGCTTTGCGTTGTTAACTATAGTTGTATTTGGCTGACGTCTTCCAATAGGTTGCTGAGTTTGAGAACTTAATTCACAAGCCCTCTGTTTTCCCACTCATTTTAGCTATTATCCGAGTCATTATTCTTGGCGTACAAATGCCATTAATCCACCCATTCACTAAAAATGTTATTAAATCAAATGTGTGGAGAATGGTTGACCTTTGAACGTGAAGTTTTGGGGGAGGACTTCTCTGTATAAGACGGGAAGACCTACTGAGATCCAAATTAATCAAGTCACCTGGATACCCAAGGGCCCTCTTTTAAATTATATAGAGAGAGTTTATGTCATTTTGTCTGTGGTTTATGGGGAAGGATTTGGTTAGGCTATGTAAAAACAATGGATTGTTCCAGGATACTGATACGAATTAATAACAACCTCAAAGATAATGTGACAGACGGCTGTGGCTTGAGTGAACGTAAAGAAAGTGTTTGCATGCTACATCTCTCCTTCCATTTTATGAGAATTCCCCCCCAGGCAGAACATTTTCTTGTCCTATCTAACCCCTGTTTTGATCTCATCTTCAGAGTCTGCCCATCTGGGAGACCGAGAACAAGATCTACTGTAAGCAGACACTAATAGACGGGGACGGCCCCAAGACATACTGGAGCAGAGAGCTGAAGGGCGATGAGCTGATCCTGGTGAGTAACACCTACACAGGCCTGCAACCTCCACACACCAGTCACATGCGAATGTACCCGCTGTCACGTACTTTCAAAGAATCACTTTGAAAAGTCATTATTTTTTATGTAACAATTTCTCGACATCATCAACACAGTCTAAAAATTTGACCAGTCAGGCTTAAACGCAGCAGAAGACTTTGTCTCTTCTGCAGTCGGCTTTCAATTAAAATACGACTCAAAGGTCTTCCTTTGAAAAAATGAATGTTTATCAGGAGTGGGAGAACCATGCTGCCCATTTCAAGTGACTGAAATAAGCACGCACGCCATTTTATCACCAACACCAAAGTCTCTGTTCTACCATTACTGATTTCCTGCAGCATGAATAAGAACTTTGTAGGTGGTGGGACACATCTGTGTGAATTATAGGCCAGATGCATGGAAGGATAAAATGTGGAGGCCATTTTATTAGTGTCAAGGAATGTCCTCTAGGAATGTCTTAGAAATCCCGGAGAGAAATAAAGATGTTTATAGAAATGAAGATCTATAAACAAAGCATTAGTGAATGAGAGTCCTCTGGGTGGTGAGGGTCATGAGCAGGGGCACTCTAGCTCACATTTAATTTCTTCGTAAATAGCACTTCTTACAAAGTAATGGCAGCAGTTGTGGCTTTCTTGGACCTGAGCCAACTCCTTTCTGGTTATTGGTCTATTCAATCTACAGCTATACGACCCACTCTAGGCTGTAAACAGACATGAAATGCTACACCCTTCAACTGGAGGGGCAGCAGAGGGGACAAACGGTTCAAAAATACTTGCACATATTCACATGAAGTTTGGCACAAACCATCTGACGAACCTGGTACCTTGAACTTGGTAGGCTTGTTAAATGGATCATAAGCTGTAGAACAATTTGGTCATGTTCAACTTCAGACCAGGTAAACACCTGCTGTACAGAGAACCAGACCAGCAGCCTACAGCTCTCTCACATTCATGCACTGGAGAGCAAATCCATGGTTATACCTCTTAAGAATAAAAAGCCATGAGCCAAAGTAACCCCTAAGGCAGCTGGGAGGTGATCAGGCACATCTGTATGCTCTGGGTCAGTGTCCTTATCTATTTTTGGATCATAATCCTCAGAGAGTGATAAAGGCCTCAGACTCGTAAACGCTCACCAGCCCACTGGTGCCAGTAACAGCCATTCATTTCACCAGACGTTACTGGTTTTCAGCTTTGAGCAAATAAAAAAAAGCAGCTCTGTTCCTGATTGTCAACTGGAGAAACCAGACAGTCAAAGGAAGGAAGACCACCAGCCATTACTGCTACCAGATCCCAGATGTTAAAAACTCAATATTGCGGATCAGACGTGTGCCCATTTTCCTCCAGATTCTTGCAGGATGACATGAAAAGCGATGCAATAGCCACACTTAGTTGAAATGATGTGCTGTGTTGACAAAAATATCAGCCTCAATGCTGGCAGACCCCCCATGACGGCACCATAACATTCCTTCTCCGTCGATAATAAATACAGATTAGAAACAAACGGGCTGTTTGTTCGTCTCCCTAACTCACTGGACTCTTCTTAGACTTGAGTGAACACAGATAGGAATGAACGGCCACTTCTTCGAGACGTTCAGATGGGCCGCAGTTAAGGCCGACAGCGTTCCCTGCTGTCTCCTCAGGCGCTGGACTCATCCAGGGCTGTTTCGGCGATGAAGGCTATGTGACGGACCTGATCCCCCATTGAGTTTTCAGTCCTTTGCTTGACTGACATTCTTCTTCTCGATGCCAGGTGTTCAGCACTTGCTCTCAATTAGCATCCATCACCGGGGATACTCTGACTCACAAGTCACACCTTAACCTCGTATCACACCAATCTGGGATTTTTGACCTGCCTGGACACAGTGATGAAGGCAGGGTTAGAAATCTGTACCCATGCCCAGAAGGTTGCTAGTTTAATTCCCACAGTTGGCAGGGTAACACTGATTGGCCCACGAGCGACGCCCTTACCCCAAACACTACTCTTACCTTTATGTCTGCATTGCATAGAAGAGCAAGTAGGGATATGTGAAAAGAATTTATATCTACTTCTGCTTGTAGGAATGACAAATAAAAGTATCCTATCTTAGATCTATCCTCTCTGGGCTGTGGACACTTGGCCTGCCTTATGGCTCCTTGGCCCTCCCAGTCTTTCAGATGCACGTCACAGATGCTGCCCAGCGCCGTGCCAGCTTCTCTGTCCCTCCCCAAATGGCAGCGACTCCCTGCTCCACGGAGATGGGGTCAGGGCGGGGAGGGGGCATTCTGCTCGCTGGTGCCCTGCCTCTCCATCCCTGTCCCTCTCCCGTCACACGGAAGCTGCAGCTATTCTGCTCTTTAAGGTCATCTCCCAGTAGAAACGAATGTGCAGGAGTCAAGGAAACCGCCTGGTGAACTCTCATAAACGGGCCTCTAAATATACCCGAGTCCCTAAGCTTCTTTCTGTCTGGTCACACTTGAAAAACCTTCACAACCCCCATAAGGTTTGCGAAACACTTAACTCAAAAAAGGTGTCCGCTCTCTCCCTAGTCAAGCGCGATTGCACAGTCCCACTGATGATTAGTTGGACTATACTAGAAGAGAAGACCACGGCATATGTGTCATACATTGAAAAAAATACTCATATCTGGAAATCAAAATATTGTGAAAGAGTTGGATAATGAGGGAAATGTCCAATTTGGTAGCTGGGCTCGTACTCACATGTGACTTTAGATCTGCCCAGCTTGACGCTTCCATAGACAGACATTAGCCAACAGAGACCCCCAGCTGACATTAGTTGAAGAACTGACAGTAGAGAGGTGCTCAAATCATACTTTCAACTCCTGCACTTAACAATATAAGGGGCAGCACTAGGCAAACAGGCAGAGAATATGAATATACAACATCATTTAAAGAAAATGCGCAGGCTGACGTATAACATGCCTGGAGCTAAGAATTCAAAGCATGCAAAGTAAAGCTTTATGGTCTTGATCAATTAGCAATTTCATGCATCACTGGCAGAGGTGGGTAGTTCAGGTCTAGAAAATAAAAATCCAGACCAACATTTTATTTCAAACAACCAGTTGAGTACTCTGTGACTCTTTGCTGAACTGGTTGGTTGAAACAAGATCTTGGTCTGGACTTTTACTCTCTGGCCCTGAACTAGCCGCCTCTGACCACCGGACATCCTGAGGTATCCTGTGATGTAAATGCTTTTCTCGCCATCTTGGCGATAGTGCTCAGACATCCCTCTCTCGATGCAGATCTTCGGGGCCGACGATGTCGTCTGCACACGGATTTACATGCGGGAGTGAAGGCACATGAGGGAGGGGCCTCCTCGTGGGACGCGGGCGGGGGCATCGCCGCCCAGCTGTGTGCACCTGCCACCACCTCCCCACTTCTTCCTCCTCCCTCTCCCTCCACCCAAAAACACAACCTTTTGCCGAGGCTGCATGCAAGCATCCAAAAAAGCGTACCACCACCCAGCCTGCTGTTGTGACTGTGACTTTCAGTGTAAGCCTCCATTCCTGTCCCCCGCAAATCCCCCCCCCCCCCCGATACGAAACCTGTCCTTTTTCTATGTTAGATTGCTGTTGTTTGTCAGTACTGAGAGTAATAAAACAGGAATCCAGTGGTCCCGGCTGCAGTGTGGTTATTAATGCCCCTTTTCCTCGTAATCCTCCTCGTCGCGAGGGAGTGCGGCAGACGGCACAGAAACAATGTCGTCGCGCGGCCATCGCCAAGGCCCAGGATCTGCGGGGCACCCGGCCAGCCGTCCCATGCTGCTCCTCAGCACCGCCATCTCCTCGTAAATCAGCAGTGTCATCCGCTGATACAGACATCTGGCCACGGCTCCAAAAGGCTGGTGCTAGGGGGGACGTGGGGCGGGGGGGGGACATGGAGCGGGGGGGGTTGGTGCTTGAGAAATCACAACGACGGTACATTGATGAGCCGATAATATGTCTGTCCCACAACACATGATGGATATGTCATAATGGCCAGCCCCCC
>JAODLC010000021.1:16384088-16394241 GCA_026781145.1 Hippopotamyrus pictus
CCCCACCCAAACAAAGCCATGTGGAAACCCCGCAGAGCAGCCCTAACAAGACTCAGCTTCCCAGGCTAACGTTGTTAGCATGCTTCTGAGGTTCTGTGTTGCCGGGCTCTTTGTCTGAAAAGAGCGGGGGGATACAACCACCCCCCCCACTCCCCTTTGCTGTCCCCCAAGCTCAGTTCAGAGAGGGAGGATTCCAGACGCTCACACAGGAGATGAGACCCCCCCCACCCCCGCGCCCTCCCAACACTTCAGGCAGCAAGCTTGAGAATGAGAGATAAGCCGACCAATGAGAATGCAGTCTGGTAGCCTTTTCTCCAACCCCCCCACGATAGGCCCCAGCGCTGCGGCTGATTTCCCTGCTCCCCGCAGCCTGTTCTTTGCATTTCTGAGAGAGTCTGCTCTCCTCACACACACATCAAAGTCTGCGAGATGGACGTCTTCTCCCCGTGTTAAACTACAGACCCAGTATACACGCAAGATTTGAAGTACCAGTATTGTCATTTGTCACAGATTTTTTCGTGCATAAAGAAATCCACCCATCTTCTGCTTATTCTAGACACAGCCATGGTTATATAAAGAAGAACTACTTGTATATTTAACTTGTATATTTAATACACAAATAGAAGCACAAGAGTGAAATTGCCATGTCTACATAATCAGCATAAAAGTGTTTCATCTGATACTCTTTTCTTACAGATGTTTCATGTCTTGGGGATTACAGCATACCGCGCTAATTATGTTACTGAAAAATACAGCGAGTGGGTAATTATGTTTACAGAATCTAATGTGTCTACGTTAATCCGATGTTAAACTGTTAACCAAAAAGTTGTTAAGACAGAGTGTGTGAGTGTCTTGCGTGAGCGAACTCCCTTTTCACTGACTCGCCCAACCATGAGGGGTGTCTGTGTGACAGTGACCTAGCTGTGGGTGACAGAGGAGGACCAATACAGCCACTGTGGGTGACAGTCACCTTGATTCCGTAATGATGCCTTCATTTCGTTAACATGAGAAAGCACTCTACACAGATGTTCAGCGGATTCTGATTGGCTAGGATTGAATTTGTAGCCGCCAAAAAAATCTGTTTGCACCAAAGTATAGATGTAAGCTAACGTGAGTGTTTGTTACGGTTTTACAGCCCCTCTCTGCTGTCTTTTTGCAGGTTGCATTCAAGATGTTATCAGAGAGGTCATAAATATCAGAAATGGAACCCAGTGATCAGGTGTTCCATCCAACAAGGAGCGAGGGAGCAGATGTGTGTGCAGAATAGCTGTATCGTTACGTCACGCACCGAGAGAGGAACCCGGACCAAAGGCACGACTGCAGCTCTGTGGACGTCAGGCTTGCTGTGCAGTTCTGGGATTGTCGCTGTAAGCAGGTCAGCCTCAAGTCACCGGCATTTATACCACAGATATAAGGCATGATTCTGCAACCCAACCTCCAAAAATGGGATGTAAAATGTGAATAAAAACAGAATGCAATGATTTGCAAATCGTATAAAACCATATTTAATTGAAAACAGAAGAAAGACAACATGCCAAATGCTGTTACTGAGAAATGTTATTGTTTTATGTCAAATATATGCTCAATTTTTTATTTGATGCCAGCAACACGTTTAAAAAAAGCTGGGACAGGGGTAGGTTTACCACGGTGCTGCGCCACTTCCTCTTCTAACAAGAATATGTAAATGTTTGGGGACTGAGGAGACCAGTTGCTGGAGTTTTGAAGGTGGAATGTTGTCCCATTCTTGCCTGATATAGGCTTTGAACTGCTCAAGTTCAGGGTCTCCTTTGTCATATTTTTTGTTTCATGATGCACCAAATGTTTTCAGTGGGTGACAGGTCTGGACTGTAGGCTGGCCAGTCTAGGACCCGGGCTCTTCTACTATGGAGCCATGCTGTTGTAATACTTGCAGAATGCGGTTTGGCATTGTCTTGCTGAAATATACAAAGCCTTCTCTGAAAAAGATGTTGTCTGGATGGCAGCACATGATGCTCAAACATTTTTGGAACAAATGTTTTTAGAAAATTCATCTAAACTTGGTACATTTCTGGCTTTTGTAGTGTGTACCTGGCAAATTAACGAGTTCTGCAAGTATTGGCAGTGTTCACATTTTATGAATTTTACAATGGCAGACAGCAGACTGCAAGGCAGGTATGGACATCCTAGTTCAACTTCCTAAAAGAGCATTACTGTTGTTTCTGGCTCTATACATTTCTCTAGACTCCAGGCAGTCTTCTCAGTATGACCATGATACCATATAGAAAGATTCCCTCCCCTAACATCACAATGCAGCTAGGTCCACAAAAGATACAGACCTTACTACGCTTTCAAGTCTGTTACCCTAACATCTTTACCTTGACCTGAAGGTAGTTGTAGGCCAATGTTTGCCTTAGTCAAGTAAGAAATGGTTAATCAACATCTTTTCTCTTTTCCTCTGCTCAAAATCGGTCGCAGTTATGCGATTGTGCTATCCCAGCAAAATTAAATTAAAAACTAAATGGCCCATTAACCACGCTTTCAGATGCATCATAACTCACCCTGCAATGTCAGTCCCTCCAAGGCCCTTTGGGGTTCTGTGTGTCCAACTTTCCAAAACATTTCCTTAATGTGATTCCTCAGAAAACCAAACTGACAGCCTAAATGAGATGACTATACTGACAGCAATCACTGAATGGGGAAGTCTTACATACCACACAGCTGCTATATACTACAGACTATATTTGCCCAGAATGGTGACACTTGCATTCAGCAGTGGTCTCGTCTCTTCAAGACCCCAGCTACCACCACCCATGGGCCCAGAGTTCCTTAAACTGGTGTTATCTGATGTGCGTCACAAATTCCCACTCAGTACTGGGAGGTGTTTCCCTGCAGTACAGCCATCACACCTCTTGAACTTCCAGAAGCCATGTGAATTTCCAGTGCAGATGAAAATTCCAGGAAACAGA
The DNA here is from genome assembly GCA_026781145.1 of Hippopotamyrus pictus. NCBI lineage: Eukaryota > Metazoa > Chordata > Actinopteri > Osteoglossiformes > Mormyridae > Hippopotamyrus > Hippopotamyrus pictus. The sequence goes on from JAODLC010000021.1 coordinate 16,387,034, forward strand.
GAGGGCCTCTTCAAAGACAGTGCTCCCAGGTTGTAGCTTAACAGCTGAAGAAGATCTCGCATTCAGGGCTCCAGAGAACTTCCATTGGGAGCTGCTGAATGATGAGCGATGGGGAATTTGAGGGATGAGAGTGCTTGTATCCAGAAAATGACAAACAAAAATCATGTGACGTGGCTTTGGGATGAGGGACCTGAGATCCACCTTAACAAGATGTAACTCCCTCACATAGTTAAATGCAGCCCACAGCCCCATGGGAAATGAAACGCAACGGATGTCTTAAGCCCAGTCTGAACCCCACAGGGACCATGAAAATAAGAGGCTATTTTCCTTAATGAGCAAAAGATTGTTTTTTTTTTCCAGCTGTCTGGAACTACTTTGCAATGTGGCAGTGGAATGCCGTTATTGTCAGTACCAGTCCATCAAGAAACCTTCAGAACTATTTCTATAGGTATTGGAAAAGGCTGTAATTGTAGGCACCATTATAAAAATAAAATATGAATGTTTTTCTCACTTGTGAAACGTGAACTGATATGCTCATCAAAAACCGTTGAAAAAGATGACAGAACACAGATGGCTTGAAGGAGAGAGAAGGGGCTTTTATTACCTTTGAATGCTTTGAAAGCCTTCGCAGGGTAATCCTTCTGCTCTTTTCCTGTCATTTACTCAGCTTTTAGTGTCATGTTATGATTAAGTTCTCAGACAGACATTTGCCGTCCCGGCAGTGTCGAGTTGCTGCTTACTCCAGCCTCTTAGCAATTTGAACGTTTTCCAAGGATGCAAAATAAACGAACCGAGCGGCCCTGGGTGGGGGCAAAGATGAGGTCAGGCATTTTCTGGCACACAAATGATCCCTTGAATTTCTATACCTTTTCTTCTTCCCTGGAATGGCGGGATGGTTTATTCAAAAAACAGCAGTGGACTCGGCAATCTTTCAGAAAAAGACGGCTTCATCCTGAAGACTGAGCGTACCGTTGTCATGTATCCATGTGGATGCTGAAACCTGTCTGGCCTGTTTAGACACAGCCATGCTGACATAGTCGTCCTGGTTCGAGTCCCAGGTAGCAGGTTAGTATAATTCTGATTATCTCTCCTGTAAAATTGCCCGACTGTATAAATATGTAAGGAATGGCAGTAAGCTGATGCACATTCGTGAAAATCAAACGGTGCTATTGTCACTTCTGTGCTGCTCGTGAGTTGGATTAAGCATATTTTTGTAAAAGGAGAAGAAATATTTGGCAACACTTAAAGCAGTCATGTATAATGCATCATAATACATTAAGTATTATAAATGTGGCTATAACTATTTATAAAAAGGCATGTCATTATAGCCATGTGTGTTATGCATTATGGATGCTTTATGAAGCTCTATAGATACCTTCATAATGCAGTACACAGCATCCTTAATTCTTATACTGACCATTATAATGTATTATGAAGGTATCTATAGTGCATTATAGATGAGCTTCATAAAGCATTCATAATGTATAATAAACATGGCTATAATTTGTAATGCTGTTATATAAATGTTTATAGCCATGTTTATAATACTTCATGAATGCATTATAATGCATTATGATGACTGCTTTAAGTACAGTGTTACAAAATTTTTCTGTAATAACAACAAGCACTGTGTGTGAATAGTTCAAGTAACAGATCCAGGCTTCTTTTGCCATTTGGAGCCCAGCCCTGATGTGACATGGAAACGGCTTGGAAAGAAGGTGAAAACGTCTTTGTGTGCGTCTCAGAGCTCGTCTGCTACACCCAGCTCACTGGCATTCGCTCCAGGAACACCCAGGGACCTTCTGGGAGACTCCATAACAGTCCCATACCACTTAATATCTTCTTTTCAAAAATCTTTCATCAGGCAAAAACATGCACGTGTTCTTCGAAATAGCTGCAGCTGTTAAGTATGTTAGGTGTCATTTAAAAAGTAGCTGAAGCAAAAAATGAATGTTTCCCATCGCTCACCTGTCAGATTAAATGATACTGCTCCCGCTACACCCCCGTACGGCTCTTCATTTCACACCACCCCGAAAATCGCTGGCATTTTTATCCTACACCCCCTTATGACCGCTTGTAATAAATGTTGTGTTGAAAGGCATCAAAGGGCAACCCGACCACCAGACGGCGGGACCGCGATCCTCGCTTCGGACTGGGCTTCATTAACTCTGCCGGGGGCAGATGGGTCCCGGCTGTATGTCAGTCCGGCTCGTCATCAGCCCCCCCGGCTCCGGGGGTAATGCGAGCCGACGCCCATCATCGGCGGGCGGAAGCAGCGCCGCGCGCTGTCGAGTGCAGCAGGTCAGCGCGGTGATCCGATCTTCGCCAGAAGCCAAACTCCGCTGCTCTGCGATTGTTTTCACACCGTGTAGATCTAATTTCACAATGACAATTATAGCAGGGCACTTGACCAGATGCCCATTAGTTGTAGCTGCATATTTCCGAAAAAAAATATATATTTTTAAATTCTTAACACAAGACACGTGTTCTTTTTGTACCTCAAGCGTTTGCATATAAGTGGTCTAAAGCCCAGGCCGCGGCAGTGATAAAAGCAGGTGGTTTTGTGCTTACAGATCCGATCCTCCACTGTGATAGCAGATATCACAGATAGCAGCGACTCACCTCCCCTGAACCCTCTCCCACCGGGATCCATCCCGTCACGGCGGCAGCCTCTCCAGCTGGAGCGCGCGTCCGCTGCAGTGCAGGGAGATTTAGCCCCCTGGTGGCAGAAGAGCAGCGCTACATGCATGAGCTACACAAAAAGGTACCTGCCTGAACGAGATGTCGGCAGATGATCTAGATTGGAAACGAACTATCATGGGATAAAATATGCTTTACGAGTTTTCCCACGGTAATTCTTTAACCTTTGAGCATTACAGACAGGACAGAAATATACAGCACTATGTGTGGCATATAAGACTGCTTGGCCAGACACTGCAGCACAAATCAGTGAGCATTCAGTATTCTGTAGCAATCTGCCGTCACAGCCAGCATCTGACACCCGGTGAGATCAGCTTGGCTTTGGTGGAATGTGCAATGCCCCCCTACGCTGACCGAATGTGGGCAGCGTTGCTACGGCGATCCCCTGGTGGGTCATTCTGTGGGCCTCTGAGGTACAAACAGCAGCAACAGTTTGCTCTCTGGCCATTTAACAGCTTCAGGCAACAATCAAAGGTTGATGACAATTCAGCCCATCACCACTAGGGGGAGCTCTCAACCCCATCTGACAGATGCTATTTGGAATTTATTTAAAGGCCTATTCGCATTCTTAAACCTCATATTCTGTAGCACTTCCATAAATCAACATCATACATAATGCATAACTTAGGGTAACTTTTACGAAAACTTACTGGATAATTTACTTTCAGGTGAGAGGGTCTCCCATAACACTGTGTACAAACCAAGCGAACAGCAGAAAAACTAGCACCAGCCAATGCTGACGAACGGTTGGCTCCCATTGGCTCCTGTCCCTCCCATCAATTGTGAAAATTTGTGCTTGAACACACCAGAGTCAGAGGTGTGTTGATATACAGCACAAATCAGAGAATGAAGTTTCACCAAATAGCTTCAAACACGCTGTACCTGCCACCGGCCAAGAATCAGCTTGGTGGGTCCCAGGCTTTAGGAATATCACCCTGAACAAACAGCTGTAGGGGTCTCATTTACAGGTGCAAAAAGATTCAATCCCGCAGCCAATTCCACAGCCAGAGGGAATTCCGTAGCCACTCTCCAAGCAGATGATGTCTGGCCATTTCACCGAAGCATGCGGACATGGCACAAACGTGGTGGGTCAATGACACGCCAGCAGAAGCCATCAACTACAAACGTTGTTTTTATTATTCTTTAAATAAGGTTGAAATAAAGGGGCTATAATAATCCACAGAAAAAGACATGCTTTGTGACTTTAAAAACGTGTTTGTGTAATTTCAGCAGAAATCTATCCAGGTCGTGGAGGGAGAGAAAGTAAGGGGGGGAATAGGGATAATGAAAACTATGCAGATGAAGCGGACAAGCCCCGTGTCCGGGGCTCGGTTGAAAAGCTTGGATCCGCGCCCTGTACCACCTGCCAGCCTGTAGCGTCTCCAAACAGGCAGCGGCTGATGTCACCAGATAAAAGCCAAATTGGAACCTGGTCTTTTTATTTACTTTTTACACATTTTATGAAAAAATACTATAAAAACTTCCATTTGAAAAATCCTGGATAAATTTCTACTTCTCAAATGAACATTTGCACAATTTAAAAAGTAAACACACACACAAAAAAAAAACTATCATCAATTCCCTTTGGTAAAAACTGTAATAAACGGTCTTGCATTTTTAATATACGTACTATCTCTTAGCTCCTCTCACTGAAGTCCACAGTAAGCCTGTAAAGTATGCTAGCACATCAATGCAGATCTCCATAATAAAAAGGTCTGACATTATTTACAGGTTATTTACAATGCACCGGGCAGTGGTGGTGGTGTGGGGGGGTCCATCCCAACCCCTCCTAGGTCTGGGCCGCACTGTACTGGGGTTTCTGGGCTAGCTTGGTAATATGCATCAGTACACATGTCAGAAACTGACATTCACAAGCTATACACTTTACAGTCTGAGACCAGAACTGACAAGCGCTCTGATTCAGCTATAACTATTTTTAAAGTTTTTTTCTTTTTTAAATTTTTTTTGCTCTATTATTATTATTTTTTTACAATAGCGGCTACAAGTGCTGCCTCACTACCTATAATCCTGTTGGTGTCAGGTGTGTCGTCCTTAAGGCAACCTCTCTTCAAAAACAGGTACTAAAAATAGCCAAACTAGTCTTCACCCTGATGCCCGATCTGGAGGCTTGATCTCCGAACACAACTGTAAGCCACCAGCCTGGATGTTGGTGCTCCTTCAGTCCATGCACTTCACACCAGTTAAAGGTGACAGAATTTAAAATTTCCCCCCCAACGCAAAACTCCAAATTAAGTGTACTTCTCCCCAGAACACTTGGCATTAAAACGCATTTCCAAAAAAATTAGGTGATTTTACTCTATTATTTCTTTCTTACTTCTAATCATCCTTTTCACACAAAAGAACTTCCTGGAGGCTTCTTACCAAAGCCCTGTGCTGCTACGGCTTTGATGACATCACATCCCGTCAGCCTCAGGAACCTTTCCTCACAAGGCTGGAAACCCCGAGGTCACCTGACCCTGGGAGCCTGACAGCTGGAGAGATCAGACAGAAGGCAAGGTGGACTCTGACTCACAGGGCATTTCTCTTGTTTTGGCACCAAGGCCCTGCAAAGGCAGGTACAGCTAAAATGCTGTTAAAAAGTTTTACCGCTGGCGAGCCACAGCACAGTGCGCGCGTCAGCATCCTGTGAAAGTTAGCGATGGATCCTCCCTGCATCACCTTCTGCCCCTACTGTGCCCCCGACCGCCTGCATGCCCCCAGTCCCACCAGAACCTCGGCGAAGCCCTTCGGGCCCCTCAGGGGGCCTTTGGCGGAGGGCCGTATGTCACGCGGTATTTGTTGATGCCCATGAAGTGCAGCACCTCCTGCTGGCAGCTGGTGGTACAGGGCAGCAGCCCGTCGCGGCGCTCGCCCATCAGCCAGCGCGTGCAGTCGCTTGCCATCTCCGCTGTCACGTTCTCCTGCACCCAGCCATCCACCCAGGCCTGGAAGCGTTGGTGCAACCTCGTACTCACCCTCTGATGGGACTGGGGAAGGTACAGTGGACAGAGACCAATCACAAATGGCCTTCTTAGCCAGGGCCCTACCAATCAGAAGAGAGAACAGAACGGGGGGAGGTACCTGGTGGGCTCGCGACAGAGCAGTGCGGCGATACATGTAGTCCTCAGACTTAAAGACGTACACCATCTTGTAGGAGTTCAGCTTGAACATGCACTCCATGTTCTCCGCACCTTCCACCACCTTCTTCCCGCCCTCCTTGGCCTCCTTCTCCTGCTGCCCCCGCCCTCTCTGGCACTTCCGTATCCGACGGAGGTTCCTTACGCGGAAGAGACAGAAAAGGCCCCCGTGAGACAAAAAAAAAAAAAACAAACCGTCTGCAGGTCTCGTGGACCGTCGTACGCACATCAAAGGCTGCAGAGAAGTGGATCGCGATCCTCTCTGGCAACATGAGTCACCGGTGAGAGCTGCCCCCTGACAGGGCGCAGAGCAGACTTACGCAGGACGTCGCAGCCTGGTGTCAGACAGACCTGAGGTCTCACACCGCCACGCGTGAACTGGCTGTGAACTCCCTGACTGCCAGCTAACAGGAAGGTGCAGCTATCTGAAGACGCCAGAGGGCTATGGGGCTGCGACCTTCCCCCAAATATGAACCGACAGTAAGGCTTGTTCTTTTCGCTTAAGGCGCTCTTAGAAAGAGAATCAGACAGCGAGGAGAGGATAAAAACAAATCCTTCTTTTCCGATTGAGGTTTTCTGCAGATCAAAGTGTCCTGTGAACGAGAGTTCTCTTCATGCAAACAGAGAGAGGAAAAGGCTTAGCTCAGAGAGCTCCAGTGCCCAGAGGGCAGCCGTGACCCCTCCCTGGCCGCAGAGGCCATCCAGCTGGCCCGGGGTGCGGGGCTTAAACCCACCCAAATAACGCTGCCTGCCTCGTTTCCTCACCTGGGGAGAAACACGGGCTTCCGGGCCAGATGCTCTCGCAGCTCCGGGGAGGTGGAGTCAGAATTCAGGTACCGGCCCACATAGTCTGACCAGCGCTGCGAGATAAAAGCAGCCGGTGACCTCAATAGTATCCATCATAGCAGGCAATACAGAGGCATCCAGAGGGACATGGCCGTCAGGTTCAGAATAAAAGGAATGGGGACTAAGGGAATATAGAGGGGGGAGAACGTAACGACACACGGACACTGCGGAGGGCGGGGCCGGGCGTCACTGTGGCGGTGGGGATTGGCCGACACCGTCGTCACTCACCTCTGTCTCCATGGGCTCGTCAGAATTATCCTCGTCTGTGTCCAGAAGCTCCACTGTGAGGTGTATCTGACCGCTGCTCTTTACGAACATTAGCTGTGGGGGGGAGGAATGGAGGGGGAGAGCGAGAGAGGAAGAGGAGGAGAGGGGGTGAGAAAGAGGGTGAGAGAGAGAAAGGAAAGGAGGGGGAGAAAGAGGAGGAGAGAGATAGGGAGGGGGAAAGAGAGGGAGAGGAGGTGAGAGAGAAAGGAATGGAGGGGGAGAAAGAGGGGGAGGGAGAGGGGGAGAGGGGGCGAGAGA
>JAODLC010000021.1:16394341-16413879 GCA_026781145.1 Hippopotamyrus pictus
TCGATTTCTAAACACCGATTTAGAACATGGGTTACTGAACTATTTACACCTTTTTAAAGCTCCTCCCTCGAGTTTCATTCCAGGTACTGCGGGGGTGCGGGGGGGCAGCCCTTAGCACTGGCCAGTGAGTGACCATCTCCACAGAGAGCAGAGCACTGCAGCCTCACACACGGCGTCTTTGTGGATGCGGGCAGAGGGGCAGGCTGGAGGCCTCACCTTGAAGCAGTTCTCATCAGACATGAGCTGCTCGGCCTTGCGCTGATAGGCCGCCTCGGGGGCCGCCCTGGAGGCCTGCGTGGACAGGGAGCCTCCCGCCGCCGCGTCGGAGCACTCCGCCAGGTACAGGTCCGTCACCTGGACGCAGATCTCGTCGCTCACGATGTGCTGAAGCTGCAGGGACACAGCGGGGGACGGGGGCAAGGGGTGGGTTCATTAATGCCCCTCAGCACAACGGCATAGAAGGTGAGGAACAATCATTTAGAACCAACTATCTAGAGGATGGAGGTTTGTGCAAAACCAATTAAAAAATTGTTGAGCACCGTTATGAAAGCTGATGAGGAAAATGAAGCAAGGCTGGTGCTTTGCGAGAGCCACTGTTGAAATGAAAAAGCCCCACTAACAATCTAAATCAATGTAAACTGTGCTACAAGGCAGCAGATTTAAAGGTCCGCCTTTGATTTAAAGGACAATCCAAAATACCACCAACAGAGGGCGCTGGAAGAAACACAGACTAGCCCCCGCCCCCTTCCCCCGGGGCCTGGGCCCTGGACGCACCTGTCGGACGATGCTCTGGACGAGCTTGTCCATGGTGAAGGCGATGTATGCGTGGATGGTGAACATCTCACGCAGGGAGTCTTCATACTGGGTGGAGTCCATGTTACCATCCAGCAGGTTGCGCACCATCTCCAGGAAGGCAGAGTAATAGTCCTCCACCTCGATGTCCACTGAGAACGGGATTGGGGGGGGGGGTTTATTAGAGAGGTATGCAATAGCTTATCATTCTGTACCACATGTGAGACAGGGCTGGCCCACACAGACTACAGTGGACAGCTGTAAAGACGGCGGCTTGTTCCGCGTCGGTGACGGAGTGTGTCGGACTCACTGGGCTCCTTGAGGCGTAGCTGCACGGCGGGGGAGTCGCCCTTCTCCCGCTTGAGGCCCAGCACCTCGCGCTCCCAGTCTCGCTCCCTGCAGTCCTCCTCGATCTGCCGCTCGGCCTGGTTGTAGATCCGCAGCAGCCGGGAACACAGCGTCTGGTGCAGCCTCAGCAGAATGTACCAGTTGTTGTTGACGAAGAAGAGGTTATAGACGTCGTCAGTGTTGCGCAGCTTCTGGGCCGCCGTGCCGCCGAACAGGAGCTTGGACTTGGCCGGGCTCCCCCTGCTGCCGCTCCCGCCGGGAGCCAGTCCGTTGGGTTTCTTGGCGCCGGCCTCATCCAGGTCGGCTTCCTCTTCCTCCTCCTCCTCTTCCAGGTCGGACAGCTCCCCGCGTCGGGCGAACAACATGTCGGGCAGGAAGTGATGCACCACTTGCTTGATCTTGTACTTGTCCTCTTTCTGGATGCCGGCCTGCCGCTTCACATGGTGAATGATGAGGGAGGCTGCATCCTCCAAGATCTGGCTGTCCTCATACAGCAGGGTCTGGTGTGGCCCACTAGGGGGCGCCGTGTTGTCCTCAGACGCCTGCTCTTGCCGCTGGGGAAGGAAAAACAATGAGGACCATTCATTTTTGAAAAGGACACACAGTTACTAATTTACCAAAAATCAGAGAACAATGAGGTGAGAGGTGTAACCCGTAACCTCTAGCTTGCTAGGTTCCAAGTATGACTAGTCACACTGCAGGTCGAATGTAACTATCTGCTTCAGTAAAAGGTCCCATGTTAATATCTCGATATCTCAGTAAATCTTTGGCTGAAGAAATAAAATATTACTAAATTAACGATATAACCAGTGCGTTTTAAAAACTCATGAGTACTGCTTGCTTAAAATAGGCATAAATGGTTTGAAGACTCAGTCCGCGGCTTTTACTTTTATGCCCTAATAATATGGGTCTGTGAAAGCCTTCAAGTGCTAAGTTCAGTGCGTCAGGATCCAAAAAGACAGTGGACCCAGTCTGAAATTTTTTTAAGTTAGTAAATACAGATGGGAAAAAAGGTATGACAAAAAATATTTTATTTGACTACTACAAACATACATAACGTACTGTTCCACCTCATTTGTACATCTTGTTTTTGAGGCATTTTCAGTTCAGTATGAATATCTTCAAAGCAGGTATACACAAGTGGCGAATGCTTAAAAATTTAAGTTTTTCTCCCGTTGGCGTCAGCTCAGTTAAACTTTGTTACGACGGCAGCCCTCTTGTATCACAAGCTGCAGCGAGTTTGCAAGACAGTCCAGGTTAGCGACTCCCAAATCATCCATTACTTTTTATGTCTCACAGTTGCATGTGCTTTGTTAAGTGGGATTGCCCATTAAACGCTATTCCCACCTCTCAAAACTTTATTTTACAAAGATTGCAAATCGCTGTGCTGCTGGTTTCTGTTAAAAGCGTAAAATACTCTGTCTTATCTTAACGTCTTATCTTACGCTCCTCGTACTGCGAAGGGTATGCGCATGACGTCACAGCAGGCGGAAGTCACTGTACTCACACCCACTGAGTGGCAAAAAAGACTGAGGGGCAGAGTTAGCGTTCGATTTGAATACCGCAAAAAATACATGTAAAATCAGAATGAGCTGTCGTGCGATTGATTGTACAAATAGATTTAACACGAAATAGGAGATTTAACGCGAATCTTTTTAGAGACTAAAACTAAATAAGTAAGTATAGGACGTGGATCGGTCACGTTTGGCTGATACCCGATCCGTCAAATAGGTCTGGATCGGCGCCGATACCCATCAGAATATCGGATTGGTGCATCTCTAGTGGACAGCTTGTCATCACATGCACAAACACCACAAAATGAGCTGTAAAATATGCAACTGGAAAGAAAAAGAAAAAAAAAAAAAAAAAAAAAAAACAGGAAAACGAAGTTGTTGCAAACTTGAGCCTGCAGAGCCGTGCAGTTTCACCTTCTACGATGACAGCGAGGCAGGTCTGTTGACAGTATATTCTAGTACAACAGCCAACCGAGCGCAAAACAGTGAACAGGCTCCAGAAACCATAAATGCACTGTTGGAGAATCACGGAGTCCTCCTACCTCGTCATATATGGTCTCAATCTCATTCAGCAGGGTCTTGGAGCGCAGAACTTTGGTGTCGTTCTGTTTGAAGTTGATGCCCTGGTGGTCCAGTGACTTCAGGTAATACTTCTCGTTCTGCTCCCTCCAGATCTTGTTGAAGCCTCTCTGGGCTTCTCTCCACTCTTCCTCCTTGGTCTTTAACCTGCATGATATAAAATAAAATGTAACTAATGAAGAGAGGCTGACAGTGCCAATGACTGCTGATGTTAACTCAAGCCAATAAGCCTTTGGAGCCCTATTGAGTTCCATCAGCCAATAGTCCTCCAACCCATACAGGGGGTGAAGACCGGAACCACACCCCCAGGGCCTGACACCGAGCTCTACAGCAAGCGCCGCCCCTCACCTCTTGAGAACGATGGGGACGGAGATGGCTGGGTTCTTGCGGAGGCCATCGATGATGTCGGGTGCCTTGTCTCCGTATATTCTCTGGATGGCCTTGCGGTGGATGACCTCGGAGGAGCCGCCCATGCTGTTGTCGAGGCGGAAGCGGGCCTGTTCCTCAGCCGTCATGCGGGACAGCCGTTTCTGCACCGACTCCAGGGCGCGGATGGTGGCAAGGTTGCTCTCCAGCACCACATCCAGCTACAAGAGGTTTGGGGGACAAAGGAATTGGGGAGGGGGGCTTTCAGGCTTTACTGAAGAAGCACCAAACCATCCACGTACTTAAGAACCGTATTTAAAAATCAAAGAATAAAAATACAAAGAAAGAAAAAGAAAAAAAAAAACAGGCGATGATGTTCAGAACAAACTCAGGCAATAGACAATGAAACAGTACAATTGTTTAGGTTCTCCTCACCTCGAAGCGTTCATCCTCACACCTGTAGATGTGTTCCTCGTACTGCGTCTTCTTTGAGCTGACGAAGGTGGAGTCTTCAGACCAGGATGGAAAAGACACCCACGTATCATTCAGCACCTGGAAGCCGTCAGGAAAGGGGGGGGGGGGGGGGGGGCAGCCAGTAAGTTATACGTAGCATTCTGACTCATTTGAGCCCCGCACGCTTAGCAGGCAGGCAAGGGGCAGGTGGGCACCAGGCCCCCCGCCTCACCTCTTTGCACAGGGGTGTCCTGCCCGTGCATTTCGGCTGCTGGTAGCTCTTCGGCAGGGCTCGGTAGCTAGAGCCGAGTCGCTTGCAAGAGGCGTAGTCGATCTCCATGGCGATGCCCTCGGTGGCACGCTCCTTGGGGAAGGTCTCAATGTGGGTCGACTCTCGGTACCCCAGGAAGTTCTTAAACCAGGTGAAGAGCTCGGGGAATTTCCTGCGAGATGGATTGACACAGCGCTGTCAATCCCGGTGGGATTCCCTCCTCTCAGATGACAAGCTTTGCGTTTCACGGTGCTTTGATTTGCACTTTGTTTACGATATCCGAGTATGAAACTGTTCTTTCGGGCCACCGGCTTGAAATGGTCGTAAGTAGGGATGGTAAGATTCACCGATTCCCATCTGACTTAAAAGTTCACGATGTCACTGTTCCAATTAAAAAAAAAAGTGTGCGCCGAATACAATTTGGGATGAACTCGGAATACATCGTTTTTAGTATTTTTGCATCAATAAAATACGAATTATTAATGTAGAATAGCGAGTTAAATCATTTTGTTTTATTAATTGTGTATTACTTATTCAGCTCACTGGTGTTAATGTTTTCAGCGGTCATCGTGCTTCCAAATCACAGGAGGATGTGTCTTTTATCACAAACCAGCTAGTATTAGACGGTAAGCAAACATTCAGTACTCATAGTTGATGTGTCAAATGCATCAGAAATGGGCAGCTGTAAATATCTGAGTGGCTTTGACAGAGGCTAAAGCATTATAGCCAGACGGCTGGGTCACAGCGTCTCCAAAAGAGCAGCGCTCATGGTCAGCCACGGTGAGACCCTGGTCTGAGGGTGGAGATAGGTCATCAGGGTGTCTGACCAAGACTCACTGACGCAGGATGTGAGTGAAGTCAATCCCATGTGGTACGCAGCGAGAGAGGGGTTACTGTGGCACAAATGGCGGATAAATGTAATGATGATCATGGGTGTGATGTGTAACATGGAGACCTGCAGTGTTTGGAGCTACATAGCTGTGGAATGGACTTGCTGGACCACAGATGCTTAACATCTACCCAGCCGTCCAGATCATGCAACAGGAAACGGAATTCATCAGACCAGACGACCTTCCAATGTCTCAAGATTCAATTCCGATGCTTGCATGCCCATCGTCGACACTTTCAACGCTGTACAGGGGTCAGCATGGGTACTCTGACTGGTCTGTGGCTGCAGAGCTCATACAGAGCAGGGCTCGGTGCATAGTGAAATATTACTCCTGTGCCAATCATGAAAATGATCTGCCAGTTGTGCCACAGTAGCCCTTCTGTTGGTCTGTACAACATTCACATTTCACATCAACAAGTCTTGGCTGCAAAACACCCTGTCAATGGTTTGTGGTTTTTCCCTCCTGACCGCTCTCAGTAGGGTCTCTCCGTGGCTGACCAGCCTCGCTGGTTTGGAGATGCTCTGACCCAGCAGTCTGGCCATAATGACTTGGCCTTGTCAAAGTCAATCCTGCCCATTTCTTCAATGTTCAACATGTCAACTACGAGTACTGAATGTTAGCTTACCATCTAACATGTCCCAGACCTTGATATGAACCATTTTTACGAGACAGTCAAAATTATATCTTCATTATATTTATATCTATGCTGTGGCTTATCAGCATATAAATGACCAACATGGCGGTAAAAGTCAGCAGTGACTACAGATTGAACACGTCCTGGATCGGGCATGACGGCTAGTCTCCGGTGCGTCTTGCTCCCCCCAACTCACCCCAGGAAGGGCACCACCAGCTGTACCAGCTCAGCACGGGAGATGACTTCCTCGTTGAAGATGACCAGGCATCGCAGGAAACTCTCATAGGCTTCAGAGCTTCGTAGGGCTTTGCGCACCTGTGGACGTGTAGAAGACCTGGCTGAGGTGTCCAAATTTCAGAGCAACTCAACTTCAGTCAAAGAACCACAATCTCTGTGGTACTGGCGGGCAGGATCAGACAGAATCGGGTCTCCGACATCAGAGCCCTACCAGGTGCGGAAAGGGAATGATGATGGACCCAGCGGCCACCGCTCACCTTCTCAAAGAACTGTGACTCTGTGCTGCTGCTGTGCTTGCCTGCCTCCGCGAGGGACTGGTCCTTCACTCCCAGTAGCTTGGGTTTTTTCTATTGGAGAAAAAGAGGGAGGAAGGCCATTCACAGAAGGAACTTCACACAGTCCATATATGACCAAGATTGTGACTCATGTTTAAAGGAAGGAATCTCAGTAGAGATTACTATGCCTACCCCCTTACCCAGAATCCATTGCACAGACAAACTCACAACCATTAAATGTAGCCACACCCAAACCCTCCGTAGCCAATCAAAGTAACCATCCCCATAGCCCAGACTGCTTAACTGGGAGAAAGAAGCACAGCATGGATGCTCCAGTAGAGTGCAGGGTCACTCCTGTCGGCATGGGGGGACAGTCCCCGTGATGCTCATAAGCGAGGGACCTACCTTGACCGGGGGTGTGGCCGAATTGCCTGAGTGCCGCCGGATCTGACAGCCATTCTGATTGGGCCGCTGCTTGTTGTTGAGCTGAGGCCTCTTGACTGTGCCACCATGGTCATTACGCACAGACTCTGCTTTCTCAGCTGTTGTCTTGCTCAGGAGCTGTGGGTAGGGAATTCCAAAGGATGCACATAAACACAGGAAAGTCAAACGCCACAAGCTGGCTCATCTTCCAGTAAAAGTACCTTCCCCAGTAGGAGTCACAGAATCAGGAAATCGCATGCGCCTCAAAAACACAGCTAAACACAAGTCAACACAAAGAACATAAAATTTGCCTAAATTCAGAGTGAATCCTCCTAGCAGATGTGAGTACTTACCACGGAGCTGTTGGCATCGGGCAGGAACTGACCAAACTCAGATAGCAGGTCCTCTTGGTTCTTGAAGAGTCGAGCCACCTGAGCATACACCTCCTGCTCCGTCAGAGCTGGTGTGTAATTCCCACCGGCTTCCTTTGCGTTGCGCTGCTCCTTCTGTGGGGGACCGGCCAAGCGCCAGTGTTATAAACGGTAAAGAGCCAATCACAGCGGACCACCAAAATTACAAACAAACAATCAGAAAGCCTATCACAAAATACCAATGTAAATGAAACCAGAGACTACAAAATCAATCAGAATATCCAGGAGAATAGGGGCAACAAGACACAGCATGGGAACACCAGCAAAAATGCTTCTATTGTGCTTTTCCCCCCAATTTAATAGAATCTATAATTAATATATATGAATTTCAGAATCTCTAAGTAACTGACATGTCCCCTTTTATGACACTCAAATCAGCAATGACTCCACGAGTCTGTACAAAACCTGATGACCCCTGTTAGCCCAGAACGTTCTAAAGAGCATCTTGTGATGTTACGGAGTGCTTGACTTTCTTGATCTCCATGTGTCCCCCATATGTTCAATGAGGTTCAGGTCAGATGACTGTGGAAATGGTCAGTAGACCAAGCTCTTTTTAATTAGTGCGAAGCTTTGAGGTATGTTTGCTTCAGCTTCAGTTTTACAGTCATGCGTGTTCTGAGAAACACTGAAATCCTCACACTACAGTTGCAGGGTAGGAGACGGGTGCATTTCCATGCTGCAGTATGAACCCTTCTCCACAAAAAAACCCAAAGTAATATGCAGTGTGACTGTGAAGATTGGATGCTATGGTGTGGTTGGTGAAAGTGTCCAACCAAAGCACCCCCAGGCTTGAATACTGGCACTACAGCGGTCATGATTACTCGACAAAACTCGAAAACTCGATTACAGTATTTAAAAAAAAATAAAAAACAGATTAAAAGTATCCTAATCGATTGCTTGGCACCAAAACCACAGTTCTTTACAATGCTGTTAGCAGTAGCAGAATAGCAGTTAGTGATCAATGTGTGGTACACGGTTATTATTTTTCATGACAACTTCAACTATTACCAGAACTAGCTGAGGAAATATAATTTAGATTAAAACATTTTAAATTATTTTAAAAATGAATAAAAGACAACATTGCCAAAGTAACTGGAAAAAAGAAAATTAATGGTATATTCACTATTCAATAAACTATTCAATCAGAATAGTTTATTTTCCTC
Organism: Hippopotamyrus pictus; assembly: GCA_026781145.1. Lineage (NCBI taxonomy): Eukaryota > Metazoa > Chordata > Actinopteri > Osteoglossiformes > Mormyridae > Hippopotamyrus > Hippopotamyrus pictus. Next base: position 16,402,718 of record JAODLC010000021.1, read on the forward strand.
TTTAGTTTACACTTTTGACTAGACACTGGCCTACTAAAAAGGCCCTTCCTTTGTCAAAAACCTGAAAAACTAACAAAAATAAACAAACTAGATAAGCTTTTCTGCTACTAGGGCAAGGAAAGCATTTCAACATTGGTGTAATAATGCACAAGTTACATACAAGCAGTACTGTTTAAAGGGAAGGTGGGAATGCAAGAACATAAACAATTGCTATACTCTCAATGTATAGTCCATCGGAGCCTTTGATGTAGCTACTGTGTCTTTGCTTGAAATTATGTTTGTCCGCCCTGTTGCTGTCACAGGTTCAACTACTAAAAGCACATCCTGATGATCGATAACAAGTCTATCAGGATGGCATGGGAATGAAAAGGATGGAGATGGTCCATGAGGATGTAAAAAGCTCAGTCTCAACTCTCCAGTGCTGGGCAGAGTTTCCTAGCCACCAATTCTCATCATATGCAGCCATGACATAACCTTTGATTCCTGCAAAGTCGAGTGATTCCCTCATCGTGCACTTAGCCAGTAGTATTGTAAATACAGGTGTCTGCATTGACATTAATGAAGCTTTTCTTAAATTTCAGTGTAGCATATTTGTAACCTTTATTAATGTTATTACACCTGTGCTTGTTATATTATTTCATGTCAGTTTGGCTGCCATTAAAAAGGCCCATTAGATTACCTTTATGTTAAGATATCTCAGCAACACTTTAAAAACCATAGACCAAATTTTCTGGAGATGTTCATGATATCATGAGCTAGTTTTAGTAAAAAAAAATTGATCAATTTTGAAATATAGGTTTTTTTTTGTTATTGAATTTTTAATATTATAATCAGTTATTACATATTAATTATTCGATTGGGGATGGCATATTATTTGTTCAATCTATAGAGCTGGACAATAGCTTTAAAACAATATGAGGACCATTTCTGTGCAGCTTAGGTTAAGGTAACTATAGCCAGTCAAAGTCATAGCACCCCCCCAAAAAAGTAAAAATTTGTTTGCTTAAATTTCCCTCAATATTGATCCAAGACAGGCCCAATTTCAGATTCATGAGTCACTCATGTGAGCAAATCAGCATACCAATTTTCATTTAAATCCGTGAGGTCCGAAAGTGTGATGATTCGACATGAAATGACCCTATTGCAAAGCACAACTTAAATATTACCATAGCAGGACTGCAATGCAACATCTTTAAGACATCCACGGACTCACCTAATAGTGTGTGGTTAGCCATAGACAACCATAAACTATATGCCATTCAGCCTCTTGGAGCATACTAGCCTGTCATAAATTCGACAAATTATTTTGCTTAAATTTACTTTCTCTGATTCCTGTATGTCAAAATATTTGCTGAAAACAAAAGCTACTCCTGATTCTTAGCTGCATCATTATGCATAGTAAGATATATATGACCAATTCATTTTGTTTTTCTGAACATACTGCGTTAGGGCCAAACGATACAGGAAAATGTTCACATTGCAATATTTGGAGTTTTTATGATATTGAGGAGTTGAAAATTAACTACATAGCCAAAAAGAACTTTTTATCTACCAAGAGTCTGCCAAAAAAGCTGGTGTTGCCTTGAGTTCCCCAGCAGACACAAAGCAGTGCCGACAAAATTGTTTGTATACATGGCATATAACACACACACACACACACACACACACACACACACAACAGAATGTCTTTTCATGACCACTTCTTGTTTGCTTGCCTCCTCTACTTATTTTTGTTTAATTTCTCAGAAATGCGTGAAAGATCTGTGAGTCCAACAGCGAGACGAGAATGATTATGACACTTGAGTGCATGCAGAGCTCATGCAAAAGCAGAGGCGATTCAAGTTTAGACTTTTTTTTTTGTGTTGAAAAGGAACCATCATTAAAATTGCAAAGCTTGCTAAGTTTGGTTTCCTATTACTGAGTAAAAATGTTTTAGTGCAACTTAAAGTACATGAAATGCCATGTTGATATTTTAGCACTGCGCATCTGGAAAGCTGGTCAGGGTGGCGCAGTGGTACAGTGAGTAGTACCATCACCGCCTTCTGTGTGGGGTTTTCATCGTCACCCTGTGTGTGTGTCTTTCTGGTGCGGTCTCTGGTTTCCTTCCACAGTACAAAACCATGCTAATTGAATCGCAGTGCCTAAATTGACTGTATGTGTGACCGACTTGGCACCAATCGCAACGCATAATATAAACAATCACTGAATCGTCAGATTAATCTGTAGATTACTCAGTTATTCATGTAATCGGGCGTGACAGCCTTAACTGACACCATGTTTCGCTGTTTCGATACACTGCAGTATCGCTCTCTTATGTTTGTCTCTTTACGTGAACCTTGCTGTTACTACCATAAATCTAAAACTTGTATTCATCAGTATATAAGATTTCTTTCACTGCAAAATACTGGCAAGTCTTAGTACATCCCAAAACCTTATTTCTGGGACTTACTGAAAAAATCCCAGGTTTTCAATGTGGTGTCATGCCTTTGAACCCCACTGCATATATGTATCAGAGTAACTTAAAATAAGGTTAAATTACAAAGAATAGTATTAATCAATAAGTCAAATCAGTAACACTCAAATATAAAACACTCCCATTTTCTATAAACTACTAAATTTCCAGAAGGAATTCTTCCAGAAGTATTAAATGTCCAAGGGTTGGGTCCTTAGCCAATACTATGAACCCAAGAACCCAGGAGCCATACCCTTTGAGCTTGAGCCCCATTCTGACCTGATAAGTGTGCAGGATCTCCAGGAAGGCCTTGTAGATGTCAGGCTGACCCTGAAAGCGGTTCTTGATCTTATTGACATAGTTGATTGCATGGTTGAACTCCACAGGCTGGTTATTCTGCACATGGGGCTGCGCAGGAGGGGAACGGGGTGAGGCGTACGAGGGGATGGACGGATTCGGCTGGCTGCTGGGGGTCAGCGCTGGAGACTGCAGTGGCTGAGGACAGAAGGATCAGGGTGAGCATCACAGGAAAACCCCCAAGGGCAGACAACCCAATGCATTTCCAGCATTCCCACCTTGCTGATCTTGGCTGGCGTGGGCTGGGATGGTGGGGGAGGGGCCACTGTTGTGGGCGTGGTCGGAGGTTGGGATTGGAGCTGTGGGGGCGTGGCCACTGGGAGGTTCTGCACCGAGATGCCTTGAGGTGTAATGTGGTGGATCTGTCCTGGCGTGGTGACGTTGACCAGGTCGTTGGTTTGAACCTCGATCTTGTAGCCCGGCGGCAGGAAGGTGTTGAAGCCCATGATTAGATCTGGGTGGCCCTTGAAAAGCTGGGATACCCTGCTGATCACCCCAGGAGTGTCGATGCTGGGGACACAGGGACACAAGATGCCATGGGAGTGTGTCACTTCTCAAGCATCAAAAATCACATCTAGTTTTCTGGCCACCCATCTGTTTGCTTTTCCTAGTCAACATCACAGGATCCTGGAGGGTACAATTACTCCTGTAATCTATCAATCAGTTTTCTAAACTGGACCTCACCTTTGTGACTTAAATTCCTTCATGATGTCCAGGAAGTCATTGTAGACTTGAGGCTGACTCCCAAACTGCAGCTTTACCTGATCCAGATATGATAGTGCATCTTCCACCTGCAGAGACAATGGTGGTCATTACTTTGCTTGCCAAATGAGCAATTTATTAAAGATGCTAATCAAGAAACTGGAATCAGGTGACAGAATGCCTGCAGTCTTAGAAAGATGCTTCTCGTGTCTGTTTCAGCGAATGACATAAACTGAAGACACTGAACTTCGGAAACGCGTGACTGCGTCGTGTGGCTTACGACCTCGGAAAAGAAACGTACAGAGCAACTGCTTCACAGATCAGCAAATTGCAGAAACAATTAATATGCAAATTGGACGACACACGACAATAGGCACTCATAGGAATTCGTTCCACGCTCTGAAATCCAGGGCAGAAAAAAAGCCTTTTAATACAACAAGGGCAGACAAAGGAGGGGAAAGTCTGTCGTTTTCATCATTCTTTGTACTAAATGGGCATTTTTAATGAGAACAAACAAACACAAATCGAGATTATCAATCTCCTTCCTAAAGTCAGAGGAATCTCTGGTTTCAGTAAAATGGATGGGCAATTTTATATGATAATGTATTGGTTCAAAGATGACTAGAGGACACAGGACTGGGCAGGGCACAAATGCAGATGTATAAACCTGACACAACAGCCTGGGGATGAACGCGAAAGCTGAATAACGGCAAAGATAAAAGTCACCTCTCTGATGATGCTTTAAGGAAGTCACTGGGTGTGAGACCACACAGAGTGTTACCCATCTGCCCCGTGAGTGGACAAGAGTGAAGTTTATCAAAGAGAAGGTACAGGTTGTGACAGTGATTTGGGGGGGGGGGGGTTTTGGGACATTCCCTCACCTTCAGCCTCTGAAACTGCTGCTGTCCCGGCTGAGCCTGGGAGGGGGCAGCGCCAGGGGCTGGGTAAGCATGAGGCTGCGCTGCCTGTGTTGCCGAGCCATGGTGATGCACCCCACCGTGAACAGCACTGCTGGGGGTGTGGGCATGGCCTGCTGGACTCTGGGTCACTGTGGGAACCTTGAAGACAATGCCAGTTAAAGGGCATGGGTAACACTGTACTTGATGGGGCACAGATACTTAGTAATAACTCAGTAACTACTGAAGTACAAAACATGAACAACTATATTCGGTACTTGAGACAAAAGATCAAGATTCATTAATGATGAACAAACATGAGATCAGTGTTTCACTTGTGTTATTACTTGTTCCTTCAGTTGTTCCTTAGCAGTTCAGAAAGATTTACAGAATTAACAGATACAGTAACAAATATAGTAACTGCTTAAGATAAAACATGCTTCACGATTCATTAATGATGAATTAACATGAGATCAACATGTAACTAAGATTTAGTTCATGATTAATACATAAGCAGTACCATAATATGTTATTTTAACTCAATTTTACTTTGCTTGATTGAAGCAAATTATTTTGTCACCAAATCAGGTTTAGTCCCGCGAAACTGTGGGCTCACTGCCAGACATCCCTGGCATAAACAAGCAGGAGATACAGATTGGTGCCTACCTGGTACCCCTGGGAGACAGAATACTGGACGCTGGTGGGGGACTGCATGGCGTCAGCCCCGGCCTCGTAGACAGCAGGAGGTGCGGGGGCCAGGACGCGATGCTGGAAGGTCTCCGGGGCACCTGGGGGCCGGCGCTGCTGAGCGGGGAATGCCGGTTCTTGTTCCTCTAACCGGCGCTTCATTGTGGACTCATATTCACCTAAGCTGCAAGACCTGGGGGGGTCGAGAGGAGAAGCCATCAGCATCAGTGACATCCCATGGACCACCCAGGCTGCATCGCTCCCTCACACACTACACATTTAAAAGAAATCTGTGAAGAGGACAAGACATGTCCAATGAAGACACACAATGCAGTTAATCTCTAAAGATGTAGCACAGACAAGCATGAAAGTTAGACAAAAACAACATTTAGGGAAAATAAGTAGGTTTATCGATTGCTCGGATGGTGAGTCAATAATGCTCTTCAAACCATTCACGACGACCATTTCTAATAGGGGATGCATTAAATAAGTTATGGAATTTACAGGTATGCAAAACGCTTGATATAAAGGGAAAGGAAGAAGGGTGATGTTGTTGTATACACGTGTTCCCTGCAGCACATGGCCCTCCCCCGGTTCAGACACTCGCAGCGTGTCAGGATTAACCACCCCCCACCACCCAATCCCCCAGGAGTTTGCGTCCTGGCTAAAGACAGCAAAGAAACGGCGATCGCCCCCCTCCTCACCCCACCCCACACACACCGAGCGTACGTGTGTGAGTAACGTATCATGCCGTATTAGCGCCAGCTTCAAGCGAAACGCCGACACGGCCGGCATTTTTGAAAGGCCACTTTAATACTTCTGTTAGACATTTATAATTAAAAGCCTCGTCTCCTCGGAGCCTTACTGCTACCGAGGCTTCGCTATCCATCGCACTGAACTTAAGCTAAGCTAAACCCGGCGAAACCGCGAGTTCCCGCAGCTCATAACCATAACTGCTGCGGGCTGCGTAATTGTGTTACCCGAAGCAGGCGTGTACGCGATCATTTTTACATTACGTCATATTAGCGACAAACATGACTGACGATTATTTTTTTTTATACATTTATTTTAACCGAGAAACGACCAGCCCACTCTCCCCTCCCCCTCCCGTTTTGAGGCCTGTCACAAACTTGAAGCAGCGAGCTCGAGTAGCCTGTATAGCGGGGCAGAGGGTACCCTTCCCCCGCTGCCGCACCGTGAGGTTTACCGCGCACGCAGCCGTAAACGCCTCGTCTACAATGCCACAACCGATCGTTTTGATCTTTTGTTGTGGAGAAAAACACTGCTAAAGTTTAAAATAATTCCTTTAAAAAACGCCAAAGTGGAGCCAAGCACTCGGACATAGCGATCAGTAGACAGCACATGCACAAACTTTAACCCTCAAATCGTCCCAAGCGACCCTGCTGCGTGTCCAGACTGCCCCAGAGCAGTCCAATAGTGAAATGTACTCGATCGCATTACTTGCGTTCTTAATTATAAAAAATATTTCAATTTATCAGTTTTTCTTCTTTCAACAAATATGTTAAATTAACTCACCTAAACGCTGCTACCAGAAGAGATACAACTCGCTGCTCATTCGAATGATCTCTACCTTAAAACATCACCTTGGTATTAAACCTGCATATTAAACGATCTGGATAAAAATAAGTTGAAAAATTAAATATAATAAATACACAACCCACCAGACCGCAAACAAAAATTCTACACAGACAACAACCTCAGTCCGTCTTTGGAGGGGCGTGGCTCACTGAAGGTTACTCCCCGCCCCCTATGAGCTGTTATTGGTCGCCGCCAGAAAAAGGATACTTAGGGGCGGGCGGTAATGTTTTCGGTTGGGCGCCGCTCAAGCCACTCAAAACAAACAACAAAAAGACAAAATTGAAAAGGAATTTCATTTATCCGACATTCAGGTTTTTGCCATACCTCGTTAAGGTTACCGACGACCTTCTAGGATTGTGCCAGGCGAAAAGAAACAGAATCGCGACTAAAACTTTGTCACTAATATCATCCCTTCCTTATGTTGACAACCGCTCACGGGAAGTAGAGGCGCATTTGGGAGAACTACATGCGTGTAACGTTCAGCGCAACACGGATGGGCCAGCTGCGGTGCCTAGGGACATCCTGATGTTCAAAAGGCCAGCACGTTAAATTACAGTTATTACTACATAGACATCTACGTTATGGCGGCAAATCACGCTAGAGTTAAACGTATGTCATATTAATGTAAATAATAAGCAACAAGCAAATGTGACAGACGTTGTAACTATCATGCTTATTTAATCTACCTATTTGGTTAAACGGTATCATCAATCACTAAAAGGCGGTCAAAAGCTACACGCACATTCAACCGTAAAGGTGCGTATACGTATTATTTTGGACCTCGGCTACCATTAGAGTAAGTATGCAATGGATTCCTGGCGAACTTCCTGAAGTTACGCAACACGTGACTCCTTTTCGACGCCTGTTTAAAGGCGGGACTTTAGTTGTGGGTGGTCCCTCCCTCACAACAGCCAATTGCTAACCGACCCTTGACTTGGTACCGCCCAGAGATGGAGCCTTAAAATAAACCATCGCCCACGAGGGGCGGAGCCAAAGACTTGCACGGGATTCCCTGCTGTACGGTCGTTTTAACTGTAGGCAAACCCTCAGGACTACAATTGTTATACGCAACGCTCCTTTCGTACGAGCTCTGTGAATTCATATTTGGCAAGACCGCCCCCCCCCTTTTGCCAACCATATCTTTTTAGAGTCAAACATCTTCAGACGTCTTGCAGACGCCACACAGTCAAGGTCTGACGGCGATCGGTTCGTTTCAGATCTGCCAACGTTAAAATGTCTGTTTTACGAGCAGGGTTCAGCCAAACTAGACAGACCAGCATATAACGTATGCAAAACCCCGCTTTACAATTTTAGGAAACCGAGCAAACAGTCGCTTTGGAGGGTGACGTCTTCAGTATTAATTTGTGTGTAACCAGCTATGTGCCTTAGCAAGCAACCATTGTTCAAGTTAAAGCGGTCAGACACGGATTTCGTTCTCCAGTTCGCCCCAAAGTGGTTACGTTGCAATGCGATCGATGCTACCTCGTTAGTCAGCGACTCGCTATCCGGTTTTGGTCTGTACTCTCTCTTTCGGCAATGCATTTATCTGGGTAGCCAGTTAACGGGCGCTCCGCAGACGCGGCAAATGGTCACATGCATATCTTGGTATTACAGTGGACTCCATGTCTTTGTTGAGCTCAGATTTCTCATCGTTAGACGCAACACGGGCTGTAGCGATGCAACACGCATTACGCGCCCTGCTCTATGCCTATTACAAACAATTGCAGGCGTTTCGACAAAAATTCAGTTGACACGCATCTAATTGTTTTTACACTACTAAAGTAAAGGAAGCCGATTAAAATTTCACGACCCCGGTAGTACAAACAAAGACAGTATGGTTAAAAATAAACAAGCATAGTGGATCGGGGCTGCCCACGGGGCAGCGGCGTGCTAATATACTAAACAAATTATTTTGCTTAGATTTACAGAATAAAATTACGAAAAACTGTTCCACCGATCGATTCGTTAACTAGCCACCAGTACTTAGCAAGCTATATAACGCATCTGTGCAAGTGTCCTAAAGATCTGCATCAATATTGTCTATAATCGTAAAAATGTACATGCATACATTCGATAAATCCCCCAAACTTCAATAATGGAATACAATGTTATCCTTCTGCTAATACGTTCACATTTAACTGACAGTTAGCTAAGCTTTGCTGCTTCTGAATTGAATTGCAATCATCAAATACATCAGTTACATGCAAGAAAGCAAAGATCGGATGAATCACTTTGGCACGAACTTTTTAATCGCTATAAGCACGCTAATTTGTTAATAAACACCGAACGGATTTCTTTTAAATAAATAAATACGATTTTGACCAGCTGTTACATACCAAGGAAAAAGAATTTTCACTCTCCGGATTCGTGTTTGTAACAAAATTGCTAGACACGCCCCCTTCCCATTGCATTGGCGCACAGAGCTTTTTACGTCATCTAAATTTAAATATGACCCGCCAACTTCCACGACTAAGGCTGGGAAGAAAAGCTGCGTTATACTCTGAAATAGAAGCTGTTTAAATAGCATTTTTATACGTACGTACGTGTGTGTATGTATGTAAGACATGTTAAGCGGCTGTGCGAATATTTTACTTGCGAACAGAGAGAATGTATTAAAGTAATATTATTAAGTACATTTCTTAAATACATCACGTAATGCAAACGAGAAAAATGATGATCTGCGTTTAGTTGCTATCCCATTATTTATGCTGATGAAAACCCCCTATGTGTACATTAGCTGAAGTACAAATGCTAAGTACAGCAAAATATTACAGTAAGTCTACTCTCTGGAGAAATGTGAGAAGCCCGATGCTTCTGTAAAATCAAGATCAATTTATGTTACTGACGGGTATACTTTTAAACACTTCTAATAAAGTTAAAATCTTTACAAGTCATCTCTCTTTACAAATTATAAATGTTCGGTGTGTAAATATGATCTTTCCGTTTTCAATTAAGTATATCAATAAGAAATTGAAACAAAAAAATCTCAAAATGATAAAAGGCTGTTGCAAAAATGAGCACAACCACCACCAAAATTACATAATTGCAAAAATTGTCTGCAGCGGCTAGGTAAGGGTAACTGAGTGGATCGGTGTCTGCTGAACCATGAAACCAACAGGTGTAAATAGTTCACCTTCACTTAAGAGTACTTGAGCCATTTAATCACTCCCAAATTTACTGCTGACATCGGCACCACATCAGAGAAAATTGTCTGGAGACTTAAGACTTTTTTTCTTGCAGAGAAGAGAATAAGAATACAAGAAGATGTACTTATTTTAGAAACATTGTCAAGATATCCTTCTGTATTACTGCTGAATACATAGTTAATTTTTAGGTGTTACATTCCCATCATTTGTAATGTATGTAACAGAAATGTATCTTTCTTTTTAGAAGCGGTGTAGCCATGTATCTTACTGTGTATTCTCAACAAGGCCAGCAGAAAGCACCTCAGCCTTTTATATTAGCCTTTTGAAAAGTTCAGACCCTGGGGTAGGCAATTGTTTGACCTGTTGTTGCTGTTAGCAAATTTCTTAAGTAGTGGGTAAAAAGGTTGAGTCATCATGAATGACTGTGTTTCTTGGTCTCTGCATTTGGCCAGAAAGCTGTTCCCGTTGTATGGAAACCATCCCGGCTGGTCCTGGTTCCTAAGAAGGGACAGGCAAAAGTCGTTAACTATTGACCAGTGGTTATAACCTCAAACATAATGGCGGCTTATTCCGAACGACCTTCATCCCCTGGTCAAAACAGCACTGGACTTGCTGCCATCTGCCTAGCAGGACCACACTGGAGTGGATGATGCTGTCATTTACTCGCCGAAGCGAGCCTACTGCCATTTGGATAAGCAGGGAAGCATGGTGCGGAGCATGTTCTTGATCTTACTAATGTTTTCAACACCATTCAAGCCAAGGTGCTGGGAGAGAAGCTCAGTTCGGTGCAGGGGGACATCCACCACAGCCAGGATAACAGACTAACTGGCAGAACACAGTTTGCGTGGCTTATGAAGGCACATGGGCCTCACAGGAGACTGTACCGTTCCCCTTCCTCTTCACCATCCACACGTCAGCATCAGTTAGACCAGGGCTGGGCAATCTTATCCGCAAAGGGCCGGTGTGTATGCAGGTTTCAGTGCTGTCTTTCATGCAGTGGTGTGCTGGGGCAATAGCTTCAGTGCAGGTGACGCCAAAAATCTCAACAAACTGATCCAGGAATCCGGCTCAGTTCTAGGAGTCCGTCTGGATTCACTGGAGATAGTGGGGGAGGAGGAGGCACTCAGGATGCTACAGACCCCCACTCTCTGTGCGTCATCAGCACTTTCAGCTACAGATGGAGGCAGCTGTGCTGCTCTACGCAGTGCTACATAAGGTAGCCCCTACATCTACGCAGTGCTACATAAAGGTAGCCCCTACATCTACGCAGTGCTACATAAAGGTAGCCCCTACATCTACGCAGTGCTACATAAAGGTAGCCCC
>JAODLC010000021.1:16413979-16425488 GCA_026781145.1 Hippopotamyrus pictus
TACCTTTGGCCACTACACTCTACAGAAAATCACCCTGTGGCAGGGGGGATGACCGATCTGAATTGCCAAAACCGCTTGGGGACATTCACAGAGCATCCATCCATCAACTTTAGCTTCAAAACATGCTTGGAAATGTATATAAGGACAGACCTTCGGATGAGTTATCAGATATCGGAACATATGATGCATGGAGATGGTCCCCTGTTGTCTTGGATAGTAGAGAGAGGTCTAAAATCTGGAAACTGATTCACAGGATGCTGCAGGCCACCCAGACTGCTCCCAAGTACTAGTGACTGTTTCCAGGTTGGATCGAACCTCCTTGTCTGATGATTACATCTAAAGAGTCCACTGTGAAACAGGGGTCAACTCAGGTCCGAAGCGAATTGAGAAATAGATTCTTTAATTTTAACTGAATTGGCCTACAGCATAGAACAATGAAACCAAAACTAAACAAAAAACCTTGCAAGTGGAAGAAAGTCCAATGACATCCAATTTAAATGGCAGAAATGTGTGATCAGATAAATTCAGTAATTATAACCTTTTATAAATCTGAATGCTTGATAACCGTAAAAGTTTGAGCTTTTCACTGATTTGCTCATCTCACATCAGAGAAAAATAGTTCATATTTGACTAGGCTTTGATTACACAAATAGACACTGAAATGTGAACGAATGAAAACATCTGAAGATATAATTAGATGTAATTGAAAGGTAAGCCAAAGGTCTTGCAGTAGTAATGTTGGTCTTTGCACTGGGGAATATACTTCAGTTCATGCACGACAGAGTGGGGACTCGCTGAGGCGTAACATCAAAAAACAAGATGTTTTGAAGATTTGATAGAAGCCACCTTAAGAATCATTTGAGACAGAAAAGGAACAAAATGAGTGAAGGGATGACTTTTCCATTTAATGAGTTTAAATCTCATTTTTCGACTTCTTTTGGGGATTAGACAGTTCAATGAGGACCTACTACTTAAATATTACTGACAGAACAAAGAACTTTGCCATAAAACAAAAACCATATAAAAATACAAGGGTAAATATAAAGCAAGTATATCAAATTTGATTGTTTTGTAATAATGATACAGAAATATTAGTTATACCAAAAAATGTTAAAATATAAGTTAAGTAAATAAAATATTAGAATGAAAACCCGTGAAGTAAATGATAAAATAGGATTTACTCAGTTTGTGCTGTAGATGAAATATGAGTACAGAGGAGTCAAAGAAAAGTTCTGTGCGCTACAGAACTACAAGCAAATTGAATATGAATTCGGCAGCAGAATGTCAGGTAGGAATGATCGAATGGAAGGCATTGGTGCCAAGAGCCATAGAGAGATCCCAGGAGGTTTTAAATCATTCGAAAAGGGACCAGACGCTCCCTCTGAGGACAGCCATTCACAGCTCCTCTGGCAGGAGAGGAAGACTCATACCTCCAGCCTTGGTCACCTTGGTGACTGAGCAGCTTCCTGATTCAGGGGAGGTGGTCTCATAATAGCTGTACTAACGAACACAAATTTGAGATCAGTTGGATTCTATTGCTACAATGTTATTACCCCGGCAAGACACTGGTTACTTATTCACAAATCTATTTTAAAATATTTCAAAATTAAAAACGAGAGCAAATGAAATGGTCTTTATGGAAATGGGCTGGTCACAGAACTGTCGTGGAACGTGCTCAGTGTGAGACAGAAGGCATTTTACATAATGCATTGAGTATGCACTGGTTACTGAAACCATTAAGCAATCTTTGGATAGGAAGCTTTTAAAAATACTTGGATTGTACTTATAACATTCAGGCCCTTATATATTAGCATTGGCTAGGCGGTAGACAGGAGACTGTGCTCACAAAACCATCTGCAAGGATTTACATACATAGATACATACATACATACAAAACAATACAATACAGCTGCTTCACTCCTTCCTTCATTTCAGCATAGTTTTTCCCTGCTGTCGTCGGTGAAAATATCATGACACTGCTAATAAACAGAAAATCTTGACCCAGTTTTCCCTTGAATGCTTCCTGCATATTAAGCAGTCAACTATTTTACTGGGGGGGGTGGGGGGAAATAGAGGTATCTTCACAAGTTCGGTCAGGTCTCCCCATTGGCCTGGAGCGGGCCACAACTAATCAGATCTTTGAGGTCCTGAAATGAAGTGCTAATTGCTGACAATCATCAGGACATTGTATCAGGTTATCAGGATAAAGCGCCCAGCTAAAGACTCAATATTGACACATTATCCAGCGACAGCTTTGCAGGAACTGGAACACAACCCCTCGCTGGGATGATGTGAAGGTGCGTGTTTAACATGATAGAGACCAATTAGACTGCGACGAGTACCTTAAACACTTCAATAATTAGCTGTACAGTACTTCACAGAATACTCAGACTATAATAATGGGGGAAAAAAAAAGAGAGTCTAATGAAGTCTGGGTGTTCTCATTCAAGTGAAGGTCAAGGACCTTTAACTGGTGGTCTTGTCTCCAGCCCAACTGGGATCCAGAGAGGAAGGTCACCTTTCTGTGTGCAGTCAGTTATGTTTTGTTCAGCTGGGGATCCCATCGGCAGCGTGGCTGCTGGCCCAGCCGGACGCCCAGCCTCCCCTTAGTGCAGTGGCCTCACCGACTGCCTCAGAGCAGGTCCCGCCCCCGAGCATACTCCAGGATGGCGGAGTAACAGAAGTAATACTGCTCTGGGGTCTGGATGCTGAAGGCCCGCTGTGTGCGCATGTGGCGGACTGTCTGCCAGATGTTCAGCGTGCCCTCATCCTGCAGCTGGGACAGGCAGATGTCCAGGGCACACAGGGTCCCTGCAGATGGGTGGGGGCAGAGGGCACAGGAGAGATGCTTAGACAAATGAGGGGGGGGGGGGTGTAAGTTTGTAAAGGGCTGGTGGTCAGTCAGAGAGACCTCAAAAAGTCACTAAGAGACTGATCCCAGGTCAGGCCATTGTGGTACTTTAGAGCCAAAGTTTCCACACTATATACATGTAAATCCAAATTACATTAACAACTTGACAATACAAACCATAATCTGAACACTAATTAACCCTTTGAATCCATTTTTGAGCGTTTTTCTATCCCTCTGATTTTACGCCCGTTACCTGGTATGTACATGAGTCTTAACGGTTTTGTTTTCAGGACATTCTGAGCCGCTCAGATGTGCTATGATTTGAAGTGTAAATGCGGACAGTCTTCATATCATCCTTTATATTAGGGAAAAACTACTTGTGTCTATTGAAATTTCTCAACTTTTAGTTTCATCTAATAAAAAAATTTGCAGGCACTACAAATATAATCTTATAAATGCGGAGATTTATAATTTTATAATATCTGTGATTTGGGAATGCAGGGGTTTTATTGGGGACCTTTCTAAGGCTTAGTATTGTGAAGGAATACATGGTTATTGCCAGGTGGAAATGAATGTAAGATTTTGCATCCATTTGGTAACTTGAAGTTATCTGATAGACAGCAATGCATGTTTTTTTTTTTTTTTTTAAATCTGAAAGAAACTGAAATAGAAAAATACTGCTTAGTTTATGATCCAGTGGATAAACACGGATACAGCAGATGGCTTTTGAGTGCTGTTTTGTTTCTCTGCCTATATACGCCATGATTGGCAAAGTGAAATCCGAGAATGAAACTTAGACTTCTACTTCAACTGGTTTGACAAAGCATGTGAATAAATATCGCAAAAAAAAAAATCAATTAATTTTTTTCCCCCAGAAGTAGTAGTAGTGGGTAGTGTGTGGATAGTAGTGGGTAGTGTGTGGATAGTAGTGGGTAGTGTGTGGATAGTAGTGGGTAGTGTGTGGATCATTGCAGAAGCTGTTTTCCGCCTAATATGAATGATATCGATGTTTTATGGTTTATTAGGGATGTTTTTGTGGAAAATGTTTAAAATATATGCCTCATTGACACAGGATTACTCTGGAATGCTACAGAGCACAATGTTGCAAATTGGACGAACGGATCGCGTAAGTTCTGATTCTAACGACATGCGATTCGTGCCTGTGTGTTATACTTATCCAAAGTTAGGAGCCTGCGATATATGGGTGCGAAAATTAACGCTTTTAGCTTTTGTCAGGTTCTAAGCATTAAACTGAAATGGTAACATAAAACTTGGAAATCCATTTATATGTGAGACTGCTATCAAATCCAAAATTAGGGTGTATTTGTACAGAGATCTCCAGGGTACAACAGGGAGTACAACTACAATTCCTTAACCACTATGCCACCTGCTGACCAAAACAAAGTGTTCGATGCAATGTGTGCAAATGCAGAGATTCTCCCACACCTGTCCTACCAATCCCAGCACTGCAGTGGACGACCATGGGCGGTCCTTCGCGAAGGTTCCACCGTGATTGGGTGGCTTTCACAGCTGCCTTCTGCTGTCGCTTCACAGTGCCCAGGAAGTCGATGAGAGTGACGGCGGAGGTGGGAACACCGTAGTCTGGCCAGCTGAGGTACTGGAAGTGGGTGACCTGCCTCTGCTCACAGTTCTGGGTGAAGATAGAGGCACAAAGAGTGTTATGGTCACTCAAAGCCACCTCTGTCATCCTCAGTTGTGGAGGAAGTACTGAAACTTAGTACTTAAGTAAAAGTACAAATATCCTGCAAAATATGTACTCAAGTAAAAGTCAACAATCTTACTTAAGCGAAAGTACTAAGTACTTTTAAATTTACTTTAAAGTATTTTTTAAGTAAAAGTACTCATATAATGGTTTGTCTCAATATCTGGGGTGTGCCATTTTGTAAAAGAGCAGTAGATATACTGATTTATGCCTCTACTGATGTCATTGCTTGTAATAATTACAAGCAACTATACAGTATATGTGTATTGGAAGGTTTGGTGTGCTTATTGTGTGTGGGACTTGACCTCTGGTCCTTGGGCTGTGAGGCAGTAGTGCTAACCACTGTGCTATCTGGCCACCCCCCCTCCTATTGTCCTCTGTAGGCAACTAATGTAGTTGCTTTCTTTAGGTTCAAGCTCACATTCTCAGTGATCAGTGTTTCCGACTGTCAGCAACCATGGTACCTGCAGCTTGGAATGGGTAGTCTGTGTGGAGCTAAGTAGGATTTGGTCTGGCCAGTGTCTGGATGGGAGCCTAGTTGGGTTGTTGGTCTGGGAAGATATTGGTTCTTTACTGCAAGGCCTTGTTGAGGGTTGTTTGGTATCTTTTGGAAAAAGTAGGGGTGATGTCTGGACTAAAATCTGGCCATCTGTCTTCTCAGGCTATGGGTGAGGGTGTCTGGGACTACCTGACTGTGCAGGTTCCACACACAGGAAGCTATGGAGGTGGGGAGAGACTTGAACGCTGGTCCTTGGGCTTAAAAATACTCATTGAGTCATTTAACAAATTATCTTAATTACTTGAGTTGGTCATGAAATGTAGCAAAAACATGGAATGGCTGAGGTGCTTCTGAGGAGAGATTTAGGAACTGAAATGGTTCTTCTAGCTGTCCAATGATTTTTTTGGATAAATTGTTAGTTTTTATTGTGCTAATATTAATCTGCATATATTCTATTTGTTAAATTGTGTGGGTATTTTTTGCAGAAATGTAGACTTATTGTACAGATAAACAGCATTTTCTTTACCTTTGGGGTCAACTGGCTGTCTGCCTTTCTTGGGCATGCTAACCATGCAGGTTCAGCTCAGATGTCAATAGGAAGGTAGCATTCTACTAGTACAATCCTGGTCTACTGTTGTCCAGTACTGGGTTGTGTGAGTCTGTCCCAGTCAATACAGGGATTAGGCTGGGAAAACCATGGATGGGATGCTAGTCCATCAAAAGGCATATACAGTCACATACTATGGACATTTTAGATGTGCTAATTCACTTAACCAGGAAGGACCTGGAGGATCTGATCTATAGTGTGGCTCATCATGCCACCCTGATACACTCTTATACTCATTTAAAACACCAGTTGCCTCAAAACATCCTATAAATGTCAGGTGTACCAGCACCTCCCATCCACTGGGTGGCACTCAACACGTTTCCATTAGCATTGCAGTCACTCAATATGGCAGCAGAGCGCTTCTGGTGGCTAGCCCCTACCTCGGTGTTGTGCAGCTCCAGCGTGGTCTGATTGTAGTGGGAATGCCGGTCCACTCGCTGGTTTACGACGGCGATGTGGCCATAGACCTCCTGGCCCCCCTCCTCTGGTGGCCAATACTGACCACACTTATGGCGCCCCCCCTCGTCTGTTCTGTGGACCCGGAACACAGAAGCCCCACCCCCTCTCAGCAAGCGCCATCAGTACCTTTTTAAAAGTTACTTCCATGTTTATTTCGAACATGCATTTGGGTCCAAGTGACCAGAAAAATTGAGAAACCAGACAGCAACCTCAAGGAGAATGCCCTCCCACCCACTGCCAGAAAAGGCTGCTGTGGTCTTATGTGGAGTCTGAAGCAGCTCAGGACAAGCAGTCTGGTTAACAGTGCTGGGGCATGGTGACTTGAAGGACAATGTCAGGGGGTGAGATTAAGAGTCTTCCTGCAACTGATTTATAAACATCTACAAGTCAAGACAAGGAGGGGTTTAAGAACTAAGATAAGTATTAATCCATCCAGCAAACGTCTAGTACTGTGTCATGTATTAATACTGACCCATTTATGACCTTACTAACATGTAGAAACAAAAACCTTACACACGGAACCTTAGATGGCCGTTAATATTCAGGTGGACCTGTCACAGAGCATCTGGATGTGGTCAAAGTGCCAACTTCGAAGGTCAGTGACCTAGAGGACCTCTATAAGGAATGTTCCGACTGGAATTTGGTAAGGCCCAGAGGAACGGTACCTTGTCGTCATAACCATGACCAGAACATTCTGCTCCCAGACCATCCTCCAGAAATGGCTGTAGGTTTTCTCCAAAGGTCCTGCAGAAATGGGCAACGATATTTTCCTCAAGAATCCCTGAAATGCTGTTTGTTTTAAGTTACAAGGATAACCAAAATACAGACAGACTATATATTTCCCCCAGAAACAGGCTTTACACCAATGACCCAAAGCATTATGACCAATATTATTCGCCTTCCAGTAAAAACGGTGCATGTCAAGGTCTGGGATATAGTAGTTGGCAAGCTAACATTCACAGTAGACATATTGAACGCAGGAGAAATGGCCAGGAATAAAGATCTGAGTGGCTTTGATAAGGGCCAGATGATTATGGTCAGTCCAGGTCAGAGCATCTCCAAAACGTCAAGGCTCGTGGAGTGCTCACAGTAAGTCATGCCGAATACCTACTGAAGGGCTACGGTGCCACAAATAGCAGGTAATTTTGATAATGGTCATGGTAATAATGCGTCACCACACACAGTGCATGGAGACTCCGCTGTGCATGGGCTATGCAGCTGTCGATTTCACTTGCGAGTTCAGTGCATCCTGCAGGTGCTCGACACGAACCTGCTTCCCCAACTTGATGCAACAAAAAACGAGATTCATCGAAACAGGCAACCTTCCGATGGCTCAAGACTTGGTTGGGATGCTCGTGAGCCCATTGTTGGCGTTTTCGACGCTGTGCTGGGGTCAGCATGGGCAACCTGACGGACTCATACGCAGCAGGGCCCAACGCACTGTGTGCTGTGGCACATTAGTCCTATAACAATCATCAAATTTACCTGCCATTTGTGCCACAGTAGCACTTCTGTTGGTTTGTAGTAGATGGGATAGCCTTCATTTACATTCCGTGTCTAGTCGTAGCCACTGACGGCGGTTCATGGTTGTTCCCTCCTCAGACCGCTCTAAGTAGGGTCTCACCATGGCTGATCATAAGCGTCCCACAAGCCTTGCTGTTTTGGAGATGCTCTGACACAGCCATCTGGCTATAATGACTTGGTCATTGTCAGTCACTTAGATCTTTATCCCTGCCCATTTCTTCTGCATTCATCATGTCAACTACGAGTACCAAATGTTAACTTGCCATCAAACATATCCCAGAACTTGACACGCACCACTGTCACTAGACAGTCAACATTATTCACTTCTTGTGGGGGGAGGGTCATGATGTATTGATTTAATGTTTTGAAGCACTATTCCCCTGGTTCCAAATAAAAGCACCAAGACTCCAGCAGAGTTTAGGGAAGGCTGGACCCTGAAGGGTGCTGCATTTAATGACTGCAGGTCTTCGTACCTTGAGTGCCGATGTAGGCATTTTTCTGCTTGTATCCGTCCATAAAGCTGGCGTTAATGTAGTCAGAAATCTTAGGGAACAAAAAAAAAAAAAAAAGCCGGTTAACACAGTAGCTTCACAGACTGCAAGAGGTCTTGCTGCGGCTGACGAATATAATAAGCGAAGAGGACTGAACAAACAGCAGGACTGCTGAGCAAACAAAGAGCAAAGGTGAAAACCAGGGGCCGTTCCAAAACTTCATTCTGTTCCCAGACTCCAAGGGGAAAACTGCCTGAGCATTGAGGCCGTCATACTGATTCTCCAGTAAAATGGGTCACGTGACTGGAAAATGCGGATAAGATTGTGCTGGACAACGCAGCGCAGCCTGTTTAAATTTACAAGGCTGTCCATGCCACGTCTGCACAGCTTTGTAGGTTTCTCTCTCATCAAGAGGTCATGGGTGGATAAAATGCAGATTCATTCCCCAGAATCAATTCTTAACTCCTAATGTGAATCTTTCTTAGTTTGGGTGAGACGTACCTCTCCCTTCCTTGGTTTCAAGTGGACTCGGGATTGGTCAAGACACAGGACATCCCCATAACGGTTCCTCTCCTGGTTCACAGGAGTCCTGCATGGACAAAAGCGTTTGGCTGCACTGAGAATGAACCAGGCTGCTAAACCAGTGGCTTGTAACCATTCACCTTCAGCTCTTCAAGCCATTAAATCTAATATCACTGCACACATGATCACACCACAAGACCATTTTTTAAACCCAGAGATGCTATCTAAGGTCTTAGCGGTTAAGACGTGTACTCACAGGGCACAGTGGAAGGTTCCGGATGATATCTCCTTTCGGATGTCCTCATACTCCTGGTAGATGCCAACGCGCTGAACCCGGGCCAAGTGAGCCGCCAGTTCGGCCAGGTTCATGGCATCAGAGCCAGGGGTATGGATGGAGACACTGCGCGGGGGCAAGCCCACCAGCTCGTCCACCGGGTCCACGCAGCCATTCTGGCCTGCCAGCAGCTGCCGGTTCCAGCCGCATGCGTCCAGGACCAGCAAGCCGCCCAAGTGTTGGGGCAGGCAATCCTGAGGTAGGTGCTGCCTGAGGTCGGCCATCTTTACCATCTGGACCTGCAGAGTGTCAAAGGGAGACAATGAGAATGGTTCAGGTTAAGGGGAGGCAGACGGCTCAGTGATAAAGCAAACAGAAATGTATCCAGAATCAAGAACTCTGTTGGGTCAGATTCTGCTGCTGTTCCCTTACGTAAGGAAATCGACCTCGAATATACAGCTATGTATGCAAAGCTGCTTTGAATGTTAACAAAACAACAACCACTTTAACCAGGTCTTCGGTAACGGAAACCACTGCAAAACTAGGTCTTGTGATCCTCCGAGTCACAGCTCCTGAACCGCAATACCATCTCCTGCCACAACACTGGAATTCCAACCTGATGATCCAACATGACCCTCAGCCTGTCCAGAATGACACAAGAATGACAGATACAGCACTAAAAACCTGAGGATGCTACTCATAAATGCACAAGGAGCATTGGTTAGGCTCCACCCTTTTTCGATGAAGACAGTATATCGACCACATATTGCTTTTAGTCCTGACCCCCTTCCAAATACCAAGGACAATCTAGGAGGAAGATCTAGAAGTAGGTGGTGTTGCTGATACTCAGTAGGAGATGTCGTTCCCCTGGTATAAAGGAAAGCACCATGATTTCAGTGGAGTTCAGGGAAGGCTGGACCTTGACGGGTGCTGGCTCCATGATGAAACAGCCAAGCTTCTCCTTAAGCTTTTCAGCATGGAAACTCCTATGATCTCCTACATTAGCTGGATGTCTGGGTCAAACTCCCAATGAGACTCCAAACATCTAAATCACCTTGTGAAGCCGCTGTATAACAAACCAGCTACATTATTCCTCAATTCGTCATCTCTATTCCACAACACAACATCGGGTGGAAAAAAATGTCAGCGTTCTAACTTTTCATTGAACAATTAAGGAGCATGTTATACACGACGTGTGTGCCCAGACAGGGAGTAATGAAGGACGGGTCATATCTGCTGTCTTTGTGGGCGTGGTCTCCTGCACAGAGGTCAATGTATCAAATGTGCCAAAATTGTATCATGGCCATTAATCAACTTCCTAGCTGGAGTACAGCTGTATTCCCCCCTTCTTTTGGGGA
This sequence comes from Hippopotamyrus pictus, assembly GCA_026781145.1. Lineage (NCBI taxonomy): Eukaryota > Metazoa > Chordata > Actinopteri > Osteoglossiformes > Mormyridae > Hippopotamyrus > Hippopotamyrus pictus. The sequence goes on from JAODLC010000021.1 coordinate 16,424,288, forward strand.
TTCGAGGTATAGATTTAATTCAGAGATGTCTCAGACTCGCTCACAGAACAGTGCAGGAAATATACAACAGGACATCCTGGATGACGCCTTTGAATGCTGTTTGCTAACATATGGCTGCAAAAAGTTGAGTCTATCGATACAGGTTTAGCCTGCAGCCTAAATGATTTTGCCATCAGGAGGAATGAAATACAACAACCAATCCCTTTCAAGCAAGGACCTCCCAGGGGTCCAAATAACATGTGGACAGACATGAGCGGCCTTTTGATGCCACGATAATGGAAATCAAACCTGGAAGCGAGTGAAATGGATCTGCCTGACAGCAGGAGAGAAGCTGAAAAGGCCAAGCAGTTTGCTTGCACACACACACACACACACACACACACACACACACACACACACAGGTCTAGGTGGCTGAAGCAGCGTAAACAGAGCTTAAAGATGCCATTGGTACCTAGAACACTATTGCAATTGCTGGTCCCAGTAAGTCAAACTGCACTTTCACCGTTTTTGGATTCATGAATACAGAGCAGCTAAATTAGTAGACGACAGAAATAAAAAAGTAAAAAGATTATACCCTAAACCTTTACAAGAACCAGTGTCTGTATTTATAAAGCATCTCAGAATCAATCCTAGGAATCATGCCAAAAGTCTCACTAGGGTAAGAGATTGTCCTGCCTCAGCGTAGGACGTGAGAAGTAAAGAGCTTCCAATGCCCACTCTCAGCTAGGAGGAGGTGGCCACGTTTGAGAGAAAGTGACGCGATGATCTCGCAACACCGAGTGAGCAAATGGCTTTAATGGCAGCATTTTGTAGTTCTCCTATGAAATCATGGTGACATTTTGTAGTTGTCTGATGCTGCACAAATAATAATAAACGATGGTGAACTTTAATTTCGTCAGACTACGCAAGATTTCTCCTTGTAGATGGAGCGATTACATCATGTATTATATTTGCAACAAATAATATTCCATCTCTGTCAACCCGATATTTTATAAGCTCTGTGTTGTCTGCCGTCCGCTGGAATGTGCGTGCTGATCTCCACCTGAAGGCCAGCTTCTAGTGGGTTAGCATGGCTCCAGAGTTCTCCTAAGTCCTGCTCAAGCTGGGAGTACTACTCAAAGTGAGGATAGCTCAGACGCTTAACAGATATGAGCAAAGGTGTGATTAAGTGGGCCGTCCTCTCCCCCCCCCCCCCCCCCCC
>JAODLC010000021.1:16425588-16438193 GCA_026781145.1 Hippopotamyrus pictus
ATATGAGCAAAGGTGTGATTCAGTGGGCCGTCCTCTCCCCCCCCCACCCACCCCGGCCAGGCCTCTTATTTCCCAGCCCACCCACCCTCTCTCTCAGCTTCTCCTTCAGCAGCAGGCTCAGCAGGTTGTATGGCACACGGAACCACATCGGTGCTCCCACGATGAACACCTTCTTCAGCCTGGCTGGGAACGCCCCCTACAAGAAAGCAGGCGAAAGAGACACCGGTGTGTATAGACTAGGCTAACGATGCTCTGACGACGTGCCGCGTCTGAGCTCACAAACATCCAAAGATCATCCCGTCTGAAAAGTGCACATATCATATACACGACGATCTCGTGTCTTCAAAACAAAAGTGACTTCAAATCGTTATTTGCAATTCTTAAATTACAGGTGACAGCAGTTGATATTAAAAATGAGATTAATGCCATCACAGAGCTTTCGGAGGAAACCATCCAGTGTTAGGCGAGTGATGTCGTATGCATCCCCGAACCTTGAGGAGATTCAGTATCTTCTTGCTGAGGTCCAGCTCGAAGTTGGTGTAGCTAGATCCGGCCATGTCGTAGATGAACACAAGGCCATTTCTCTGCGTCTCATAACTGTGAGAAAATCAAGAAGAGAGCGAGGACCCAATGAAGGTGCCAGACTTTCATAACCGGACCCCCGACACATCTGTGGGTGGGCCAGCAATCAAGCAGCTTGTAACGGCACAGCTGAAACTGAGGGAACGAGAATGGCGCTCCCCAGTGCCGCACCTCTCCACAGCCCGGTCCAGCAGGTAGAAGAGGGCCTGTAGGACCACGTGGTTTCCCGTCTTGTTGGGGTGGTGCAGCTTGGCAGTGTAGAGGGCAATGGAGGCGCCGGCTGGGTCACGGGCGTCCTGAAAGTAGGGGGGGAGATGCCATTTCCTCAGAGGTCCCCATATCGTAACTGAGGTATTCCACGTCATTAGACAAACAAGTTAATCTTAAATTTTGTTTTAAACAGAGGCTCAAAAAACCTATTAGTAGGCAAAAAACCTGCTTTTCTTTCATTCCTTTAACAGCAAAACGCTAAAAATATTACTCTAGTACTCGTACAGTGTTACTCCTACAACTACTAGCCCTAGTTTTTCAAGCCCGCCATACTGCTAGTGTATTTAATCACATTTTGCTTTGTGGATATTGCCCAGGTATCTTGAAACTGCTTATGACGTGAAAAGGGAGATTGTGCAATTCCAACACTGTCCATACGGGGGAGCCCAGAGCAAACAAAACCAAAAAGGGAAAGGCAGCAGGCGGATTCAAGCCTCAATTTCATGAGTTTCAAGAGAAAAGAGATATAGGCGCCATTACACAGCATTTCTGGAGATCCAGCTGTTAAAATGCTGAGAGAGAAATTAAAGGCAGTCAATCACGATAAAATGTCGTGGGGCACAAGGATTCAGAGGAATCGGCGAATAGGTTTCCCGCGGTCAGCGAGCTGACCGAGCCAGCAATACCGGCGTTTCACATCCCACTTTGCTAAGCAACAGTAACCAAAACATGCAGGGAAAAAAAATGAGAGCCCCCCCCCCCCCCACCCTTTCAAAAAACCAGCATGAGTGCGATAAGCTTCAGTAGCCGAATTTCAAATGTTTACCAGGGTCACTTTGCTTGTGTGGGAACAGAGTCAGGCTGTTTCCCCTCTTAACTCACAGCTAAAAATACTTTTGACCGGATGTGAGGTTGGCTGATGAACCGTGTGAGGCCGCTTTGTGTGTGTCAGCGTCAGCATGGAGGGGGTTGATAATGCCTGTCAGTGAGATCGGGCTCCGGAGCACATAGTGCCGTTCGGCTCCACGCCATGAAGCTTTACGCCCCTCCCTAAACCCCTGCGACCAATCCCCAGGCATCCCCTCAGCCCCCATGACGACAGCAGGGCAGATGCCGGAGATGAAGACGGGACTCTGCTGGTTGCCGTGACAACACCCAGAGCCATCTACCGCTGGGAAGCAGCATGACTGCGCGTTGTGACGTATGTTTTTCTTTGCCCCGGCCTGTGTGTACCCCTCCCCATCCCATACTCACCAGCACGGTGAACTTCCCGCTCAGCAGCTCGGATCTCAGGGGCTCCTCCTGGGGTTGCAGCTTGACGATGCCCTCCTTGAGACGAGTCTCCTGGAATGTGCACGTGCAGGAAAATGAGCACAGGCCCCACCCGTGCAGCCGGAAAGGAAGGGCCGGTGTCGCCCCCACGGCCCTCGGCACCATCACCGTCGTCCCGACCCGAGAGTTTCGGCTGAGAGCCACCGACAAGCGATTATGTAACGTGATACGTAACACGAGCCACTTCACCTTGCCGCGACGGGGACGAAGAGGCCTGCAAGAGCTCACACTGAGCTCCACGGGTTACCAGCGGCCGCGGTCGAGGGGGGGGGGGGGGATGGGGGATATCACTTTGTCAACTACCATGCCCATTTTCAGCTGAAGTTTAAGGATGCATCTGGAAATGTGGAAGCGGCTCTGTGCTGAAGTGAACCACCTTAAGAAACAGGCCACATCTGGATCACTATCACTCTGCACTAGGACAGTCATTTCATAAAGCTGTCACAATTAGTTGATTATTAGAAAGCACTGATTAAACATTTCCTTCTAGAGTACGAGGCAATATGGCGGAAGACAGAACATAGCGGATGAGGGTCCAAATAAAGAGCGAAAGCATCAGTTGTGTGGAAGCACTTTGCATTAAAGGTGAATGAGAATGCAGTTCTGTCAGTATTGCAGAGCAGAACTTGTATTTGCATTGCAGTCCTGCTGTAGTGATATTCATCTTGACGAAGACTTTTGGGTTTGACAGAGTCACCCCATAAGGCAAAGTTAGCCATAGATACGCACCCTTTAGCCTTTCGGAGTACCCTACTCTGTCTCTGTCATCACTTTGACTTTATATTATTTTGCATAATTTACTTTTTACTTCCTCTATGCCTAAATAATCAATGTTACAACAAAAGTTAGCCCTGTCACTCAGCTGTATTATCTTATATAATACAGTACATATTAAACAAAGTTATTTTTGTGAACATATTGTGAATAGGGCTGAATGATATCGGAGTTGAAAATTAACTATACAGCCAAAAAGTGTATCACAAGGTGATATTGCTGGTGTCCCAGCAGACACAAAGCAATGCTGAGAAATCGTTTGCTTTTGCTCAATATCCTCTCTACGAAATACAAAATATTTCCATACAGCAGAAGACAATTGTCTTTCCATCACAGGCTCTTGTTTGCTTTTCTCCTCTTCGCACGTTTATGTTTAATTTCTCACAAACGAGCCAGATGATGTATGAGTGAGTCAAACAGCAAGGACGAGAATGATTATGAGTCTCAGAGAGCTCATGCAAAAGCGGTAAACTTTAGACATTTTTTTAACATGCGCTAGATACTTCTGAAAAGGAACCACTGTTAAAATTGCAGTTTGCTAAATTTTGTTTCCAATGTCAGCAATACGAGCAAATTATCACAATCCTTGCCACGTGACAACTGCATGTGCATGATCATATGCATTCATATCAAGCCTAGCAGGGCAGTACAGTGGCGCAGTGTGGGGTGCAGTCACTGCACACTGCCGCTTTGTGTATGTGGGGTTGCATGTTCACCCTATGTACTGTCTCCAGTTTCCACTGTCCAGAAACATGTAACGTAAATGAATTAGACTGCCTTAAATTGATCATATGTGGGACCCTGCAATGGTTGGTTTGTTCTTGCCTTACACCAAATGCAATGTATTATACATTATAAACAATTACTCAGTGGATCGTCAGATTAAAATCAGTAGATTACTCCATTGTCCCACTATTTAAGCATCTGGTCAGGCTTCCCCTACAGTGAGTTATGAATATGATGATGCTTCATTTGCCATTGTGCCAGCACAGGTGCATAGGAAGGTTTTAGTTTTCACGTCTTGTTCTCCAACAGCTCACAAGTGAGAACAAAGCTTGGGGCAGAGGGTCAGGCCTCCATCTGAGCGTTTCCCAATCCGGTCCTGAGGGAAACACCGACCATCCACGTATTACTGAGAGATAGACAGAGCAAAAAAGCGAACTGTCTGGCAGGAAGTTGGGAGGGAGCAAAAATGTGATCTGCAGGTCCCTGAGGACCAGGTTGGGAAACACTGCTCTAATTCCCCGAGCAGTTTTCAGGTTTAACGTCCAACAGTGAACATGATCACTCCTCCAGCCAAGGGATTTGAACCGATATCCTTCTAGCATGGACACGTTGCTTTACCATAGAGTCAAAGACGTAACTTGATAGAAATCATCTTCAAACCATCCTCAAAAGGGACATCACACAAATTCTGAGTAACCTTTAAAGCAAGTGCACTGAGACTGAGGGCAACGTCTATGTTCTGGTGATGTACGAGCCCCCCCTCCCCCCCAGTAAGTGAGCAGCTCTATGGCTGGAATTTGGTTATGGAGTATTGGTCCAGATTCTTGCCAACGCAGATTCCACAGTGGCTGAAGCAGATTCAGCACTGCTGTGAGTCATGGAACTTAAATCTAAGGTGTAATGAGTCCACATAAGGGAGAACAGGGGCTGTGGTTCCATCAAGACAGAAAAATTAAAAACTATCAATACAGAAGAGAATTAGCAGATAAGTGCTGAGTGCACTGTCTGGGGAAAGATTAGCTTACTGGTATGCAAGCACATCTATATTTTATTAAAAAAAGTGTATTTCAGAGCATAGAGCAGCAAATACGTAACATTTATGTAACATTTATGGAACTGTGCAAACAGGTGGGTCTTCGGCATCTGCTAAATCGATATCTGGTAGTTAAAATGGGCTACAGCCAAGAGCGTTAAAAAATAATGCTACAGTAGCATGTGCTAAGCTAACAGCTGCGATGCGAACTACTAACCCAGCAGTAAGGGAGGCTAAGCTAACGTCCGCTAAGCCGCTAGCTCTCATGCTGCATGGCGATCGCATGGATCTGCCAGCCTGCCACCAGGCTCTCCGGTTTCTCCGCTGAGATCACTTCCTTTGCTGCTCAGAGCATAGGGCCGGGTTCCCAGGCATGTGAGAAGAATGCAGAACAGGAACCAGCGCTCGCATGGTCAGAGTGATAAGACAGCGATCCCAGTGCAATGTGACGCATTTCACAGAAGCCAGCGGGCTGCATCAGTCCTCCCACTTACATGCTAACCAGCAGTAATATTATCTGAAAAGGGAGATAATTAACATACTATTCCTGTAAGAAGAAAAGGTGGCCTTCAAAAAACCTTTGGAATATAGCTTTTGAATAGTACATATCATTGGTTTTCCAGCAACTGGGAGATTATTTCGGCAATGAACATCTACTTCCACTCACATACTCACCGTATAGCTGTGGAAGAGCTCGATGGCTCGGAGGACGTCAAATTTTCGAGCCATGAGGAACTTGACAGCCACATTCCAGGACAAGGGAGAGACCCCATGCTGCGTGGTCCACTTATTGATCTCCTCCAGAAACTGCTTTGTGGCCTGAGGAAGCAGGGGGGGGACAAAAAAAAAAAAAAAAAAAAAAAAAAAAAAAACACACACAATAAATATTCTGGGCTTTCAGTTCTAAAAACCGATGGGATGCAAAGGAGACATGATTGTAACAATGTGGTAAAAAAGTACATCTACAGAAATCAGGAGGTCTGTATATGAACGGCATAGATAATTCTTCCGGATCACTGACATACACCAGCTTTGGGGCGTCCCAGAAGAACTTTCCCTCACGAAACAAAGAGCAGAAACATTCATTCTTAAAATAGCAACATCCACCAACATAGGCAGATGATCATTGTCCAAGGCTGGTCTTTATATTTAAATGAAAGACCCCGTCCATCCGACAGTCACTTTTCTCCCCCCAGAAGCAGCTACTGTACAGGTCCATCAGGACTTAGACTTCAAAATTCAGGAACAGATTCTTCTTATTTTTAAATCACTGCCACTTTAAACTGCGGCACCTTGTTGTTTACTTGTATTTTACTCTGCTATATATCGTATATATTGCATGTAATTGAACACTCATCATTGCTGTTTACTGCTCATTATCATGCAATGTCTGCAGGGAGATATGGAAACGAGTTTCATTGAACTTGTACAAATGACAGTAAAGGATTATCGATCCTTGAATTTAACTGCGAAGCTGCAAAACTCCGAAACGCCTGCCAGCTCTTCGCCCTCACGACAGATTTTAAAAGGGCGCTGTGTGGAAGGACAGCGTGTTCAGCTTCCAGGCTCCTCCGGAAGCCTCGCACGTCACTGCTCCCGGCCCCAGGGTCTCAAGGCAGCTTCGTAGAAATAAAAGCAAACACCACCTCCCCCCACCCCAATCCCAAAATGACCAGACAAATTTCACAGTCTGTACTCTTCATCTTGTGTAACAGGTCACAAGCCTTCGATGATCACAAATGCAAAAGGCTTTGTGGAAACCTATACCTTCTGAAGCTGGGACATGGTTCTTTCTGAAGCTGAGACATGGTTCTCCACGCTTGCACTACATGGTGTGTCCCTTTGTAGGTGAGACACGCTTCTCATTACAGAGTAGAATGTTCTGGGGCATGGTGGTTTGTTTAACACAGTGGAAGCCATTTTGAGCTAAAGGTTAACCGGATTTACGTTAAACATCCCTCATTCTGATGCATCGTGGCGTACATCAAATGATAACTAAACAAACGTAGAGAAGTCCTGACTGCAGCACATTCCCACATCCTCTAGGTCTGGAGACTTCACTTAAACAGGAACAAACTGTTTAGTGTATCTCTGCCCAGATATTTCAGCTATCTGAGCCAATAAAATAACCTGTTTTTTTTTGTTTTAAACTGTGGGTGTACCATCCCTACAGAAAACTTTAGAAGATTTTAGATAGAAAGATTTAGAAACTCGGAAAGTCAATTGCTACTTACATGCAAGAGACTTTCTGCTTTCAAAATATGCCACATATATTTAATGTACACATTGTACATTTTGTATCAAGTGTTCCAAACAATTCAGGCGTGGCTTTGACCTGCACGGCCATATGTAGATGAACACGCACAAACACTACACACACACACACACACACACACACACCTGTTCTTCACAATTATACTCATGTCGTGTCATATAGACCCAAGAAGACTCCTCAAAGCTCTTGTGGCTGGAAAGGGTTACAAGAGGATTTCTAAAGACCTGAGCCTCCATCACTCTACAGGTCAGGCAGGTCATTTATAAATAAAGCACCATTACTGCCCTCCCAAGTCGGGGAGGTTAAAAAAGAAAATCAAAGTAACCTGGGTTTACACACACAAAAACAACTCAATTCAGTGAGAGGGGTGAGCCTGTTTGGCATGCAGGGATTACTGCAGTCACCTCCAAGTGCAGGAAAAAGCTAAAGAATTGCCGCATGCAATACTGAGCAGAGGCTCTGTTAACCAGCCCAAACATGTCATAACAGGGAATGTGAGAAATCGTAATCACCTTGAAAATGACTCAGAAATGTTTTACATGATGTTATTTTACAGTGATTTGGGTTCATTTTTTATTTCAGCGCCCACAACAAATTACCATGGTCTCACTGACCACCAGGGGACGCTCCGCGTATGACACTGAGAACTCTTAGTTTAGACCATTTATCAATATACATGGATGTATAAAATATTTTGTGGGTTATCATTAAATAAGATACATTCTTTATTATGAAGATCAGATCACGTCAATTGGCAGAATAGCCAGATAGTCTGTGAGAGTGTGGGCCCTTGAGCGAGGCCCTTAACCCCCAGCTCCATGGCCGCCGCTGCAGGTGGCTGCCCTTCACTGCCAAGCTCCCCCTTACCTACATGTGTGTCTGAGTGTCAGAGCAAGATGGGGTAGGTGAAGAAAGAATATTCTATGGGGATCAATAAAGTGTCACAATTCTTATTCATTCATCTAGAAATCCAGATAATTCTAAAGTATTCACAAAATTTTTCCCTCACAACTTATCTACCATCCATCCATCCATCTATCCATCCATCCATCCATCCATCACCATTCGCTAGTCCGGGGTTCAGGTCGTCGGGGTAGCAACTTCAGGAGACACCCCCAGACCTCCCCCTCCCCAGCCACCTCTACCAACTCCTCAGGGGGGACGCTGAGGCGTTCCCATGCCAGCCAAGAGATATAATCCCTCCAGCGCGTCCCGGGCCTGCCGCAGGGTCTGCCCCAGGGCCTCCTCCATGTAGGACGTGCACGCAACACCTCTCCAGGTAGACGCCCAGCAGGCATCTACCACGTCTCTAAAATGTCTCACTGGGTATTGGTACGCACTTCCCAGATATTACTCTCTACCAGTGCCCAAGTACAGAAGATGACATTTCATTCATAGCTAAAATGATCAATCATTCATACAGGAAGCAGACTGAAATGGGATCCATTAGCTGAAACGGACAGAGGATGCTCTCAGCGAAAGTGTCCTTGGCCCCCGCAGTGTTACATCACCATGGTGGCCGGGGGGAGTGCTGGCCTTGGACAGGCTGCCTCGCACACAGAAATACTTTACAGGTGTCTCTAAACCACTATCAGAGTATATTATTAGCCAGACAGCGCCCTGTTCATGAGGATGGTGTCGATGTGTGGAAAGGATGCTTTGCCCTCCGACTCCCCCCGCATCATGACACTGTAGCGTCTGCTGTATGCAAGCGGTAGCTCGGATCGAAGCAGGATGTGGGGAAGGATTGGCGAGTCTACACTGAAAAATGGCTGCAAAATGGGTGTTTGTCTGACAGTTATTAAACTGTGTGTGTGCGTGTGTGTGGGGGTGGAGGTGGGGTCAGGCTTAGGTTAGTCCTTACTTCCTGCTCCCTTTAAATCTGCAGTTAGCCAGTATTTAGGAACAAAGCGGTGGTCTAAATTGCCTGGTTTCCATGATGCCTGTCCCTGAACCGGAGACACTGAACAGGAGCCAGCTGAAGATGAAACCCGGCGCCTCAGGAGACAGCATCAGCAGCAATTAAAGTGTCAGTGTTCAAGGGGAGTTTAAGAGGATCACGAGAGCGTTTCCTCCAAATAACTACAGAAAAAAACGCCACCTGGACTGAAACAGATGGAGAACGTGCTTCTCGCAGACTTCAAGAAGCAAATACTCTTCACTGAATCATTCAAGAAAGCCATGAAATGGGAACAAAGACTAAATTGCAGAACAAATACTGAGATGGTCTATCAGTGTAGAAGGGGAAGAAGAAACTTCTTCTGAAATCCAAGGTGATTCTGTTGGCCAAGCTGAAAAGCATAGTGAATTCCTTTTAACAAGCCGATTACTGGCACAACTTTTTAAAGACCGATTAAGAATTACAGAGAAGAGGCCCAACAGCAGGCATAAAAAACACACTTCTGCTTAAGACTGTAGTGACCTTGTCAGGGTACATCAACACAATCGCATCACAATTTTGGTCTTCATGATTTACAAGTAATATCAACAACAAGCAACATGTGTCGTTACCCCGGTTTAAACGATATGATCGTTTCAAATTAATTCATAAACACAAGTGTCAAAATATTACTGCTTCTAATAGACCATTAGCAACCAGTCCTCAGATGCACACATACTATAAAATAAATGAGCTCCAATGGCCACTGTGATAAACAACCTTTAAGAAAAGGATTTGAGTAGGTTTAAAAACATGTTAATACAATAAAATGAAAGATGTTTGCAAAAACAGATGTAATGAGTAAATAGGTTACGCAATTAAGAGAGGTGCATAAACTGGGAAGTCTAATAGATAACGCCAGATGTCTGGGAATGATTGTGGAAATCCCATTTCAGGTGAGGTGCAACGGATCATCTAGTGGTTTAAAAAGAAAAACCTACTTCAGATAAGCTTGTTGTAAGTTTTAAATCAGGAAAAAAACTCCCCTACACTCTTATCAAAAATAAACATATCTGCTTCATGACTCGGCAGAACTGCACGTTGTAAAACTAGATTTTCATTAAATCAAGAGATTAAGCAAGCATGTATTACATCTGTCACATCCTTCAAATGAGGAGACGTTCTGAGAAATGGAAGGATGCAATTTGGATGCAATTTTAGGGTTTGTGTACAGGTTGTCTATCCTTAAACCAACTTGGTCTCCTAACTGTACCAGCTGAAACCTTAATGGTTCAGTTTGCATGTTAAACTTATGAATACCACTGAAGTGACTGCCATTGAGCAAAGGGATTCTACTCCAACAACTGTGTCACTATTTTATTTTATTTAACCTTTAATTATGTCTTCCAAAAGATCCAATCTTTACCAACGTTACTTCCTACCCCACCAAAAAATTCGTCATACCGACTCAACCATAAAAGAAAAAAGGCACAATTAAATTAAACTACTGAGCATTTAGAATAGCCAAACTTTGTGTTATTCATTGTTTTAAAGGGGATCCAAAAGTTCCAGCAACACAAAACATTACTCCACTAATTACTTAAAAAATGTGAAAATTAGTCTAGAAGTTACTTGTACATTATTTTACAAAAAAAAAAAAAAAAAAAACTTTCTGAGAAAGGCAGCTTTGCCAACAAACCAACGTGAACCCTGGTAACTCCACTGAGGCGATTATGTCACCTTTGTGGTTCCATTTATCTCTGATGTCATCTCGTGCTCCAGGAATCAAAGCTTTTTCCACCAGAAAACAGGAGACTGTTTGATGGATGAAGGAAAGACACAATGTTTGTTTTCCTCCCTTAAGAGAAGATGCCAAGGTCCACAGTCATGTCATGAGAGTTCAGTAGTAGAAGAGACTAAAGTTCTCAATCTAAGAATTAAAACAAAAATCTTTTAACCGACAGGAAAACCAAATTGGATAGACTATAGAGGATGGTCACCCATAATTTCTGACATAAGGACTGGGCCATTATGTTTCCAAGTCAAAAATCCTTTTTGAATGTCAAATCGCATGATTTTCTCTTGTAAACAGTGACTTGTGATCATTACCCATCTCAAGCAGATGTATAAACCATTGCTGTATGCCATTATGAACACCTTTGCACTGGGAAGCATGCCAATCATTACTTTCCCTAAGAGTGCTTAATCTCATTTACAGAAAATCTTTAATGACAAAACAGCTAAAACGTTATGACCCACATTTGGAACACCTACAAAAATTATACATTGCTCGACAGCTATGTTTTGTAAATGCCCCAGATTTCACGCGACCCAAGCCTGCCCGCTCCCTTCAGCCTCGTGTGGGTTTTCCACCCACGATGCAAAGATACACAGTTTCCCCCGCAAGTGATGAAACACTGCCTATGAAAGCTGCCCACAACAGACAGTGCACCCAGACCTCTGCAGCAGGGCCAGGGCAGACCCCGATTCACCGAAACACTTCCGAGTGCTTATGCTAAATCGCACGGGTTCATTTTTTAAATGTGGGTATACACAGGTGGGCTGAATCTTACACAGTGCACCCATGGGTCCAGCCCCCCCCCCCCCATTTCAAACTGTGTTTTGCACTTTACGTATTATGTAAACCCTCCCTTTGCCACTGTTTGCATGTTGCCCTGTATACCTCAATATGGATGATATGTCAAAGCCCACTTGACTTGACATTAACTTGATTCCTTGCTACTGTTTCTATTTTTTTTTACATGTGATCCTCTTGACAAAATATTTGCAAAACGTGAGATTAGGACCAATTTGCTTAGAGTTAAGTTCTAAAATACTAATACTAGTATTACTAGAGTAGTACTAGAGATACAGGTACCAGCATAAATGCAGGCAAACGTGGGCAATTGGAATAACAGGTTAATCTGAGGCCCAGAGTCTACATTTGGCTTCATGCTGCAATCTCACCTCATTAGCATGATTAGAAACACAGATGACATGCTGATACAATCACCTACTTCTGCTACCCAGAGCTGTTCCTGGAAGTCAAATCTCAGAGGAAGGAAAAAAAAAAAAAATTCAAAATTTTTAAAAATGAAGACTCTCAATTAAAAGGGAGAGAGAAAACACAAACCCCCGAAGTCTAGTCATGTTTTTACCAGATGAAGAGATTACCGATAAAGCCGGAAATTAATACAGATAATGTTCTTGTGAAAAAAAAAATCCCTTTTCTTCTTTTCTCTCTTCGTCATTCAAGGGCATTGTGCTCGTGCTGCCCCACGGCTCGACAATAACACTCGAAGCTGTGGGCGGTTCTTGTAAAGAGCCGTCTCTTGAAGAAGTCGGGGGAAAGTAAAGGATGCGGGACAGCCAATGCGCAGGCCTCCGCTGCTGCACTTAATGCACATCTCAGACAACGCTAAAGCCAGCCAGCCCTGCTTCAGAGCATGCCAGTTCAATTACGGCGACGTTTACACAGATGTACAAGGTGCGACATACGTCATTCTAACACTGGATGTGAAATCAGGACACTAACAGACATAGAAGGATCGGCTTCAGACAATGTTAAATGACAAAAGCCTTGGCATCACACTATAATAATCTTCAAACCCTTCATTTTAAGCTACGCATGGAACATCCGCAGAAGCATCTGGACAAGGGAACCTCTTGTATTTGGAAACAAAGGCCCCTAGCATGCAGTAAATGCTTCGAAGAGTCTCCTGAGCACTGAACCCTACTGTGCTGGTGAGTCCCCAGGTGGGTGGTAGGGGGGGGGGGGGGGCCCCAACCCCGGG
>JAODLC010000021.1:16438293-16455839 GCA_026781145.1 Hippopotamyrus pictus
GGGGGGGGGGGCGCGGGGGGGGGGGGGGGGGGGGGGGGGGGGGGGACTCAACCTCCGGACATAGATGGGCCATGATCCAATTACCAGAGGCAGCCTGGAGCAGAAGCAAAGTGCCAGCGCAGGGCTGCTATCCAGATGGGAGGGAAAGGGGGCGGGGGGGTGAGGTCCTAATCCATTTAAAAATAAAAAGACGTTACTGCAATAAAAATAAAGAACCACCTGGGTGGGTGATAACAACTGACTAGAATTTTTAAACATCCTCGCATCCATGGTTAAAATTTGAAAAAGTACCAAATCGCACAAGTACCAAATTAATGGTGCCAACCAGAGGAAGTCACAACACAAGACATTTCCTGCCAAACATGTTAACGTCAGTGACCCAGCATTAACCTCCGTTTCATTTCTTCATTACGTCCACCAAGCAGCTCGCTGCTACTCCTTAATCTAGCAGTTTCCTTGCTCCTTCTAAATGTGCACAAGACAAAGTTAATGCTTTTGTGCAAAATGGCATTAATTACTTTCCAGCAGCATCTATGCAAGAGTTCAGTGTGTCGTTTTCAGACCTCCTACTTCGATCCCTTCTGGAAAAGAACAGGAAAGCAGCTGTGACACTAAAACGGCGCCACATGATCGCACCGTTATGGGAGGAAACGGAGCGACTCAATGCATTTTGTTACATGGTCCAGTTAGACACGATATGCGTGTCAAATCAGACCTGATCGGCCGTGACAGTCCGGTACACCTGGCCTCAAAGCACCCGAATTGGTGCAGTAAAATTGCAAATGTCCAATCTGACAGATGAGAGTTGCTTCCGATTATATGGCAGCAGGGCCACGACTTCCTGTTGGACACTACGGCTGTGCCGCTAACTGCATCCTACCAGTCCGGAACAAACTACCTGCAGCCACGTGACCGGCGTGTCACCACGGTCACACGTGGCCCTCGTCCCCGCGCAAGCGTGGACAATAAATTAGAAATTGCAAATACAATGGCTCAGAAAATACCTGACGTACAATACCGACCATGTGGAAAACTCATCGAAAGCAAAACTGAAGCAAACCATCCAGCTAGCGATCAGCCAGACGGAAAACGACGTGCCTGGCAGTGAAAGCGTTAAGTGAGATCGCCCCTCCAGCCAAGAAATTAAAGGGACCAAACATTCCTTAAATGGCGGAGGTACTTTTTTTTCGTTACTGTTACTTGAATTTACAGATATCCCCCCACTCGCTCGTTAACGGAAATTAAGTTGCGAAACCACGGTACAAAATGTCTTTTCCCAGTGTTTGCTTTATGTTGCGGGCAGCGCAACTGGAGCAAAGAAAAACTTTCTCCCTATTGATATTCCCTTCACCCACTGCTTATAAGCGTGTGATGGGAGGAATCAGCGGCCCTGTACGTCTGAAAAACCAAGAAGCAACACTTAATGAAGAGGACATTATGCCGCGATGATTTAATTACATGCCAACTTTTAAGGAATATTTCCCCGTGTTTGCAACGAATATATTTTACCGTGTTATTTAATCGGCTTTTTCTTGTCCATTCTCCTGTATTAGCGCGAGCAAGACAGATCTTTCACATGTTCAGGAAGACACATTTAACACATTACCTGCTCCTCCTCTGCCGACAAACAGGCGGCCATTCCCCACGTCCGTGTCTGCCTTGTCGATTCGCTTATCCTCACAAATGGCCAGTCGAGCTCCTTCAAGGTTTAAGTAATAAGACGCCGTTTTACACAACCAGAGATAATCGACAGTCGCGTGCGTTTAACTACGGATCACGTAATCGTGCATGGCAGCCACAATAGTCAACCAGTCAGATAAAAAAAAATACACACAACCAGCGCGCTATGAAGTAATTAGTATATTTTGCCTTTTAGCTATGGGCACTTTCCCCAAAATTAATAAAATCACTACAACGATTCGGCTTCATTAAAAAAATGGCATGTGCATCTAGAAAACAGGCTAACTTAGTTATATGCGACCGAGATGGCGAGAACCGTGTTCTTCCGACGACCCTAATTAATCATTTTAGAGGTATGCTAGTTAAAAAGTACGGCACTGCCGAATCCCGGCGTCACACGCACTGGGAAACGGACCTCACTGAGCCCCCGATGTCCCCCTGCTGGTTACACTAGCAGCCCGGGCGCCGCGAGCTCCCCCTCCATTCATAAAAACGCAAAAAAAAAAAAAAAAGGCGGCGCGTCACAGTCTCCGTCACGCGCTCGCGGCCCCCGCGCGCGCAGCGTCGCTCCATTTCCACAAGTTAAGGAGCAGAATGTCGCCGGCGATGCTTGAAGTTAATTACCGTCCACCCCCATTTTCATCGGTAAATGAGCCCCCTCCACCCCGCATCTCGTCACCGTGCCCGCGCTTCCCCCAAGCCTTCCAGAGTTTTTGTACACTTTCTCAGCAAAGACAGCCTCATTTCCTCGGGGGGTGGGGGGGCGCCGAATCGATTTCATGTCGCATGTTACAAGATAAAGTGGAAAAACCCCTCTCCTTCACGAACAATAAGTACATTAAGAGACCATGAAGTTTGAGCTTAGTGCTTTGTTTCAGAGTCATTTAACTCTATTTCCTTTGTAGCCTTTTATTTAATATTTCAGTTCTCATCTGAATGTTTGCGCGAGAAATACGAATATGTTCACAGAAAAAAATGATAAACGGGCTGTTGTTTGCTTTTGAGATAACCTTGTAAATATAGTATGAGTTATTTACTTTTAAAGTTGTAATTTCTTATTCCAGTGTTAAAGTTTTCTGATGGTGTGTGACTGGTTCTGATGGTTGGGATTTTGCCCATGATCAGAAGGTTGCCGGTTCAAATGCTACAGTCGGCAGAGTGATTTCACCATTAGGCCCTTGAGCAAGACCCTTAAGCTCAGTTGCTCCAGGGACTGGCTAACCCTGCTTTCTCGGTTGTGCATTGCATCAGTTTTAATCTTATGCATAAGAACAGCTAGAAGGTGCATCATGTCATCTGCTTTTCCCCCATTTACTGGAAACTGCATCTTATAGTGAGACACCTTATCCCATTTTCACTGTAAGGGCCCCCATCAAAGGTATTTTTCTCTCCATCACACTACACCATGTTTGCTGACTTAGAAAGGCACTTCATGAGGAATTTCTACACGAAAGGCACCCAGGGGGAACCTCAAATGTACCCAGCCGTAAGGGCACCTTATATGGCATTGCGTCGCATTTTCTCGAATGGAGAGGCATCGATTAGGACAATTCCCCACATTGTCACACATGGACTGCCCCACTAGAAAGGCGGCTGTTTGGACACTGAGTCATGTTTTTCCACTGAAAAGGGCACCCTGTAGGACACTTAGTCATGTAGGCGAGGTAGAGATGCCACTTCAGAACAGCACCCTTTTACATTGGAAGGGCACGATACAAAGCAATGCATCCCACTTCCTCCACCAGAAGGGCACTCAACATCACATTTCCTTGCTGATCTCAGGCACCTGAGATGCTGGGCTGCCAACTCTCATGCATGACACACCTTGAACCCTTTATCTTGCACTAGAAATCTTACGGCAAATCTGTATTACTCCATTATAAACCTAAAATTAGCTACTTCAAAAGCATCGGTGCAGTTTGCGAACCCTACAGACTATTTTTAAGGTAAGAAACGTACATAGGCCTACATGTAAGTAAATGTGCATCCGTGTGCGTAAGCACAGGCACGCATGTGAGTCTGAAGTTGAAAAACTAGCCAGATGACCAAAGTTGGCAACCCAGTAGATGGCACTAAATCATGATGTGAAGGGCAACCAATGGCAGCGTGTTCGCCACTTTAAAGGGCACTTTAGCAACGTTTTTTCCAGGCATGGGGGCATTGGGAGGGTCGCCTCCCTGATTGAATAGGCTAGGCCAATGTGACTCAGTCGTATGCCGCTTTGAACAAAAGCAACTCCTAAATAAAAGTAAATGTAACTTTTGTTGGTTGGTGCTGTGTCGGGTTCTTGAATTAACACTGTAGTAGCTTTTAAATTGAAAATTTTAATTTTCCGGAGTGTGTTATGTGGAATAGGCTATTGTGCTGCCTGAGGCAAAGCTCACAATTAGAGTGAATTTCATGTCGGGGAGTGAAACAAATTGCACAACATAAGGTGATGGGAAAATTCCTGTCTGAACTGTATGGCAGCTGATGGTGAAACGTAAACACCACGAAGCACTTCATGAAGCACCATTTGGCCGTAACTCGTGAACCAGGGTAAACGGATGGTGTGGATATTGGCGTGTGTTCCGCTCAGTGAAGACGGTGTGCTATGATGGACCCTGATTTATTCATGTTGACTTGTAAAGAAGGAGAACCTAAATATCAACAGTAATAGAACCAAGATTTAATTTAAGCAGAGTTCTTGCTGCATGCTGATTGGTTAGTCTCCTATAATCATGTATGTGTCACTAATGTTAATTTGAAACAGCTAGATGAGTCCTTCCATCAAGGAAACAAACCAAAGCACAAGAATTGAATTATTTAACCAAGCAGGGGAGCCTATCAGTTTTAAAATAGTTTGTAAAACCTGAAGTAGCTCAAGTTATCCTTCCTGACATGGATTATCTGATCACCCTATATCAACAACCTTGATGTTACAATCTGAACTGAATCAGAGGCAAACCAAACCCACAACTGTTATGAACTTTATAAATGCAAAGAAATTAGATTACTGTAGGGCATGTTGCTTTAATTTCAGGGTAAAGGGATTGAATATATAGAAGTAAAACAGAAACAAACATGTTTCCTGGAAGAAGATATACCCCTTCATGTTAGGGCAAGAGGAAAGTCCCCTTGCCCCGACCATGCGTCAGTGAGCCCCCTTGGAGAGCAGACCTGACACCCCTGAGGGAAGCGGGAAGCAATTTTATGGGCAATCATTACTGATGGGAGATGTGAGAAAGCGAAAGCTGTCACTCAGCATTTTGGAAGTGGACAGAGGAAGTCACATGACCGCACACTATAATGTCAGTCATAACAAAATGTGTTTTTGCTTGTTAGGAAGGAAAAACCACTATGTACAACCAACATGTATAATGTAATGACAGCCCACAGTTCTTACCCCAGCTGGTAATTACCTCTTTAACCAGGCTAAGGTCTGGTAAGCGCTACTTCTGTCTCTCAGTGAGAACTAGGTGGCTCAGAAAGACCTACTACCATCAGACTACTCAACACGTAACTGACAGCTGTAATTAAACACTCGCTTCTTACTCTACTCATACACTTTACTGTATCTGGTTTTCCTTTCATTTCTCTTTATTCCCAGTATAACCATACTGTTCCTGATCTATTACTTATTTATATACTGTTACTTTATGCCTTATTGTTTTTCACTAATTCCTACTATGGTGGAGCTGACTGCCTTTCATTTCTCTGCAGGTTATAATCAGACTGTAAACCTTACCTGTGGCAAATAAACACTTAATGACACTTGAACTGATGTGAAACGTTAGCATCAGCATACCAAAGACCATTAATTACATTACAGTGATATTAAAATGAGTCTTCTTGAGCTCCATTAACTGAAAGCAATTCAATTCACCATGCTCATATCCATCCTATATCCCAGCTACAAGACTCCGATGCTGACAGATTCCGTACGGTGCTGGTAGGCACAGGTCATGTTAGAGCTTGTATTTTTCATTGGGACTGTGCTGGCATAAGCCCTTCCATCTGGGTCTCCCCCATACACAAGAAAGCAAGAAGTTTGAAAACAGGGCCCTCCGGGAACCATGACTTTTGAAGCTGTTCCTGGAAAGTGCCTGGTGACTCATCTGCAGACTCACCCACAGCCCGGTGGTGAAGGCAGCATCTCTACCCTCCCCCTCCCCCTCCCCCATGCAGCATCAAAGGAGGAGGGTAACACTCATTACCCATGATATGGGGGTTGACCAGACCTGACACCACAATTTATGAAATCCCTCCCCACTCTGGTACCCAAAAAAATGGGCTGTTAGTTCCTCCTGTCCCCTGAACCCCAGTCATTCTCCCCTACACATTATACACACTTCCATTACCTTCATAAACTTTAAATAATATTTAAAAAAAAAAAAAAAAAAACACCCTTGAAAGTTAGAGTATAACCACATGTGGTATATTTGACAGCAGGTCACTGAGATTTCCCTTGTGTGTGGCCACATCTTCTGGGCACTTTCAGGTTGACAGTTATCATGTCTATTTTTCCAGTTCATAGATTACTCAGATTACAGTGGTACCTCAGAACTCGAATTTAATCCGTTCAGAACTCCGGATCGAATCCTAAAAAATTCGAGTTCTGATCGAATTTTCCCCATAAGAAATAATGGAAAACCAGTTAATTTGTTCCCGCCCCCAAAAAATTACACCGAAATATGTTTTTCTAGCATTTAAACACAAAATGAACCGGACAAAACAAGAAAAGCATATACTGTACTAAGCACATTTATCAAAACAGAAATTTTAAAGTAAGAAAATAAATGTATCTAAACAATGTGTCCTGCCCCGATTGTCCGCTCCTTCTGTGTGCCACGCCCCCTCATTAACCTCGTGTGGGATCCCCATGTGATCAGCTGTTTCTGGTTGTTGTCATTAGTCCTCTGTATTTAGTCCGCGTTTCAGTTTGTTTCCCCAGTTCGGTCATTGTATTGTCTGTCTGCGTTTTGCCTGCCTTGCCTGTAATTAAACCCCGTATTCCCCGACACCCTGACGTCTGCGCCTTTGTCTCCGTTCTGTCCCTGCGCTGCAGGACAATATTATTAAAATTAAATGTATTTAATTATACATTTGTTTATTATTAATATTAGTACACAGGATTATAAATATCAGCTGAAGCGTTTGTCAGCTGAAGCGTTACCATTTGTTTCCACTGAGAGACGTGCCACATTTCCCCGCACGTACAAGTTATCTTAGGTCGGCGTTCACGGTTTGACTTCTGAGATTCAGATTGAGTTCTAGGTAATTTTTTTTGAACTGCTTGGTTCGACTTTTAAGAAATTCGAGTTCTAATGAGTTCGAGAACTGAGGTACCACTGTACTTCTGGGATCAGGGCTGCCGACCTCCCACCAAACACAGAAAAGCTACGGCTTCCTGAGGCGTCATCTTGCTGCCAACTGGTCGGAAACCCCTCTCCACAACAATGGCCACCTCAATCCATCCAGAGAGACGACACCAGCTCACAATGAAGCTGGGTGCTGACAGCCAATGCCACCGGTACCAAACATGCTACCTGAGCTCGCAATTGCATTTTCGGTATGGACGTTTGGTCACCCTGCACTCTGTCAACACCCACACCCTAAATAATGTACATAAAAATGTCCCGCTCTGCACCTAGTTCCTGCTGGCCACGGTTCTTCCTGTTAACAGCCACTGGACCCATAGGACCTTTCATCATAGCCAAATACTTTCAAATGACTTAATATACACCAATGACATTGAGGACACACACACACACACACACACACACACACACACACACCATCTCTGCTGTGCTTCTTCCAGCACCTGGAACACCTCAATGGGTCAACATACTGACCGGAACCAGGTCGGTGCTCCATGTAAATAATTCAGTGGTCTCTCTCAAGCCTGCAGTCGTTGGCATTAATAGGCAGCTGGACACCATCTCCCCCCCCCCACCCCTTACCAGGCCCCGAGTATGGTCCTCCAGTCCAACCACTCAGATGGTGTCTCTGCAAAGAGCACTCAATTAACCAGCTGGATAGACTTTGTAATGGGTGAAAAATACAAAAGAAAACTTTATTAATACATTAGTATGCACACTTAAAACAACAAAATTTGAAGATAAAATCCAACAGTTTAAAATGCCGAGACAGAAATATCAAATATACTATGTACATGCATAGGTTCTAAATTCCATTCATTCCAAGGGTGGAGTTTGCGTTAACACACTGGGGTCACATGAGTTCCAGCTCAGTTCCAACCCTGTCGCACTTACATGCAGGTCCAGAGAAGGATACGGCGCCCTGTATGAACAGGACTGACCTGTAAAGCGATGTGGAGGTCAGGTGACTGCCACGTTAAAGCCTTAAATGGTATGATGATGTCACCTTAGCGCTCGTTGACTGAGTGTGGCCCAGCTATGTACCCTCACGTGCCCTCAAATGAGACAAAAGGCAGGAAGCAGAGCCCCCCCCAGCTCAGCTCTGCATTCGAGGGTTGGCGGGGGCGTCGCTCCGTGGCTGCTCCTCCGGGGTCGACAGGTGTTCCAGCTCGTAGCGGCCATTTGGGTCAGCCTGCCGCACCTCTGTGGAGACCTTCTTATGCTCCAGGATCTGCTGGAGCTGGTGGCTGGCGTAGTCAGGCTTGGTAACGAGGGGATTCGGGGGCACCTCCACGCCCAAGATGTCGGGCACCATGTAGGGTCGCAGCCAGCCCACAAGTGGGGTACTGCCGGGGGTGTAATGTGTTTGCCGGTGGTAGAACAAAAGCCCATCCACCTGCAGGGGGCAGCATCAGGCCAGAATTAAAACCACCCCTTAAGAGATCAGGCCAGAACCCCACCCTCCTTCCTCAAGGCAATCTGAGCCCCACCTTGAAGCTGTACTCCACTGAGAGCGCCTGTCGGATGGACTGGGCAGAGCAGTCGATGCTCTGCAGACTCACGAAGCGAAACTGCAGTGAGAGACGGGCAGAATTCACGTCACCGGCCAGGCGAGGTCAGAGGTCAGAGAGCATGCCCGCGATGCACGGGACATACCGGGTTACGCTTGCCGATTTCAGACAGGCCTTCGGTCTCCTGGACCTTGGACTGCAGCCAGTAGAATCGGAACTCCGTCTGTTGATGTACAGTGACATGACAGACAGAAGACGTCCTTCAAAAAACCACCCAGACACCAGGTTACAGTCACATCATTAAACTGTCACAACCCAGGCAGACTCAGCTACTATATAAACTATGGATAATGGTTCATCAATTGGAAAAAAAAAAAAACTGTACCACAGACAACCTTGACTGAGAAGCAGGTATACACTTTCTAAATTATCCATCTGTCCATTGATCTCCTGACCGCTTATGCTGGTCAGGGTCACACGGTGGCATAAACAAATCCATAACAATTTCATCGCAAATTACATTTCTGGGGCAGCATAGTAGCCCTCAGTGAGTAGAGCTGATGCTTTGATGCTTCACACTTTCGGGAGACAGGGTTCAACATGCAGTCGCGACGACTGGCATCTCCAAATTACCCCTAGTGCGTGACTGTATGAGCCCTGCGATGGACTGACATCCCACTCCTGGGGGCACTCCAGGGTCACGGAGACACAGCGAACCCTGAGTTTGTTGTCAGATTGTCCATCACAGTCTGGTTTAGATAAGCCACCGGAAAAAAGGGAAAAAAAAAAAAAAAAGAAAAACAAGGAGAGGCTTCAATGAACAGTCATGTCTGCCAAAAAGATCACTGCTGTCAAGGGGAGTGAATGCCCTCCAGGAGCCGCACTCCTCCTGAAACACTCCGGAAAATCATCACAGGCCCCTGGCAAGGACTTCTGCCCTTTGGCAGGCGCAGTAGATTACGGCGCTCCAAAACAAGCAGGTAAGGGAGGGATTCCTTCCCGTAATGCTGTCGCCTTCACGCGTTATCCCACTATTCCTTGCCCTGACATGCACCCCCCACACTTTTTCTACGTTTATCATCTTGACGTCCACATTAAATCGACCAGACTGTCTGTGACCATCATCCTAAGCACGGGCGCATGTATGTGGGCCATTGACAGGTTCCTTGTGTGCGTGAGCAAACTTGGCCAATACACCCAATTCTGATTCGAGACACTGATCAAAATAAAGGTTGGAAGGTGGATTGAACTGTAAGCAAAATGGTAACTGAGCATAAACCTGCATATCCAGACTCTCTCTCACACACACACACACACACGGTCTTACCGGACAATCGTACACAGGATGACCTCTCCAGCACATCACGTCCAAAATATAGTAAGTCCGGTCGACTTCGCTGAAGATACAGTCCAGGATTGTGTAATCTGCTGGGACACGTTCCTTAACTGGCCCCAATTCCACTACAAAACCATCTTCAGTGCTATACATCATAATTATACAGTGTCAGATGCAATGTTACTATAATACCATTTTACCACAATGAAAAAAACTGCAAAGCATTAACTTTGCACAAGATTATATTGACTTTCATTCTAATCTGTGACACATTCAGTTCTGTCTTATACTATGCTAGACCTCTTCATGGCACTCAGCCGGAGAAACTTGCATCCCACGAGTGCCAAGCTGCAAAGCAGGACAACAGGCTGGTGAGGTGCTTCACAGAGCCTGGCCCCGTTACCTACGGCAGGTGGAGCACGGCGTGCTGGAGAAAACAGCTCCATCACTAAGGGTCAGGCCTGCATGGCCGATATTCCGCTCATGGTCATTATTTTAAATGAAATGAAGTGTGTTTGAAAAAAACATGACATTTTCGCAGCTGACGAAAATGTCATTTTAACTATTAGGAAAAGAAATTGACTTTTACTTTACTGAGCATGTATCAAAAGTGTACAAATGAGGCAAACTGCACGTTACAAACCAGCGGCGGTCGTGCAGCAAACTAGGAATAAGAGCAGCTTCCGATGAATGCCCAGATTCAAGTGTAAGCAGTACTGGAGCAAGAGCGAAACTGTTATACACTTTCTTTGCCAAATAAAACCACTTTCCATCAGGAAAAAAAAAAAAAAACAAAAAAACAAGGACACCACAAACTCGTAGAGAGACTCTGCTGCATACAGGAGTTTTCCTTCCTCATGCAGACTTTATATATCAGCCTACGACCTTCAGAATAACAGCGCCAGAGACTCACAGCCTCCATTTTGCTGGCGGGGGGTGGGGCTGATTGCAATAACAGTTATGATGTATTATTTTATTTATTTTTTTACATTTTAATAAACATACTCTGGAGATCATGTCACAACCCCCCCCCCCCCACTGGTGACCCCCATTTTTGGGCCCTGACTTAGAGGATGAGGAAGAAATACCTTTTCCCAAGGCGGAATTGTGCCTGTTGCCCCCGGGCAGCAGGGACGGGAAGCGGTTGATACAGTAGCCGCTTTTGGTGAAGGCTGCCGTCGATCCCTGGTGACAAAGCAATCATCATTCCGAAGAACAATCGAGGTCGTCTACTAAACAGGCTCTTCCCGGGAATTTGCCACACGAGTTTCTCACGGACTGGAAATGACTGTACGTCACGTCTCCAAAGCAGGATTAGAAGGCGTGTCTGAGGAAATTACACACTGGCAAACAGCCTATGTGGATTTGCTTCAGTGTAATAAGCAGCATTCTATATAAATGAGAGGACATCCATCAGTCATAATATGAGGAAACAACGCAGAATCTGCTTTGCCTAAGTACACTGGAGTCACGCTGTCATGTGTTGTTATAATTGTTAAAAATTGTGATGGCTGTCATGTTGCTTCACAGTTATATCTGCTTTGCTACGAAGTTCAAAATCTGCCTCGTCTCTCCAGATAAATCGGAGACGCGCGAGATCGAGGGGCCGCGACCCCGAGGGGACGGCAGAGGCGCAGAAGCCATGTGACGTCGCTCACCTTGGAGGCGACGATCAGAGACCTCTTCCCAACAGGACAGAGCACCAGGAGCCACTCTGTGTCCAGCTCAGGTGGCACGTCCACCAGCCACTCCGACAGCATCAGCTTTATGAACGAGTGTGGTCAATAAGAGATTAAACTTTAACAGCGTTTATGCAGGCTAAGAGAAAACTTCACTATAAGAATGTGACTGGCAAAACATCGTAAATACTCTGAAACCACAGTATGAATCAAACCTGATACTGCCAAGTACTGATGTACTAAGTGCACTTCATCACCATAAAGGTTTTCTGAGTACCCTACACTGCAGTTCGGGTGTAATTCATATTCGTTGTTTCACTACCAATGCGCCCTCTTGTGGTCAGGAAGGATAATAGAATGACCGCAAATCGTTTCACAATGTGGCAATTTTAAAAAAAAAAACGACTGGGAGGATAAACGGTGACGTGAATAAATGTCTCAATGTAGAAAGTCTGATATGCGTCTTAGAATTACACCAATTCTGCTATGTAACACTGAGGATCTGTCTCCTACTAACCTGGTTGGCATAATGCCTTGGTAGCTTCTTCCTCTGCTCTATTTCCATCTCTTCGTCTTCCTCCTCCTCCTCTCTCGCCTCTTCATCGCTGTCATTCCCCGTCCAGTCCCCATCCGCCAAGCGGCGAGCATGGTTTACATAGTTCAGTCTTTTTCTATAAGAAGACACGTGTGGTTAAGAGATTAGGGTGAGAGGAATTGTAGTTCAAAGACAATCCCAACCAAGCCCGGAGATGCCGCTAACATACAAACCATCACTCTGGTACAGATGTCAGTGTATTTAGGACAAGTGTGCTACACTCATTCAGTCCCTGTAGGGATTTATGTTTTAGAGATTATTAAAACGTTCATGAGAGCATAGCAATTAATGATGGAGCTGACAGCCCCAAACAGACTGTGACTCGTGATCAAAGGCGTGACGTCAAGGAGATCCTGGCTGTCCATAATGCACATGCAGCCTGGGACAGTGGGATTTTTGCCAATTGACCAATTTACTTACAACATGTCTGGCCTGTCTCTATAAATAGAAATGAAAATGGAATTTTAAGGTCCCCTAGATATACCGATCACCAACGATCGCTAAGGATTAAAATTTGCTAAGGATGATCCCCCACTGAGTACCTATCCCTTGAAAAGTGTCTACATGGCACTGCTTGTAAGTACTGCAGTCATTGCTGCAGATGAAATAAGACTGCAATGATGGCGTAACGGGAGGTCCCAGAGATACGAAGAAGCCCGAAATCGGCTACTTTTTCTGCAGATCTAGGAAGCGCCGCCGCCTCTCGTCCTGTTCCAGGGCGCTGGAACGGCTCTTGTACTGCGAGAGCCGCGGATGGGGCGCTGATGTGCTGTTGGGCTCCACGGATACCGAGAAACCGGCACCGATGCTCCGAGTGAGCTCATCCATCGCCGACCGGTCACCTGGGCCGAACGAACAAGCATCGGTTAGGAAATCCCGATCAACATACCGGTGGGACAGTCACAACGGGGCAACTGCTGTTCGATTTTTAAATTAAGTTCATCAGTTGTCAGATTATTGCAGATGACGGTGCTTTAGGTGAGTCCCAATCTGCTGGCATCACACATTATACTTAACTACCGACGACTAATGGAAAACAACATCAACGGTGCGCATCGGGAGCAACCGAATACATAACCTAATATTAAAGACACGTGTAGGGATAAAACGTTACCGAAACGCAATCGCATTGACTAGCAACTTAAGCAAACGAGCGACCATTTATTTTGATCGTATTAACATTATAAATAAAAAGCATCCATCAAGCTACCAGTCTCGCCAACAAAGCTGCAAAGTGTAATCAATGTTTAATATCCTATATAAACCGAACTGACTATTTACCTTCTACGAATTTGTGCTGAAGAACAGCGGTGGGCCCAGGTGGCGTGAAAGGCCGTAGGAAATCAACACGGAGTTTTTCAGGAGCGCACCATTCGCTGTACGACAAAAAGCATTTCCTGAGTTTTTCGGCCAGTGCTGTATGAGAATGAGATGACAGTGTTTTCAGTTTAATTTAAAAAGGTATCACGCGGTTCAAGGCGTAATTATAGCACATTATATAGTTAAAGCATGTTAAAATAAATATTTCGACTTTTAATCAATATGCATTTTAATCTGATTTTAAATATTCATGCAAAACCGATTTGCTGAAGAAATAGGAATTGTACAATACAATGAAAGGTCGGGAGAGCTGTAATTGCTGCAATCGGAAGATTCTTAAAAAGTCAAACTTTATAAATAAAACAGTTATATGCAATAAAAAGAATTTTGACTTTGTCAATGTATTGCCTATAATTTCTGATACATATTAATGCTACCTGGGTGAATAAAAAAATATCAATTTCCAGTTCCATTAAAAACGTGATTTATGGGTGACTCCAAACATTTTAAATCTATTTTTTGAAATTTTATTTAAAGAAAAGTATTATATTATCAAGTAGCCGATGTACGTGTCAAAGCATATTCCTTTCCGCCTGTAAGCGGCAGTGTAGTTGTTATTCTTCTTGCACAGAAAGGGGGAAAATCCTTTAATAAAAACTTTCCTCGATTGTCCCTACCCTCACGTCACGGAAAGAGTTACATTGTTACTTGGTGGAGATATAGGGCATTGAGAGATACGGTCCCGGCATAACACGAAAAAGTCTATTTTATTCTGCTAGTACAAGGGATAGACAGCACCATCTATATGCATAGGTGTCCTTAAAATGGAGCAAGTTTTCAAAAGGACGTGGATTGAGCCCACAATGCACTAGGATATTATCACATCTCTCTTTTCTTTTCTGAGCACTTGTGCTTTAGGTTGGAAGGAAAGATTGCACCGTTTTGGTGTCGTGTTTTCTTTTTGCGTATTTGGGATGTACAACACGCCGTCTCCCTGTTTTCCCGAAAACCCTGCTCGATTTTCTGGATTAGCCATCAGATCGCCAGTTTAACAGGCAGCTCTGGGATAAGAAGAAGCGATTTACTCTTTACTTGGTGGGATTAACTTTTGGATTTACCGCGGCGCCGCATCAATTCTTAATCTACATTTTTGGGGATATATAGATACATGGGTTTTTTTCTGTCTTAAGGATCCAAACAGTAAATGAAGTTAAGTTCGCTTCAGACGAGATGTAATGCAGGAAATATTTGAACAGATATCTTTAGAGGTAAGGTTTACTATCCGAGAAACGCACATATATTATATTTGCAGAGATATAGTTGGGGCATTATGAAACTGTCTGAGTTTCCTGTTTGTGATGTTTACGGCATTAACGGGCCATCGATCTGAGCTCTGATCCGTCCAGCGCAGACATTTAACCCAAGTTAGTGGTATTTACAGCCACTTTCGTGAAATATAGCGACCATATTCGAAAACTCAAGTCTGACCTATTTGAAGGAATAGCCTGATTAAATGAGGCTGAAGAGCAACCCATTAAAAATAAGCCGAGAATTCAGTGCTGCGCTTTAATTCCATGCTTATGAGGTCAGTCCATTTTTATACCAGTGTGTAAAATAAGCACTACTGGATAATGTATTTCGAGAGTTTCTGACTTGCAATAAGAAAAACTACATTACAAGCGATCTGGTCCTGTTGAATTCCTAGTCGTGAGTGTTAGTTATATTTAGTAACGGCACACATCTGGAAAGAGGAATGCTTTGCACTAAGTTTTAGTCTTCAGCTAACTGAGATGAATGATCACCGATTCGGTTGTCTTTGAGAAACAAACCTGTATAGCGAGTTAAAGCCTAGAGCTAGATTTTATCTGGCTAGCTTGAGCCGCCATAATTAAAAATACATGGATTTTGTTGCACCTTAAGTCTTGGCGGTTCGAACAGGTGTAGAGCCAAGTGCTGGCCTGGAATTTACAGCAGCTGAATGTGAGGTTTTTGGTTTTATATATGTTAGTAGACTAACTCTGTCCAGGGAACAGTGCAATGATCTGCTGCTTTAAGGAGGAAAGGGTTTCAGTCTAAACTGTTTTTGTTTTCTGAGATCACAGACAAAGCAAGTTTTCCGTCAAAATGTCACTAAGGGCCAAAGCACTGTACACCTTTCAAAGTGAGAACAAAGACGAGATCAATATCCAGGAGAATGAGGAGCTGGTTATTTTTGACGAGAGGCCTGTAGATGGCTGGTTACAGGGTGAGAACAGTCGAGGGGAGAGGGGCATCTTCCCAGCCTCCTACGTGGAGATAATCCGCCCACGCTCCAACTCCAACATAACGGACAACTCACTGAGCCCTGCAGGGTCTCCGGGAAATGACTCCTCCTATTTCCCCTCTACCCCAAACACATCTTTACGCCTGCCAAGCTATGAAGATGATGACTGGGATGACTGGGATGACTGGGATGATAGTTCAACAGTGGTGGAGGACGGGGATCCTCGGCAAGGTGTTGGGGCCAACGGCCATGCACACCAGAGCTCCTACACCAACCCCAACGTCCACTATCGGCCCAAGCCCCACATGGAACGACAGGATAGCATCTCTAGCTCCCGAAAGGGTAGCATGGTGGGCCGCAACCTCAACCGCTTCTCCAGCTTCGTCCGGTCGGGCGTGGAGGCCTTCGTACTGGGTGACGTGCCCATGATGGCCAAGATAGCGGAGTCGTATACCATCGAGATGGGCCCGAGGGGCCCCCAGTGGAAGGAGAACCCTCAGCCTTTCACGTGCTCCATCGAGGACCCCACCAAGCAGACGAAATTCAAGGGCATAAAGACTTACATCTCCTACAGGGTGACACCAAGTCACACGGGACGACCTGTGTACCGCCGCTATAAGCACTTTGACTGGCTCTACAACAGACTGCTGCACAAGTTCACCGTCATCTCCGTGCCGCACCTGCCAGAGAAGCAGGCCACGGGACGCTTCGAGGAGGACTTCATCGAGAAGCGCCAGAGGAGGCTGATCCTCTGGATGAACCACATGACGAGCCACCCCGTGCTGTCACAGTACGAGGGCTTCGAGCACTTCCTCATGTGCGCCGACGACAAGCAGTGGAAACTGGGCAAGCGGCGCGCAGAGAAGGACGAGATGGTGGGCGCCCACTTCATGCTCACCTTCCAGATTCCAAACGAGCACCAGGACCTGCAGGATGTAGAGGAGCGGGTGGACACCTTCAAGGCCTTTGCTAAAAAGATGGACGACAGCGTGATGCAGCTCACTCACGTGACCTCTGAGTTGGTGCGCAAGCACCTGGGGGGGTTCCGCAAGGAGTTCCAGAGGCTGGGGAACGCCTTCCAGTCTATCAGCCAGGCCTTCACGCTGGACCCGCCGTACAGCTCGGACGCCCTAAACAACGCCATCTCCCACACTGGCCGCACCTACGAGAACATCGGGGAGATGTTTGCCGAGCAGCCAAAATATGATCTTTTCCATATGCTGGACAAGCTCTCTCTCTACCAGGGTCTGCTGGCCAACTTTCCAGACATCATTCACCTACAAAAAGGTAAAGCCTCCTTTTTAACTTTTATCTTCTTGAAAACTTAAATGGAGGCATCCAAGACTGTTGTAAATTTAAAAGAAACACATTCATTTATATTTGTTGTTTTATATATGGATTTAAGTCAGCTGTCATCCTTTTTAGTAGCCTGATGTCCCTTTGATGAGATTATTGAACACATTATTTTCAAGGATCATTTTAAGAATAAGGTTAAAGGTCAATGAATCTAGTGGATATGGAGAGATTTCCGATGTCTAGAAGTCAGAAGTAAACATGGCATTAACATTTGGCATGAATTTCCTGGCTCACTGTGGTGTCACGCACCGTGTTTTTATCCAGTCATCTCTGGAGGACATTAACATGGGCTAAAAAATACAGATTTTTGTCTCCAGAAGATTGGAGCCAAAAGATTTTCCAAAGATGATGACCTTACAATGAAAAGGAAATGAGAAATTACCCTTAAATCTTTTTTTGTACTTGGTAAGCGTGTGTGTATGTGTGGGGGGGGGGGGGGGGTTTGC
>JAODLC010000021.1:16460817-16548949 GCA_026781145.1 Hippopotamyrus pictus
GTGTGGGTTTTCTCCATATACTCCTTTGACTTAGCTGGGGCCAGTGTCTGCGTGGAGTTAGCATGTTCTGCCCATGTTTGTGTGAGTTTTCTCCATGTACTCCTCTGAATTAGCTGGGGCCAGTGTCTGCGTGGAGTTGGCATGTTCTGCCCGTGTTTGTGTGGGTTTTCTCAATGTACTCCTCTGAATTAGCTGGGGCCAGTGTCTGCGTGGAGTTAGCATGTTCTGCCCGTGTGTATGCAGGTCTCCTGCAGGTACTCTGGCTTCCTCCTGCAGCCACCTAGTCAAATCCCCCTTGGTCTGTGATTACCTGTCATCGTGTCCAGGGTGTCTAATGACTAGTGCCCTTTACTCCTGCTAAAGGAAATTGCAAGCAGATTGCTGAGTCTGGACTAAATCACATTAGTTGATTTAACACACAAGTCGTTTTTAAAACCAAGATGGAGTCCTAAAGTCCTTTTGATAAAATTAGGTTTTTGTTTTACCCAGTCTTCAGTGCTGCTGCTTGGTCTAAACCAGTGTCCCGTTGCAGAGATTCCTTTGCTGCCCCGCAAAGGGTGAATCCATCACAGGAGGTAGATGAGGAGCTTCTCCACCATGCCAGCAGGAATATATAGCTGCCCGTCCAACAGGCAGTGTTTTGATCCGGTGTAACGTGTGCGTCTGGTGTGCAGCCACCGCACTTGGTCATTGCGTAACACCAGCATTCCTGCTCAAATGGGTCTCAGCCCCCCAGGCCAGGCCTAGCTAGAAATGGTGTTATACCACCCCCCCCATTCCCTCCTCTCCCTCGCTCCCCTGTTTGTAGTGTCTGCTGCTACCTTGTCTGTTCATGTGGAAAAAGCATTAAAGTGGGTCAGAGGCAGGGGCTGCTTCTCACTGTGGCTTCGTGAGGCCTCTGTGCCCACCGAGACCACAGGGCCGGGGTGGGAGGGGGTCCAAACCCATAAGCCGTTAAAATCTTAAATTAGATTTTTTTGTCGTCTTAAGTGTAGGCATGTTTCGCTGTACGTTAAAGAAGATTTTTCTTATTAGCAGATATAAGGTCAGCCCCCCCCCGTTCACAGTTTTAGGTCTCCACAAACACATTTATTACGTGCTAAACTCTGGGCGTCGGCACATATGAATATGATTACAGTAACAGCTCTCCTCAGCATGGATTACACTGGCATTAAGGAATCTGACCCCTTCAGCACTGCTGTGGGCGTCTGAGTGTTTCTATGTGTGTGTGTGTGTGTGTGTGTGTGTGTGTGTGTGTGTGTGTATGTATGTGTGTGTATGTGTGTATGAGTCTGTGTGGGTCTGGATGGAGTGTGTGCGTGTGTGTGTGTGTCTGACTGTCTGCATCTACGTGTGTCTATGAGTCTGTCTGACTGTCTATGTGTATGTGTGTGTGTGTCTGACTGTCTGTATCTACGTGTGTCTGAGTCTGTCTATGAGTCTATGTGTGTGTGTGTGTGAGTCTGTGTGGGTCTGGATGGAGTGGTTGTGTGTGTTTGTGTGTCTGACTGTCTGCATCTATGTGTGTCTATGCGTCTGTCTGACTGTCTGTGTATGTGTGTGTGTGTCTGACTGTCTGCATCTACGTGTGTCTGAGTCTGTCTATGAGTCTATGTGTGTGTGTGTGAGTCTGTGTGGGTCTGGATGGAGTGTGTGTGTGTGTATGTGTGTGTCTGACTGTCTGCATCTACGTGTGTCTATGAGTCTGTTTGTTCGTCTGTGTGTGTGTGTGTGTGTTTTTGCCTCTGCTCTGACCCGGTCCTGGGCCTTGCAGTATTACCCTCAGCAGGCTCCCTGAAGTGCCCTCTGGCCCAACAGTGAGTGGGGCGTCTGGTCCGTTTCTGACTGTGACTCAAGTCTCAACCAGCATGATTCCAGGTCCTGCTTCGTCAATTAGTGGTAAATGAAAGCAGAGACTGTCAAACAGGAATGTGCCAGACCGGGCTGCTTTAATCGAACCTGTCTTTTTTGCCGATGGCTGAAAGAGGGCACACTGCCATCCAGCATCTACCCGTCCTTCCCGCCGTGGGTAAACGCATCAGCAAGTGAAGCAGTTCTTCAAGTAGTATTGGTGCTTTGGTTACTTGGGGGTGTGTCCGTCTTTCCAGGGCGGGCAGAGTGGGAAATTGCTATGCTGATTAGCCTTGTTGAGCTATGTGCTGTCAGTTGCTTTGGCGAGAGTTCAGGTATTGATGGTTAGTTACCAGGGAAACCCGCAACATATATCTGTCAGATATTTTCATTCATGAATTCAGGTTGGAACGCATGAATGCCAGTCATGTAGGTCTGTTGCTTAGTGTCATACTTTAAATTGGTAAGTAGCTGGAAGAAGAACTGGTGGGTTTACCTCCATCTTGTATGACGTAAACTGAACAATACCAGTAGCGTCACAATGTCGAGTGTTGAGGCGTTTTGTTTGTGTACGAGCGGGTGACTGCTGTTTCCTGGGACTCCGGGTTTGAGGTGCGATCTCCGTTTGCACACGTCTACCTCTCCTGTGTGCATACCTGGAGGTGAATGCTGTCCCACCCCATTGGTCATCGGAAAGCCTCACCTGTGTGCACACAGGGTGGGGATGTAACACCAAGTCCCAGCTTAAGACAGGAAGCTGCCCTTCTGAGGGCAACGTTAACTGGGCGTGCCCAGTGTGCGTGGCCATGGGTTACCGACATAACACACTGGGGGTGGGCGATTTGATGATATTAGATCATGAACGATTAAATGTCTCCACGGTCTGCCTTTACGGTGAGATCGTTAGCTTCATGCTACAGCGCGCACTCCGTCAGTTGCAGTTCTATGGCTCATAAATGATCCGAAGCTGTTTTGTCAGCCGAATTCGGTTCGACGCACCAGTTAACCGGAAATAGCAAACGGTATGTAGTGCCTTGGGATTCCTTCCTCTCTCCATCTTGCGCGGTCGTCCCAACGTGCAACATGCAACACGTTCCCCGCTTGGCACCGTGACGGGCATGGATGACACGGAGGAGCTGGTAGTTAAAAGGAATTTGACATTGGTGATATGGATCTTGTTCGAATGGCACGAACAACAGTTATTTTATAAAATTCGCAATGGTAAGGTTCGCATATCAGGTAGCTGCACGATGGCCTTCTTCAACACCTCAGAAGAGAACATGCTGAAGAGTCTGCCTAGTATGTTTTGGCTTTTAGGTTTTATTACCTTTTTGGGCTAAATTTTTTAAGTAAGGGGATTAGTTTGGTTGTACTGGTAAGTAACTTTCAAAATAGTCTTAAATGAAGATAAGATCGTGGATTGCGATCCTGCCTGAAAAAACATCGTGATATATTTTGGTCATATCGCCCCCATCCTCTAGTGCAGATGTTCTCAAAGTGGTGTCGAAAATGACCGGCTGGACACCAGGCAGACCCACCCACATGCTGTGATTGACCTGCCTCGCCTGTGCCCTCACCAGGTGCCTTCGCTAAGGTCAAGGAGAGCCAGCGGATGAGCGACGAGGGCAAGATGGACCAGGACGAGGCGGATGGCATCCGCAAGCGCTGCCGGACGGTGGGCTTTGCCTTGCAGGCGGAGATGAACCACTTTCACCGGCGGCGTGAGGTGGACTTCAAGGAGATGATGCAGGCCTACCTCAGGCAACAGATAGCCTTCTACCAGCGGGTGGGCCAGCAGCTGGAACGCACCCTGCGCATGTATGACAACCTCTAGACTGGCCACTAGGGAGGCGCTCTTCTGCCCCGGGTCTGCTCCGCCCCCGACTTGTACCTCCCACCACTGTCTCCTTCTCAAGGTGCCCCCGAGTCTCATCCCTCATCCCTTCTGCTTTTTTGCACTAGGCATCCGCTCTCCTTCCTACCCCTTCTTCCCTCTTTCCTCTCCGCATCTCATGTTCTTAACTTCTCCGATGGTCTTCACCTTTCGCTCCCTGTCAGTCTTCCTCACGTATTTGCTACGTGACCCAAGAGAAGATCCACGCGACCTTCCGTTCCACCTTTGGGGAAAAAGGGGCGCCATCTTCCGGCGGGCAGACATGGTGTCTCAGACCAGGTGCCCCAACTTGGTCCACAGAAGGTGTCGTTTTATTCCAGCGGGGTGGCATCTGAGTGTTTCCATGGAGAAAAATGAGGACGTAACGGCGTCGGCTAGCCGTGTCGTTGTCACTGTCATGGCTGGATGCAAGGCCTATGGCTTGGTTACCTGGGAAAACCCTCAACATGGATATGTGTTTATTTTCATTTGTGAAATTTATATGACGTGACCAAACACAATTTGCACACACATCCACGCAGTTTATTTAAATCTGTTGCTTTGTGTAATGTATTAAAAGCTGAGGTGGTGTTGGGATGAGTGGAATCTATTTTCCCTGCAATCCCTGTAGGCCTCAAAGCATCATTTAGCACTAAACACCTCAGAATGGCTGAGTTACCTATCCAAGTTTGATGCCTCTCCATTTATCCACAGGGAAGAGGCCTGCGTGCGTGTGTGTGAGTGTGTGAGTGTGTGTGTGTGTGTGTGTGTGTGTCAGTGGCCACAAGGGGAGGGGTTTAACGCAGCCCCAGCTTGCTACACCTGGGGGGAAGCATGTGACACTCCTGGGCCTATCACATTTATTTTAATGCCCGCCCAGCCGGTCTGCTTAGGCGGTTTCAGGGTCCTAAATTACATCCCTTTAGGAACAAGGCACATGTGTGTTACAGAGGGAAGTTAAAGAACAAAAAATACTATTTGTATCAAGTGCCCGAAGGAACCAAAATGTTTGGTATTAAAATGTAGGGTTTTTTCAGCAGCAGTTACTTGTCTGTTGGAGGTGAGGCGTGTCTTGGCACTTTTTAATGGTTTATTTCTTTTCCCATTTCAGAGGAGCCTGGTCAGGGGACCTTCTGGATTATGTCATGTCTGAATTTAAATGCCTGGGCAGTATTGCTCATTAGTTCCTTATGTTGAAATGTTGCATTGGTCTTAACATTACTTGATAATATTCTTTTTTGCTTTAATATTCAGTGTATTTTTTTTTTATTTTTTTGAAGGGATACCCTGTAGCACATAATTTTTGTTCTTTGAACAAGAAACACTCTGTCATACATAATTTCCATCACCAAAGTCGATGTACCCAGTCTAATTCCACGCTAACCTGCGAATTAGTTTGGTGTCCTGGTTTTACAAGATCTTTTCACAGAAAAGCATTTGGGTTCATTTCTCAGCTTTTTATACATGATTAATTAAAAATGGGCCTTATGAAAAGTTAACACCATCTAAACTCTAAGCAATTGGAAAGTAAGCATTATCTATCTAGTTGCTTTGTACTTTGAATTAGCTATTATAAATTTTGAAATAATTTATCTTAAAAAGCAAAAAAAAAAAAAACTAATGTTTTCTGTATGAATCAGTTCTTGGGCAAGGTTTCTTAAATGTTTTTACCATAAACTCTGGTAACCGCAGAACCACAGAGAATTTTGGAATCATTTGTGCTATTCAGAATCATCTGAACTGCATGGTCATTGAAAAAAGACATTGCAAGGCTTTTTAAGGACAACTGACTGCCTTGGGATTCTGGAAAAAAAAAAGTAGGTCACATGTCAAATTAAGCCTGTGACCAGGAATTCTGGACCCCGTTCTACGGAGCACATCTTATCCATTAACAGAGGAAGTTGCAGGTGTGAACTTGATGTCTCTTCGGTCATGTGACTTGTAGTCTCCGGACACTCCTTGTTTAATGTCACAGGCCTGAGAAATGGTCACGTGTAAACAGCTGTGACAGCGATGTCATTCTTTCTGGCTACATCACAGCTGTTGCGCGCTATGGTGGTGTGGCTCTACAGACCAAAGTGTCAAACCATTTATCAAGGTTTGTGTTTATTCCCAGGGATTGAAAAATGTCTTTTGGCCTTCTACTGTAAATAAGAAAGTTTTACATTCCTCAGAAAGAAATAAAAATGGAAAAAAGTAAATCTATTAAAGATTTTTTTCTTTTTATTTTTTATTGATTTGTGCATTTGTGACAGAAGGAGCTTTGTGATGTTGTGGAATGAAATTAAAATGACAGAATAATTAAGAACACTGACAGGCTTTGCTTATTGTGGTTAACAAATGGTGGGATGTACAGAGGTATCTGCAGTGTGATACTGGTATCCCGGTTTATTTGTTTGTTAGATGCTGATGTGTAAGCTGAAAAATACTGATGTGTTTGCAGTTTTGCAAGACCTTTAACCTCAAGGTTACGTGCCTCTTGTATTTCTAAACCATGATTCTATCATTTTCACTGCAGTTCCTGGGCCTAATTTATTCCTAACTCTGATCTGATTCCTTCCACTCCTTTCTGTGTTCGTCTCTTTGCTCGTGGGAGTGTTACACAAAAATGTTCTGAGGGCAGAATGAAAAATGTTTCTTTCAGAGAGATAACCAATCAGATTCTAGAGGAGGTGGGTCTAAGCAACTAGAGGAAGGGAAGACCAAGACCAAGACATCCTCTGTAATCTGGTTATCTCTCTGAACCAATTGTTTTTTTGTTCTGCCCTCAGAACATTTTTGTCTCCCATGAGCGCTCTCTCTTCTTCATCCCAGCTGATTATATCTTGTACTTTGACAAATGAGAACCACTCCTGCTTCATTAACACTTGACTGTGGTTTTATTGGCTGAGTAATTGGCTATTCCAAATAGCAACCACATCAGGGTGACCAAATCTTGGTCTGCAAATGCTGTGCTTGTTTTTGTTTAACCTTGGGTTTTAAAAGGCTTTTTCACTGAATTTAAACAGGTTGTTAACTGAAGCGAATGTGATCTTACAGGTGTTGATGCAGTAGCCAGTAAAATGTATTCCATAAAACTCGCCCATTTTTGGTTGTCGATAACCAGGATTGGGCCATGCTTCATTACAGAAGATGTTTTTCCTGCACACAAATATTCATAGGCCTAACAAGAAGATCTGCACAGGACAGCCCTGTACAGGTTTCCCCCCATGGACACTGTAATTCTACTAATATGACATCCATCTGTGCTGAATGTGAATGTTCAACTGGATTTTGCGTCGTTGTAGCCGTGACTGGTCAGATACCCCGCCTCTCTTGGCCGTCGTCCTAGCCGTGACTGGTCAGATACCCCGCCTCTCTTGGCCGTCGTCGTAGCCGTGACTGGTCAGATGCCCCGCCTCTCTTGGCCGTCGTCGTAGCCGTGACTGGTCAGATGCCCCGCCTCTCTTGGCCGTTCCAGGAGTCTCCCGTAAATCGTCAGCAGCTCCCTGACCCTTGCAAATGTTCCGGAAGTCTGTCGTTCTGCTATTCAGCGGTGGTATAATTAGCCGGCAAGAAGTTTTAGCGTTGCGGTTTCGCCACTAATTTTATCACCACTCTCTAGTCCCGGTCAGCAAATTTTGCCCCCCCCACCTCAGTCAGCAATATATGCATACATACACGGTATTACCATAGTAGTAGCAGCCAAGCCTTGGCCAATAGCCCCACCCTCCCGGATGCCCCTCATCTGCCTCCCTGTAATCAGTATCCCTAAGGTTGGGTGTCTGAATTGCTGCACAGGGGAGATGTTGCTTGCTATACAAGTCGAAAGTGAGTTGCATGCTGGGAGGTCATTCACTGTGCTCTTGGAAAGCTGTTGGACTATAGTGGCATTTTTACAGAGAGGTCTTATTATGG
Organism: Hippopotamyrus pictus; assembly: GCA_026781145.1. Taxonomy (NCBI): domain Eukaryota; kingdom Metazoa; phylum Chordata; class Actinopteri; order Osteoglossiformes; family Mormyridae; genus Hippopotamyrus; species Hippopotamyrus pictus. The sequence goes on from JAODLC010000021.1 coordinate 16,468,439, forward strand.
GTACGGTAAAAAAAAAAAAAAAAGCCGAACAGATGGTCACTTCCTCTCGCAGATGGTTTCTTCAGATCCGTCCTGTAGAGACCCCTCTCCTGCCTGCATCTTGGTGGTCAGTCTATTCTCATCCTTCCTTCCGTTCAGTTGTCCAGCTTGTCACTGTCCCCCTCAGCCCAGGGACAGTCGTGCTGCTGAGGCTGACAGTAGCAGCCTGGATGTAGGCACAGCAATATGTGCAAGGGCTACAGTTAGAAGCCTGGCTGCTCCAGGCTGTAAGCTTCTGTATGATGTCACCATACAGGAGCGGGGAATTATTTACTCAGCACTGGGAAATTGTACAGTTCTGATTGGCTTGAGCTGCATGATGACTCTGTTTCCATAAAAGAAACACTCACTCCCTTGTAAAAAAAATAAATAAAAAAAAATCTCTCTGAAACTGTGGGGAATCTCATAGACTTGTGGTTGGGGGGGGGGGTCCCCAATGCCGCAGCTATTATTACAGCATAGAGGGAACAGATTTGGGGGCTTACTTTACTTCTGACATCCATGCCTCTAGATGTTTGACATGCTTCACGGAAAATTATGTCGTACGTCGCCTGTCAAGGCCCTCGCCACAGACGGTGAGGAAAAAAGAACCATCTTAGGGATTTTTTACCATTAAGTTAGCAGAGCAGAAGCTATAAAACTTAGCCTGAAAGATAATATCTGTTTTAACATGGGGAACTTTAGCTTTTACTGCGGAAAATATTATAAAGTTGCGGAGACTGAAAAGAAGCACCTAAATGCAGTACTTGTTTTGTCGTATCTCATTCCTGGCCTACTGGGGGAGAAAATGGCCGCTAATATGTAGCGGTTTGTCAGTGTGGAGTGACAGGGTTTGTTATTGTGTACATCAGGGTTTATGAACAGGGGCGTAGGACAGCAATAGACCATAGATATGTTGTATCTCAGATTTGTGGGTCGGAGAGATGGCAGGGCTGTAAGATGTCTTCAAAGCAGTGTGTCGCCGCGTGTGTGCCCTTCAGGACAGAGCGGGTGTAGATATGCTGATTCTGCTCAAACTGAACGGAGACATTCCAGCGGTTCAGGATGGAAATTCGTGCTGATGGCTCTGTGTTTATGAGGGTCGTCGGACAGAAAACACGACTGTCTCATTCTCCGCTCTCCTCAGCGGTGCCATCTTATCCGAGGCTCCGATTGCCCTTTTGGATGCTGTGCAACGACCGTGCATTGTGTTTGTGTTTTAAAGTCTCTTGTTTATGTCTCACTTTTCCGTAATGGATGCGGATTGTGTAAACCCAGCCAGAAACATGCGTGCTTAGAATTTGGTATCAGGAATGATGGCAAAGGAAGTTGACTTCACCGTATCAGAGCACGACCGCCTCAAAGTGATGCTTAAACTTGTGACGCACACTGTCCTCTGTTTGTACTTGTGAAAAACTTTTCTTTGTGGTCTGGCAGCAGAGTAATTACCCTGAGGCCACCAATTACGAACTAGAGGAAAAATAGATTAGCCAATCAGAATAATTACGAATATCAGTATCTGGACAGCATCTGAAGGATGATCTTACTGGTACCATGAAGGAAAGCAAAGGAACTTAGGAAGTGTGGCAATAAACATCTCGTAAAGGCCTCAGTATCAGGATGTTTTGTTACAAGAGAAGTTTTTTTTGTTTGTTTTTAAGCAAATTTTATACACAGAAGTCGTTCAACATGCTTCATACGAAAATGATAAAATAAAATAAAAAATAAAATTTAAAATAAAAAACTATTTAAAAATTATAGATTTTATAATTCATAGAGCAATTAATCAGTAGTGAAATAAAAATCTTCTAAGATGTCGGTAGTAGTATACATGCATCTTAAATGAAAATAAAATAGATAATGGTGATTTCTTTCCTAGCAGTGGACACGCCCCATGAACACACCCCATAACTGATCCATACAGGTGCTCTCTAAGCTTGCAAAGAATGCCACAGAGACTCCAGGCTCTCAGTAGGTTTAACGTGAAGACAGAGCACTTCAGGCATTCTTCCTCATTTAAGCAGTTGATGACTGTTTAAAGCATGATTTTTTTTCCCCCATCTTTTTGGTTAATAAATGTCTTTAAGACTATAAGATGGTACCTGCCGGGGACCAAGAGGCTATCCCATAAACATCTGAAAATACCGTGGGGGTGCAGTGGTTAGCCCTCTTGCCTCACACCTCTGGAACCAGGGTTCGAGTCCTCTCCAAGATTCCATCCGTGTGGAGATTGCCTTTTCTTCCTGTGTTGTTGTGAAGTTTCCTCCAAGTTCTTCAGTTTCCTTTAGAGTCCAAAAGCATGCTAAGGTGAATTGGGAGTTACCAAATTGTCTGTAGGTGAGTGTGCCCTGCGATGGGTTGCTGTTCCTTCATTGTTCCCTGCCTTATGCCTGTAGCTTCTGGGACAGACCTCAGACCCCTGCAACCCTGAATTGGACAAGCGGATGCAGAAAATTGATGAATCTGGTAGAGCACTCTCCTTAGAAACATGACCACTCTCAAGGTCATTCTTTAAATGCGTCAGATGTGCACCTGTGTTGTCAGGGCACCTGCTAATCCCTGCGGACACAATGGCTCGCGTTATATAATGTGTAATTGCAGTGCGTCTCTATGGGCACAGCTTGAATTGTGTTGATTACGGGCTTCAGTATGAGGATCTGTATCTATACTGCAAACCTTGCTCAGCCCATAAGCTCCAAAGAGTGACAGGTTTGCGTTCCAGCAAGTCTGGGCGGGTCGTATATATACACCTTTCTGGCACTCAATGAAGGGCAGGTGTGAATCATACAGGGTGAAAGCAGAGTCTGCAGTGTGCTCTTTTTCAGAAGGCATGGGAATGTTCTAAAGGTGTGGTTCACCTGTCCACATTTTTGGCCTGAGCCAAGTAATTTAGGGCTTTATAATTAGCTGAAAAGTAAAATCAGTTGTATGAAACAGAACAAAAAATGCGGGCTGGATTGACTGAACACAGGACCTGCTCCCTCTTTAGATCTGTGTATATTCTTACATTCCCTTATGCTCTGCATTGTGGGACGTAACCATTACTGCATTACCATACCATACTGCCGCAGGAAAAACACGTTCTGTAACTGAAAAATACCAAAACTGTAAGTGCTGATTACTCTGTATGTCATACTCTGACATGAGTGACAGGGGGATATTTATGTATCATGCATAAATAATTCCCACAATCTTCATAAAGCTGTGGAAATTTCTAAGTGTGTGGGCAGCATCATTTTTAGTTGTGTTAAGTTTCCAGGAACTTCAGGATTTGGATAGATGGTAAGATGGTGGGGGGGGGGGGGGGTCAACTCGCCATCTGTCTCAGGTGAGTCAGGTGACCCTCGCTGGTGGCGTTTCATACATGCTGTGTTCTGCTTTTGTTCTGACACTAATCCTGGGGTCGCTTTTTGACTGACCTGGTCGTTCAGGCTGCGTGAAGCTCGGTAGGACGAGACTTTGGTCCACCTCGAAATCCAGTACGGAGATCCTGTTTAGGAGCTAGTGTGAGCCTATTATCTAACAGCTCAGACAACATGTGCCGGCCCGTGACAAGATATTCATCCAGTATGGGCGTAAGCGATGAAGTCATACGCTGTGATGGCCGCCAAGAAAATACTCTGTCATACTGCCTGCAAAGGCAGAATAGTTTTCTCAATGCATCACTTTACAAAGTGTTTATCATCTTTTGTTCTTATTCCATTCCGAAGAAAGAACCTGATAAACCTGATATTTGGGTTAACATCGCAGATCCCCAGAAATCGGTTGCTTTTTTTTTTTTTTTTTTTGATCTGGTGACAAACTGAGTGTGGACACTGCATGGGGAACATCTAACCCAACCCATGGTGTTGGGCGCGATCATCTCGCTGGCTTCTAGTGCCTGCCGGGACACAACCGCGGTCTGGGGAAGAATCGGCCACGGGGAACTCCACTGAAGGTACTGATTGCAGAAAGTCCAGAAAACTTGAGCGTGGAGAGTAACTAGAAGCTCTTCGGGGGTGGAGGGTATTTAGAGAACACAAAAGCATGGTGTGTAGTTTAGGAGACAAGCTGCAGGAGTGAGATTACTTGCATTCTTTTTACTCACAGTCATTCATTTTGAGGCTTGAACACCAGCTATATGATCTCATGTGAAAACTGAACACTTGATGCTACGACTGAAACACGGCGGTTAAATAAGCTGATTGTAAATCGCTGTTCAGCTTTCATTTTTATGGCTGAACAGAAGCTGTAATATTCCTGCATCGTGTCTTTAGCCGGTACTCACAGACCAGCTTGATAAGCTACAAAGGAGGGCGGTCACATGCCACACCTAAAGTGTGAGGAAGTCTTGCACCTCGGGGGGGGTTTGACTCCACCCTTGCGGAGTGTGGCTACTGGCGTGAGACTTAACCTATAGGCAAAAAAATTTAAAAAAGGAAAAAAAAAAACCAATGTTTTCTTTAATTATGAATTTTAAGAAAAAACTAAACCCTGTGTGTTTTGTCAGCTTCTGATGTGGGACCATGTTGGCCAAAAGGAGGGGTGACGTTCATACTTAAAGTTCATGATTAAAGTTGCAGTAAATTGTTTCTTTTTTTTTCCTTTTTTAAATTTTTGATCAATTTGATCCAAAGGCACCGAGCAAAGAGCTGAAGTGTTCAGGAGTGGAGGGGGTGTGGCCATGTTGAGAGCGAGGGTCATGTGACAGGCTGTATTGTGTTGAGTCATACAATACTGTTTCGCTGAGACTTCAAATGCTGCCAAAATGTCTCTTACTGATTGTCTCCTCTGACCACTTTCTTGCATTGTCACCATCGTCCTGAACAGGAAATCCAAACCGTTTGACAAAATATTTCTTGATTTAGTGCATGAAGTATAACATACACTTGATTTAATCATTCAAACAGGAAGTTGCAATGATTGTAAATGACTAAATTAGGTTTTCAATAAATGGGGCGCACATTATAACAGTATAGTAGAAAACTCACAATCTAATGCTCTTTTGTAATATTACTCTATTTCTTCAGTATTCAGTTTTAATACAGTCCTTCATATATTTGCAGAGTATGATACATTCATTTTAGCCAGCTTGCTTATCCATGATTAAGTTGAATTAAATCCAGTAAGATACGAAGGTTAGGAGCAGTGAAAGCCAACCCAGATGGGTGGTTCACAGCCACAGTAATGTAATCTGATCCCAATGTATTGACATCTCACAAGTGTACAGCTGCACTTACATGGTAACCAGGGCCATACGCAGTCTGCTGTGTGGTGTGGGGGGGTCTGATTCTCTTTATTTGGTCCCTTCGGAGGTAGTCGTGTAACCCCCCGGGGTCAGTACTAATGGCAGCACTGAAGTCGGGATAAATAATAAGGATTGAGTCACAAGGCAGTTTTTGTGGGGTTAATTATGCCACATGAATTATTAATGATGTAACTCTAAATCCACGGACATATGGGAGAGGTCTGCTTAACTGGGGATGTCTTCTTCTCCAATGTTAATGTCACGTTCATCAGAACATTAAAGAAGCGACGGGCCCCTCTGCCACGTTCTTGCAGTGAACCTCCTCCAGCTCAGCAATCTCGTCTTATTTGGCTATGATCTATGCCCCCCCTCCCCATACTAATAGCTCCCTTTGATCTTCCCCTGAGCTCTCATACCAACAGCCTGTTGACTCCAAAACCTACACAAGTGACCTGTTAAAACAGCAGCTCCTTCGGAACCCCAGAGACTCTGATACGAACCGGCTTTGTTGACTTCTTCCCTACAGAAATATCCCAGTTGCGTGATCCAGACTGGCTCCTCTCCCTAAAGCCTGGCAATAACACCTTTACCTCTTCCAGTAATGACCGCAGTGACCTCACTCCGCTTCTCACCCTGACCTCTCACACCGCCACTCCACTCTGGCCCCGGTTGCTGAGACGGCTCCTTCACCCTCAGTTCACATACCGATGACCTACGGCTCTCATGCAGCTGTCAAACCAGACGCTTTTACTGGCCCCTACCCCAGAGCCCCCCCTCCTCCTAGGGCCAAAGCCAAGATCCTTTTGGACACAACAACACGCACTTCCTCAGAACTCAGAGAGTGCATTCCTCACATTCCAAGTGGCCCTTATAAACAACATTCTATCTTGGGAAAACCACACTGCACTCTCTCTCTCTCTCTCTCTCTCCCTCTCTCTTTCTCTCTCAAAAAAAAACATTATTTCAATCTGTTATTCTCTCTCTTTCTGGTCTAATGAGCCTTCATGCAGACAAAAGAACAGTAAAAACTTACATTTGCCTCTGTGGCAGTGGAAATCGAATGTTCTCCAGGTGACGTGTTCCTTAAATCAGACTTTGCCACGGCTGAGAATTTCGCCCAGACTGGCACTGCATGTCTTCAGTTTTCCTCTTGTGGAGGAGCTTAACTCACAGAACAGATGTCTAGATGGCTGATATGATGTCCAACCTGAATGAAGTATGTGCTTCCAGTGGTTTACAGCGCTACAATGAGACCGCACGACATTCTTGCCCCTCTCAATTATTTCCTTCATTTTGTCGATGGTTCTGTCCAAGTGAACCATTTTAAACATTAAGGATTTTAAAGAATTTAAGTCTTCCTGGCGTGCTGAGAATTTGGTACCTTAGGGTGACATCCAGTACTTCCAGTTCAAAGGCGATTGTAACACAGTACAGAGCTGGAGAATGATGATCGGAATGATGGTTGATTTCCGAGAACTGATTATGGGGCTTGAAAGCTTCCCTAACATTTTTCTAGGAGCTACACATAAATAGGAAATTCTTAGGTAGCCTTGTCTTATTTTCCCCTAAAACGATTCCCTTTGCTACCAAAATAATTGTTTCTGGTAACTAGCTAACACCAAAACCATGACTCAGACTGCCATCTTTGCTTCTTCATGTTTAATAATCTGTGTAATTCGTGAAAATAAAATAGTGGAAACCACCGTCATTGCTAACATTGTTGTTTATCAGTGGGACAGTCACATGCACCGCCTGATGGACAGGGGGAATCCGCAGGCGCCCTCTGACGGGTTCCTTTCTAAGGAACCTATGAGGAACTCTGGAAGGTCCAGCCTCATGGTGTCTGCTGAAGTGTCCTGTAAGCCACAAGAACCACATACCAGTGGATGAGTAGAAGCAGAGAATGAAGCTTTATTTTGACTTTGGACAGAAGGGTTAATGTCTGAGGATCAGATAATCCATCACGATACACATCAGCTGTCTCTGGTGAAACTGGGCCATGATTTAAAGCCCACATTGGAGCAACTAAAAAAGCTTTAAAGATTTCCAGACAGAAAGTATGTGGAGAATCTCTACATGAATCAAAACAGCACAAAAGTCTATTGCAAAAGTGTAATCCACAGTCCCAGCAGAAGCCCACCGCCAGTCCAGTCACGGTTTCTCAGGCTTGTTTTTTAATTCACATGGGGATGTCAACAAAGGTCAAAATGTCCAGAGTTTCCATTTAAGCAAATCAAAATTAGCTGCTCTGTGTATCATATTCGGTCTCTGCGCAGACACGGAAATCCGTTTATTTCCTTGTATTGTCTCATATTTTTGGTTTCTACATTAAGGTACAAAACAATGTAAAGAATATTGATAACAATCCTATAAAGTATTGTTATTATTATAATCCGAATCCTTCAGGTTCTCGGGTCAAAGCTGTGCGAACAGTCGGGACTAGCGGAATAACATTTGTGTTTTCCCGTCAGGTCCGCTGGGTCGTAGATTACCCTCCTAGCTGGTCTCTATGAGGACTCTCTGTCACTCTGAGGTGAAGCTTTTTCGGGCGAATGAGCCACCTACATAAGGCAGTCTGTCCTCACCCCCGAAGGAAGGAGACGTCCTCATTCGACACTCTGCTGCCCCCAAGAGCACACAGCCTCAGCGGCCTGCCATGCTCACAGTGCCTCTTTCCCAGCTTACCTGTTGTCATGGCGATTCCTCTCCATTCCACAGACATCTCTGCACTTCAATTAGTCACAGCACAAAGTCAGGCCAGCTAGATCTACACAAGAACAACTGGTTTTTACACTCTAGTTTCCAGAGGCGGAGACAAAGCAATCGGTTTAATTCTGCTGGCCCGGAATGATAAATTAGCTCTCCCGGCAGCTTATAAATTGCGGTTACATAAAAATTTTATTGTACAGGTTGAAGCAGACAATGTAAATTGGATGGTGTAAGCCTGGCATCTCCTGAAACAAAATTTGAAGCCTCTAATCATGTGGGTGTGAGTGTTGGACACACTGAGCATAAGACTTTAGGGTTGGAATTGCAAAGGCTTCTTTCTGCTTATGGGGATAGGAATGAAAACAAACCTGCTTAAGAGTTAAATTCCCATCCCTTGCATGTACCGCTTAATGTGCTTAAAAAAGAAACGCTTTAGGGAAGTCTGAGTACGTCAGAGAGTGTGGCCTCAGAGTTTAATTGGGTTTAATTGGGTTTATCTGCCTCTGTCTTCTACACGCTATAACGGTATTTTAGCATTTGCGTACATGATCTTGGGACTCAAAGGGCTGTTGATCCTGGGTGTCGTGAATGCCGATCTACCTACCATGGGATGTACAGAGAAAGATGTTATGGCGGTTGGAAGAGAAAGAAAGGCTGGCTGAATGATCAGACCCACATGCAGCGACTTGCGCACGGCCAGGCTGTAAAACAGCCGTCACCGAATTTCCTGCTAGATACACGCTGACCTGCTCTACCACGGTAGATTGCATTTACTTCCTTGTATTGTCTTGTATTTTCAGTTTTTATATTAAGGTACAATATGTATGTGGGGGAAAGCAGAGACCGGACCGGCGGCATAATATTTGGGTCTCTGTCTCTGCCAGGTCTGTAAGATCATGCCTCACGGGGGGCAGCCTTACTGTGCAGTCCCGCTAGTCCCCACTGGGGGTGTAAGCTTCCAGACCTTGCACTGTGAGTCCCACCCCGTCCTCCTCACCCCAGGACACTGTCCTGACAAGCAGCCATGGTTTGCATATCGCATGCCAACCAACTTTAAAAGAAAAGAAAGGTATTTCACCTTATACATACTATATAGATCCCCTCAATACAGACACACACACACACACACAAGGAAAGCCTGATCACCACGTAAAACCTTTCGATTTGAGGATTATTCTTCCTTTGCAGTTTAACATGGTGGTGAGACCAATGTTTTCATAGACAATGGAATTCTGGGAATAGATATACATGTTGTCTCTGCAACATGCAGAGCCAGATTTGACATAATAATTGTGACACTTTATTAAAATTCTCTTTTTGCCGACCCCAACTTGCTCTGTGACACTCAGACACACATGTAGGTGAGGGGGAGCTTGGCAGTGAAGGGCAGCCACCTGCAGCGGCGGCCATGGAGCTGGGGGTTAAGGGCCCCGCTCAAGGGCCCACAGACATCACAGCTTTGCTGAACCCTGGACTCAAACTGGTGACCTTCTGGTTATAGTCTCAGAGGTTTAACCCACTGAGTCACACACTGACCACAAACATCGGGGGGAGCGTGAATGCAGCCCCCACTACCAGAAATTATACAGTCAAGATTCCCACATTTGTGCAATGGCTGAGCCTAACCTTGGGTGAACCACCTTCTTGATCAATGTATCTGCAAGAATACAAACAATTAAGAGCCTCACAAATAAACATGAGACTTTCCAGACTGAATTTTATTAAATTGCCCGGCAGGCTGGCCTACACCGGAATCCGGATGTTTCATATCCAAACTGCAAGGTACAGGGCGCATATTTACATCTGCATTTGTTTTCTGTAAAATAACAAAGAGATAATGGTGTTATCTGTACCCTGGCCATCGCCATTCCTCTGGCATGCACCCGGCTTGGCAGCGAAGAACACTGGTTCCTTTTGTCCAGACTGGTCTCCCTCAAATGAGCTCCAAAAACATCCGGCAGAAACCAGCGTGGTGACCCATGCCTTTTAAACTGGGGTTACCCATCACAACGGGTATGAAATGTGTCATGCCTTCCCTTCCAAGTCATGATAATTTTAATAGTTTTTAAAGTATGTGCAGTTTTATGTGCATGTCTAGTATCTTATTACACGTTTTCAACATGTCACGTAGACTACAGTTTACACAAGCGGCCTTCTTCACTGGAAATGCAGTTAGTCCTGTGGGTTTTTGAGTGGATGCCAGTCTGAGTCACACAGTTAACCCTTGATGATTGTGCAAGGCAGAGTACTGGGCCCGGTCTGTAGGGGGCAAAAGGAGTTCAGAATGCTGGTACCTCTCTCTCCTTCAGTTCTGCAGCACCCAAATGTGGCTGCTGGACTGTGTCATGGGGTCAGGGGGAAGTTGGCAGGTCTTTGTGACAACACTTCCTGTTCCTGAGGTCTGATTAGGTCCAGCCAGGAAAACATGCATCCTGCAGACTGACCGCATTCGCTCTCCACTCTGGTCTTACCCTCCTTCAGAAGTTTTGTCATTTGACCACACAGTAAATCGCCCGGCTTGTGATTTATTCTGTTTTGTAGTACTGTACATTTCCCCTTGCTGAGAGAGGCACGCAAGACGGCTCAGTTTTAAGGTCGACTTCACCAGACGGACATTTTTGGCTGTCTACAGTGTTTCAGTGGTCCTACACTACAAATGTATGATCTCCTCTAGAGCGGCGTTACAGTGTCCACAAACATTTCCGCAAGGGTTAACAGAGGGTGGTTTTAAAATCCTCCCAAAGCCCCCTCATAAAAGCAATCCTGAATGGTTTATTTTTTTATAAAGGCAAGGCAAAGTGACCCAGGGCAAAATGTCCAGCTCTGCACGCATATTTCTCTTTATTTTTCCACGGAAAGGTCAGGTATAGAAGCAAAGTTCTGTGTGATCCAACTCAAGCACACAGGTGTGTTCTGCTTACACTACTATGCTGACCTGAGGTCAGATGCGTCGCCTCCTTTTCTCCCATGTAAACACACGCCCACACAACGATCTACACACTGTGTGTTACATCTCATTATAAGGTAATTCTGTCACTGTGGATTTATTGTAAGTAAAACATATTGTTAGAGTTGGGACATTACTCACGTATTACCAGTTTCAGCCGTCAGAAGCAGACTTATCTTAGCTTCTTATCATACTCCCTGTTGCTTAACTGAAATTATTGCTGAGACCTTTTTGCAGTCGGCTTGAAAGCGATTGCAGTGCATTCAATTGGCAATTCCTCATGGCCTTTAAAGTTTCATTGAATTTGCAGACTGACAAAATGATTGCATCTGGCTATTTCTGTTCATAATGAATACTAACATTCACGTCAAACAAGTTTGAAAAAAATAATGCAGAATAATAGACTGGTTAAGTGTAGAACCCCAATAACAGTCATGACATGTTTCCTTCCAGATGTAGCAAGAAGCTAATTAGCACCAGTTTTCTGTTTAACAGTAATTACTGTCATTAGTCCAGAATAAAGCCATCCGGCCCCAGCAGCCTCAAGACGAAGATATTTGGAATAGTATTTGGAAAGTTGTCAGAAAGGTGTGGATCAGGAGATGGCCGTGGCCAACATTTTCAAAGGCTTTAAATATGCTTCCAGTGGTCGTTCTGATGAAACTGCAGACCTTTTAGCCAAAGAATGACCAGTCTGTTCATGTCATAACAATATAACCTCTAGGCAAATCTGCTTCCTCTGTGGAAGGATGCAGAGAAGAAAGCCGTGGCTCCCTGAAGTCCACACTGCGGGATGCTTAGGGTATGCAAAATGACGCTGGGAATTTGGGGGCCATGTGGAAAAAAGGTTTCGTGGTCTGAAACCAACACTCAGTAAAGAAACGTGATGCCTGAACACAGTGAATCTCCCAAAGGACACCATCCGTACTGCAAAGGATCGTGATGGTACCATCTTTTCATGAGGAAACTTCTTTTCGTCAGGCTCTGATGGTCTGTCTGAAATGTTCCTGAGCCTGAACATGAGGAATGTGCAAATATTCCCACGTATAGCTGCGCTGTCTGGGATGGTAGAATAATTTGAGCAGTGGTTTGGGGATTTTAATTAGATTTTATCTTTTGTAACATGCAGGCGGAGGTGGATTCTAATCTCTTTCGCTTCAACTGAGTTTCTGGCTCTTTTTTAGGGTTAAATCAGAGCATGCTAAAATTATTAGCCACTGCTTCTCACACCTTACCTAGCATATTGCAGGAAGCAGGATCGTAGCCAGGTATTAAAATTAGGGGTTTGAACCCCCCATGACATTTATTTCTGGCTATGGGCCGGCAGTAAGTGTTATATACGCTGTTTTGGAACGTTATTCAAATTTAATTTGCCGAATGGGTGTTACACAAAACAAAGGCTTGCTTTTACAGGAAGATTTTAACAAAGGCAGTTCCTCTCCAAAGACTCCAGCAGTACCTGGCAGCAGTAGGTTTTAAGTTCAGTTCATATCATTCACATGAAAATGAAGCAGGGTTTATTTGTTTAAAGGGGTCAGTAATGCCCCCTCGGCTCCACGATCACGGGTTTGTCAGCTTGTCTGGAGTTTAGCTATGTGCACATGGCATTTCCTCTGGGTCTCCTTCCACGGTCTAAGGAGAGCAGCACAGCAGTGGCGGTGGCTCATAAAACGCGATGTATGGACGGTACTGCTGGACGCCTGAGGGTCTCCCGGCTGATGCACTGATGTACAGCTGTTAAACTCTCTTAATGTCCAGAACACAACTGTGCGGAATTCCATCCATCCATCCATTTTCCAAGCCGCTCATCCTACTGGGTCGCGGGGGGTCCGGAGCCTATCTGTGCGGAATTCTCCAAAGATAAATAAATGTGGTGCATTTACAAATGCCCTTCCTACCAAAATAAAAAAAAAAACAAAAACACAATGGAATTAATTACGGAGTTTTTTTTTTTTTTTTTAGATCAAGCTTCGTCCATTACGAGAAGAACAATATATTTAATGCAGCAATGAGGGCGGCAGAACAGAACGTTTGACCTGTTGCAGCACTAGGCGAGACAAAAAAGGAAATGGGACAAAATGTGCTGCGAAAGTGAAGAAACTCAAAAAGAATAGGAAAGAATGACTGCAGATGGGAGAGCTGTTAAATGCTGAAGAACACCTCAGAAGAGGAGGAGCGCTCCGCATGAAAATCACTTCTGCGACCTGGCGCCACCTGCCGTCCAAGTGAATGTACTGCACGAAAATACCGTCACGAGCTCCGTTTCGAAAAGTGCTGAAGTTGTAACATGACTCATACAATGCAGGATTGCAACATACGCAAGAACGAACACAGACTTCTTCATAGTGTCAATTTGTTTCTTTATTTCTTTGTATAACTGCGCCTCTATACATGGTTTTGTTTTTCCAAGCAATCAGATAAGTTACATGATCCAAATGCCAAAAAAAAAAAAAAAAAACAAACAAACAATTTCCATATCGGTCAGATTAACTTATCTGGGGGCCCAAGGCTGACATGCACATGAACGCTCATGTGTTACCAATTTAACTAACCGTTCCAGGCAGGGAGGGGCTCTGATGTTTGCCAGGGCCCTAAGATATAGCCTAGGATAGTCTATGTCTTAGTTTGCCCCCCATGCAGCAACAGTAATGAAAAATTGAACAAAAATATGACTAATTGTGGACATGTTACCAGTGACTGGAAGGAACAGTGTTTCCACCTTCAGAGAACTTTGTAAAGGAGTGTAGTAATCGGTATCTGGGGTGAAGCAGGTCATTAAAAATTGAAAGAGACTTTTAATGCGGTATGCAGAGGCATTCGAAATTTAAAGGAGGGGAGCTGCATGTTGCATATACAAGCCCAGGGTAATGCTAATCAGGGCAGTGCTAATCGGGGCAGTGCTAATCGGGGTAATGCTAATCGGGGAAATGCTAATCGGAGTAATGCTAATGGGGGTAATGCTAATCGGGGCAGTGCTAATCGGGGTAATGCTAATCGGGGTAATGCTAATCGGGGCAATATTAATCAGGGCAATGTTAATCGGGGTAATGCTAATTGGGATAATGCTAATCGGAGTAATGCTAAGCTGCAGCTGATCTGACCATCACAGAAGAGTAACACCAGGATGACGGCAAATGAGAGTAAATCTCCTAACTTTACAACATGTGGTAGCTTTCAGGGAGTCTGAGGACATACAGAAAGTCATTTACTGAGATACCTCAGTTAGCTCTCAGCCAGGGTCTGTGAATGAGGTGACAAACACTAACTGCTGTGCGCTTCTGCTGGATCCATTTGATCTAGCAAACTGCAGGCCCCTCTCACTCCATCCCCAGGATCTTTCTGGGTCCGATGATTAGCGTAACATGCTTGGCACATGACACAGAAATGGAACCTCTCAGCACTTTCTACGAACTTTCCTGTCCTCAAGCTTCTAGACCAGGTGCCATTGACCGCATTGCTCGCCATTTATACTGGGACAGAACAGAAGAAACTCCTCCATGCTGATCTCTGATAAGACAGAAATGCTGTTACTGCCTGTTGAGTTATTCGGACATACATTCTCAGCACTAACTGTGGCTGGTCGATGCCGACATCTCAACAAAAGACCTCGGAGTTACAACTGAAGAGGAAACACTGACTGTTGCTCTTATCATCTACAGAATGAAATGAATATCAGAAACCTTATAAAAATGACGCTGAAAGTGAATGATGTATGTATTAAATACCTTGACACTATGTTATTGCAATGCTCTCTTATCTGCCCGTGAAACGCTTCCCTGAATGTTTTCAACTGGTACAGGATTCAACTGCAAGAGATCTTACCAGTACTAAAATGTATGAGTTTCAGGCCTGTATTCTTCTCCCTATACTGTCAAATATAGTATATAAATACTCTTTATTGCCTTGAAAGTCTAAAGCAGGCTTGCATAAGTAAATTTTGAAGATATACCTCTATAAGTTTTAGCACTAGATGCTGACTATCACATAATAGCAATGACTGAGACCACAGAAGGTAACAGAGTATTGTTACACATAACTCCTGATTTATAGAGTAGCCTAGGTACTTATGCCCAGGATTCACACAAACTCCCTATTTTCACATCTGTAGTAATAACTGTAACGTATAAACGCTTGCGGAGTCATTGCATGATACAATCCCATTAGATCCCATTAGATCCCATTAGCTTTTCTATGCCTTATTTTGGAGTTGCATGTATCTTCAGGATCACTGAAACCTCATTAGATTGACTGGGCTCTTCTGAATTTAACCTGGTTATCCGTGTATCGATTTAATCCCCCTTTTCTCATCTTTTATTCATTTAGCCTTTATACAAAGCGATATACAATTGAGAAAGCTGGGTCACACAGTCCCTGGAGCAATTAGAGTTAAGGGTTTTGCCCAAGGGTCCAACGTCAAAATTATTCTGCTGACCATGGGATTCGAACCAACAAGGTTCTGTTCATGGCATCCTAAATGACTGAGCTACACATCCACCTCCTACTTGAGGCTAGCTGACTCTCAGACAATCGTTCATAAACTAGACCTAGTCAGGAAAAATAGCTCACTGACACTGCCAACTGTTGGTCCTCTCAGTCCTTTCCTCCACCAGCTGGGTCATGACCTGTTTCCCTCATTAGTTGTCATCCATCATTAAGAGAATTTTACATGCTTGTAATTGTATTTGTCATTTGGACTTTCATTCAACACTATTTACAATGAAAACGACTATTCTTCTACCGCAGTGTTTCTTAACCCAGTCCTCGGGGAACCCCAGACAGTCCATGTTTTAGCTTCCTCTCAGCTCCCAGCGCACTTGTACCAAGTATTCGGTGTTCCTGATTGGCTGGGACCTGGGAGGGAGCAAAAACATGGACTGTCTGGGGTTCCCCGAGGACTGGGTTAAGAAACACTGTTCTAAGGCGTTGTTGAATCATTTAAAAAAAAAAAAAAAATCAAATATTGACTTTTCTCTGCTTTTTGTTTTGTTAGAAAAACTACCATGAATCACTTGAGAGACTTACTTGTAAAAATATTTTACAAAATACAGTTTTATGAACTGATACTGAAAGAAATCTTCACTACCCTCATGTTATCCATATTATGAACTTTCCATTTTCATTGATGAGAATGAACCAGAATTTGCATTATTAAAGTCTATTTAATTGTATTTCTTGATCTGTAAAATAAACTACACAAATACAAACTACGCCCCTTTCTAGCCATAACTGATACAATTCTTTATTACAGAAACATACAGGAATACTTTCTTTTTAAATATTTTAAATAGTCTGGGATTGCAGTAACCACAAAAAAAGCAAAAACAGATTCCTCACAGAAGAGCGTAGCCAAAATGACATAACTATCGAAGACAGCCAATATAACCCAGCGACGTTTTCTACACCAAAGCACACTGTTAACGTGAAGGACTGAAAACCATTGACAGGACAGTGGAGGCTTATCGCTTTTATACAACAGCCCTTCTCCTTTCTCCATCAGTCACTTAAGAATTAATTCCGCACACCCGAAACAGGTTAATATCTTTTAAGATGACATTTTCCTTCAGCCGAAAGTCAGGACTCCCTGATCATTTGCTGTCCTCGTACAAATTACGACCTTGAACAGTAATGTGGAGATTGGAGTGACACTGATCTTTCAAAATTCAGGTTTGCAGCAGATCTCTGCCATGATAAAACTGAGAAATTCCTACTGCCATTCTGTGGCCAGCATGCTCAGCACTGTGTAGAGCTACCCAACTGTAATGACTATCTAATATTTGGCAGCTAAATCTTTTTTCCAATTCAATTCAATTCAATTCAATTCAATTCAATTCAATTCAATTCAATTCAATTCAATTCAAACTTATACATCACTTTTCCCCACATTTTGCTCCAAAACACTTAACAAAGAATCTAATAACAGAATGATTTCATACTCAAAAACTTCACTAAGGACAATACACTCATTAACTCTACAGCAAAAATGTCTTACCTTAGAATGACAGAAAATCCACTAAAATTTATGAAAGATTAATACTCAGTATTATATTCTTAAACACATAAGCTCTGTTCCTCCTTCATTTTCCCCTCTTTCTCATTGCTTATTTCTTAGTGCACAAAAGACTAAATAAAGATGGCAAAGAAACCTTGACAGAGCTCTGCGTTGGCAAATTGTTAAAACATGTCACAGAATGCCAAGTCCTTTGCCTGAGATGGCATGACCTGAATTCACACTACTACAGCAACCATCTCGAAATATTAAAAAAAAAAAAAAAAAACAGAGAAAGCGAGAGCTTAGTAAGACCCTTGTGGCAACTTGATTACAGGGATTATTGCTATGAATGACATCACTCATAGCCAGTGACTTGGTATGATCCAACCACAGTTGCCTCTGAGTCATTTCCTGCCTGCAATCACACAGACACACTCTGCTGAGAGGATTTCAGTGCCGTCAGCCTGTCCAGTGAATCTACGATGTGTTTCAGGTGTCCAGGACTCACCTGTAGCGTATAGTCGGTGGGGCCCACAACCAAGGCCCCCAAAAGCAAATAAAAAATACATTTCTAGAAAAATAAACAAAAACTACTCAAAGGTGTAGTTTGTCAGTTTTTTTTCCTCAGAGCATACATATTTTGAGGAGTAAATGCGAAGTAATTTACTATATACATGCTAGCCCTTTCCCCATTAAAAACAGTAAATTCTTAGCACACAAAAATACTCCATTTGTTTGTTGAACTTGGGTATAGCTGACCATTAAAAATAAAATCTAAAAAGCTTTCAGAATGTTCCATTTTGCTGCATTATTTTTTTCTTTTATAAACGTTACATTTCTCTCTATATTGGCGAAAATCTTGGAGAGGTCTAGTCATCGTGTAACACGTTTGCAAACTGTGGCCGCCTTTTTCGTATTTTAAAAAATGACTTTTTTAGACTAATACATCAACAATGATTTATAACCTGAGGACTGGTGCACAAGACAGGCCTGGAGAAGCACCAAATATTATTATAGAAGATCTTCTTGGCATAGCTACACGATAGATTGATATAGTCAGACATCTGTAACACTGTAAGGAATGATTCCAAGATGCTTTAAAAGGTATGAAAATGGCAGAGATTCAGTGTTTCTCTGTGTGGTGTGTTGGAAATTCTCATACCCAATACTGATTCTTTTTCAGAGCCGGGTTTGTTGTCCGACAGTGCTGTAATAGTTCTGGGTCAGGCTCTTTGGAGTCCACATTGGACATGGGAATGTTGTTGGCTGGGTCTGTTTTTCGGAATGTTTCTGGGTTAGCCTCGCCATTTTTGGGCTTGGAAGAGACTGTCTGGACATTGTGCTTGCCGGTCTTGTTCCGCCTCACCAGGTAGTAGGCCAGCATGGCTGCGAGAACGAGAAGCAGAAGGACAATCAGAATGGGAATGAGGATGGCCCAAAGATTGTTCCGTGCTGAAACCCCTTCTCCTCTCTGCTCTGGACTCGATGGAACAGTCCCGGCAGTGGCCTTTTTGGCAATGTTGGGTGGATCTTTGAGAAGGATGGCTTTGTAGGCCGCTGAAGCATTGTAGGGAGTGGTCCTGAAGGCCATCGCTCCTTCTGCAGGTGGCACACCATGTGCTGCGAGGAGGAACCGGGCCTGGTGACTGCGAACCTGGTCTCCAGCTCTAGTGTCATTCAGAATCTCCAGGCCCACGTGTCCCTCCTCCAAATCTTTCTGGGAGAAGTTGTTTATTTCCTGTCTTTGTTCCCCATCGATCCAAACAAACCTGGCTCCGTGTGGCTGCTGGATAATCTTGAAATTTGGAATATTCTTGGTTTTGTTTGCCAGTGCTGAGGCATCCAAAAAGCTGGGGTTAACTAAGATGGTTTTGCCTCGTGGCAGGACCGGGTTGTCAGGGAGTTTCACTAAAGGCTTTGCGGTTATATTTAGAACAGTGGAGACATTAGCCGCTTTGCTCCTGGCTACGAGTGCCACACTGTCCCTTGGGGATGTGGATTTCACAAAGCGGACGCTCACCCGTCCTTCTTTGATCTGCTTTTGTGTGAAAGCTGAGGTAGGCTGCCGGTCCACCATTACAGCAGCGTATTTGGGACTGTTCGTGATCTTGTAAATAACATCCTCTTCATTCGGCCCACCTGTGGTTGCTTTCAAAATGGATTCTGTGATTGGAGTTTCATCATCCCCCTGCTTTACCTGGATCTCCTCAGCTTTGGCGAGCTTCAGGGTCCGTGCCAGGATGCCAATGTGTAGGGAGAGCCCCTCTATTTTGTACCTGCCGTCGAAAGCTGTGAACTCCATAAATCCATTGACCAGAGTGCCATCGCTAACAAATATCACCCTCCTTTCATTGATGTCCTTTTGGGTGAACACTTTGATATCTTTTCTGGTGTCTGCGTTCATTAGGTGGCCATTGCTGGGGCCTTTGGTAACAGTGAAGACGATCTCCTCGGGTGACTTATCTTCATCAGTGATACTGAGGTATTTGTCAGTGAGGACTGCAAAAGACCTCTGCACGACCTCCAGTATCAAGTCCAGTTTTGGTGGGGTAAGTTTCTGTTGCTTGATGGAGATGTTGAATACCTCCTCTATGAAGGACTCTGTCTGGGCCTGCAAACCTCGCCCATGAGGGTTGAGCCGTACATGGAAGGAGAAGCTGTCGGAGGAGGCCTCGGTCTCCTGGTGAAAGTATTCCAGCTCCCCGCTTTCCAGATCTTCCTGTAAAAAATATGGGGCTTCTCGTGTCAGGTCCTGACCACTCAAGGTGAGTGTCCCATGGATAGGGAACTCTTTCACCTCAAACACAACATCCAAAGAACTCCTCTGAGACTCTGGGGCACTGGCCAGCAGATTGGAGGCATCCAACTTGGAAGTGTCAATGACATCTTTGTGACCTTGTAGGATCCTGAGACCTGGGACAGAACACGGAACACACGTGTACTCTCAGTATGACATACAGACACACATCTGTCATGATTTAGAGAAAATGTTAGCAATCTGACATTGATGCCACACTCTAAAAGGGGTGGACAAAATAATGGAAAAAACACATGAAAAAGAACTTCAGCTTTGAATTAAATTGCGATCACAAATTCAGCTACGAATGTGAGTCAGATTGGGCCGAATGCCAACTATCCATAAGTGGCACCTGTACAGGAGATCAGACAATCAGCTTCACAGAGCTGGAATTTACGGCAGAGCTGCCAATCAGAAACCCCCTGTATCGAAAGCCAATAAAAAAAGGTTAACCAGACATAAGGGCATAAAATGGTGTGAGCCCATTTTCCAACATCTGGACGCCTTTATGTATGGATGCCTTCAGTATCTGCTGGTATTGGTGGCCATGTCATTGCGCCCAATGATTGCTCCGCCCGATTGTATAATGGCCGAGGAATATGAGGTCATTTTAAAAGACCAAATCCTCCCTGCTGTGCAAACATGATGCATAATGTTCCCATTTTCAAAGATGACAATGACCCCTATAAACTGCTAAAGCAAATACAGGAAGTTTAATGTTCACCAGGGTGAAGCGGGAGTCATACATAGCCTCCCCACTCAATGGCCCAATGTCCCACACAGTTCAGCACATTTATGAATGAAGGACTAAATTTGTTCTAAAGGCAAAGTTTGGTCCTACGCCATATAGAGTCATTGATATTAATATTTTGTCACTTGATTTCATTCTTTTGTCCAACCCCTGAAAAACGGTTGTGAATATTATTATAAATAACAAAACTGACAAATAGCTAAAGCAAATTAATACTGAAAGATGATTTTTTTAAAGATATACCCAGCCTGTATGATTTACCAAAGCACTTTCTCTTTTGCAGATACGGAACATTATTGAGAATGATAATGCGTACCAGATATACTGAATTTATTTGTGCGAAAAGGAAAAATAAAGCAATTGCTTTTAATTTAAAACACAGATCCAGAGAAGGCGAATAGACAAAATATTAACTAGGCTCCTGAATGCAATGTTTATAAGCAGCTGTACTTCCTGGCAGGGTTGTACTCAATTGTAAACAGAAAATAGGAAACAGTGATGAGGAAATGCAGGCCCAGTACGGCTGGGAACATACAGTACAACACTATTTGATGTCCAATTATTTCTTAAAGCAGAACTTTAAAAAAGAAACTCATCATAATCAATCAAAATAGTTCAGCCCTTACCAGCTGAAACCGTTTAATTAATGTCGATTTTCTTCAAGAGTCCTGTGCTCATTTTGTGTTTACCGACCTAAATGCGTGGTTTTCAAAAAACATGGATGACATAAAGCGCGCAGGTTTTAAAGGCATAGTTTAGGTTATTTTCTATGTAACTCAACCCAAAGGGGTGAGTTATTTCCAAATTTGTTAAATGTTAAAGTGAAATGGGCAAATAATTGTGGATTTCCAAAATTACGCAATTGCTTATATTTGAGGGAACTCTGAAACTGTGAAAGAGCAAGGAAGTTGGATAAGCAGAAGAGGAAAGCC
The DNA here is from genome assembly GCA_026781145.1 of Hippopotamyrus pictus. Taxonomy (NCBI): domain Eukaryota; kingdom Metazoa; phylum Chordata; class Actinopteri; order Osteoglossiformes; family Mormyridae; genus Hippopotamyrus; species Hippopotamyrus pictus. The sequence continues at coordinate 16,489,809 of JAODLC010000021.1, forward strand.
AGCCAGTTAGAAAGAAGAAGTTGGGCAGGATGGAAGAGAAAGTTAAATGGGGGTGTCTGTAGCAGAGCAGGAGATAATTACGGGAACTTGGGGGTAGAGTGATAGCAGAAACCCTATACCTGTGTTCCTCCAGAGCTGTGAGGCATTACTGCGCGCCTCCATGTCGTAGGACACCGTGATAAAGAGGCTGTGTTCCAGGTCTGGGGCTGGGTGTGAAGAAAGGAGGAGGCGAATGACATCGCGCTCCTCCCAGAAGGGCTGGCTGGGCATCTGGTGCTCATAGAAGACAGATCCAGACTCCAGCTGTCTCAGCAGGGACGAGTCAAAGAAGGGGGGGGGTCAGAGTCAGAGTGGGATAGTAGAACATCACACACAATATCAAGCAGGAAAATAAAAAATAAAGCTGTTCAGGTGGGTGGAAGTACAAGATTAGATATACAGTGCTCACACAAAGTCTTAGGACACTTGCATAGTTCTGTAAAAATGTTGAAAATGTATTGGTTTCATAACAAAAGTCCGTTGACAAGCAGTGTTTAACATCTGCACATATATTTTACATGGACACTTTCTTTTTATTAAGTGTCACACTATTTTTGACTGACTCATTCAGTTCTGTTTTTGCCATTTTCCTATTAATTGAAATTTTAGTCACCAGCTCCCAAAGGGATGCTGAACACAAGTGTTTGGTGGTTTTGCTAATGTGTTGCTAATTAAAAAGCACCCAAGACAGGCTGCTTGTCAGTGAACTTTCTAACTCAGAACAGCTCTTTTTGAAATGTAATGTGGGTTTCAATTTATTACTACTTGAAATTAATATTTTACTTAAAACTACTGGTTGTTTCTAATGTGATACATATTTTTGTATACTTATAAATGAATAAAGTAATGATGATTTTTGTTATGAAACCAAAAAAATTTAGATTCTTTTACTGAATTAAGCCAGCATCCCAAGACTTTCTGTAAGCACTGTTGGGTTCTAAAATTTACTTAAGGTCATTGTTTGACACAAAACACAGGATATGAATTTGTAATCTGTAACATCACATCCAGGCTCTCTGCCCAAAGACATCTAAACCCCTTCCACTTCTGACACTAGCCCGGAAAACTTCTACCAAATTCGAATGATAAAGGTTAAAAAGGGTTCACAGAAATAATGAAGTCTACGATGAAGCCTATGTTGGGATTTTATATGGATTATTAAAATTTACGCCGTGCTCTACCAGTTTCCGTTTGAACACCACCTTATTGAAGTGGTCGTTCTGTCATGTTAATGACAAATGCAATGGCGCCCCCTGTTGGCTAAAGCAGTATAACACGAGCGGGCTGGCTCCGCACAGAGGAGCGGTGCGGGAATAACGTGTCATGCCGATGAACAGCGGATAACTTGATTCCTCACCCGAGCTCCAGCAGATCTCCTCCACTGGAGAAAATGGAGATGTGGGGGCTTTGAATTACACGCGGCTGTCACACTAATTAGCAGCTAATGAAGGTGCGTGAGGGTCGCCTGCTTGTGATGTCATGCTAAGGTCAGGTGGTGCCACCTTTCTCGTGCCGGAGTATAATTTCGAGAGAGTTCGCCAAGCAGGACATGTCAGAGTGGGAATTAGCAGGGAAATTAGGCTAATTAGGCTAGGTGAAGGCTGTCACTGTGCAGTGTGATGTCAGAAGTGCAGTTATGTGCAAAGGTTCTTTCTAGAGCACAGTAATAATTCAGATGTGCTCCCTCACGTCCTTCTGATTAATGCTCCATTGCTCTCCTTTTTCTGCAAGGCTGTCGTGTCCCTATCGCCCCCCCACTGATATCGCCCATGATGAAGACTTTATACATGAAGTATTTTGTGAACTCAAATTAATTTGAAACAGCAAACTTTTACAATTAAATTTTATGCTTTTCTTTTCCAGCCCTTGGTTCCTTTGAGTCCTATTTTGAGTATAATAATGAACATATGTCTTCACCTCGGACTGGGTGAAACTGGAGATCTCCTCAAACTGGTTTCTGTCGTTACTGGAGATAAGCCTCCCCAGGTTAGGCCCTCCCATAACAGTGTAGGTGATCTCGTCCCCGTCCTCATTGGTTACGGCTTTCAGGATGTTGTTCGTGATTGGCTGTCTTGTTCCTTAAAATAAATAAAAGTGGTTGTTATTTTTTGTACTATAGAGGATGCAGATCAGTATTCTTCCATTGTGTGTGCTGGATACACATGCTATGTAACCACTAGCCAAAACCAGTTTGTCAGTTCCTCTGTGGCAGTGATTAACTTGCATCTAATGCTAGACTATTGTTCTCCATATCTGTGATCTACATTTTGTGCGTTGGCCATGTCTGTCTGGTGAGGTATAAAATAAAGCACAGATGAATAAATTATCTGTAACTTCTTCTGCTTCGCACTCAGTGGGGAGCATTGTGGCCTCGTTGGCTAGCGGGTTTGAAAGCTCTGTGGCTCTGTGTTTGTGGAGTTTATATGTTTTCCTTATGTTTTCCTAACTTTCCTCTAGCAGTCCAAAGATATAACATTTAGGCCCTTTATATTATCCATAATGTCTTACTGAGTGGGTGTATGTGTCCTGCAATGGAATGACATCCAGTCCCCTGAAATCTCTCACCCTGTGCTCAGTGCTTCCTGGAATGAATGCCAGGCTTATCCCGACTTTGCATCAGTGGTGTTGATGGATGGGTGGATGGCTGGACTTGTTACAGTGGTTTAGTCAAATTTTACCCATATGGATGCATATGCCTGCGTGAGGTGTTCACGTTTGGTGACAGCTGAGAGCATGGCAAAGCCATGAGCAAGTAGGGGTACCTGGATAAACCAAGAGCTCCCCCTCTGTTTCTATGGAGATGGTGAGCTGTCTGGTCTTCACAATGAAATGGTACAGGGGTGAAGTGTGCTCTCGGTCGGTCACCGTGAAACCAAACCATCCCGACTGGGATCCTGAGAAGACAAACAGTATGACACTACACGTGTGACATCACGTCCAGCTTCCGGCTTATGCGGCTCGATGACACTGACCCACTTCTTGTCTGCTGTACAGGTACTCAAAATAAATGTGTCATTCAAGTAATACATTGATTTAAATTAAACTTTAAACATAAAAAATACTTGAAGTTCATTTGTGCATCACAGTCAACATTAAACAGGAACTAGCAAAACTATATACAGTATTAGTATAGATATGACATAGGGGGTGGGGGGCTCCTTTTAAGTTGGTTTGCGACTGACTAGAATCATCTTGGTGATCGACCGGTTGGGAACCCCTGAGGGACATAATTGTGCCTCTCAGAACAGATATAGCATATAATGTGCTTTACGAATCTGGATGAAATTACATTGCCTTTCTGTTTGCCTGAGGCCTGTTTGTTTATTAGTGATGAAGCTTCATGAACCATTTGCTGTATTTTTTGACCCCACTAGATGGTGCTGTTGGTTTGCTTTGGAGCATGCTTTGAGCCCTTTCATGAACAGACGGCACCATCCAGTGGGGTCAGAAAATACTGCAAATGGCTCATGAAGCTTCATTTGGCCATCACTAATGGTTATGTGTCATTTTGAGTCAGCTCCCATTAAAGAGGATGCTGGTTTGCCCCAAGCAAAGCTGGTGGGTCAGCCAATGGAAACTGACATGAGAGCTATGAAGGGGGAGCTTATTTTTAATATCTGTTTAATTTTAATATCCCCGTAAATGACATAATGTTTACTAAATGCAAAGAAAATGATTAGAGAAAACCGATCAGTTTGTGATCAACCAGAGGAGCTCTTCAGGTCAGTGTGTGGAGTCACCCTTAGTTTTCAGAGTTCAGATTTGCCTGTTTAAAATCCCAGGCTTACCTGTGTGGATAAAGACCACCTCGCTGTTATTAATTTGGGCCTGCGTGAAGTTGCGGGTGTCCTCCTCCAACGAGGCCTTTAGGGCCACTCTCCCACTGGAGGAACCTTCAATGGAATAGACCAGCTCTTCCGGGGGGGTGTCCTTATCTTCAGAGTACAACATGTTGGCTGTGATTTCTGCTTCTTCCCCTGGAAGCAGCTGCAAATTGCCAGGCAGTTAAATGAAAACCGCAAGGAGAGCAAGCGTTTCAACAACTTTCCTTTTCAGCAGTATCAAGTACAACTGCCTCGTAGATGGTTCCGGGTTCTTTAATGCACAGGGGCTTGACCCATTATCTAAAGATGGATCACATTGCACTGAAAGATTTCTCTCACTGGGCTTTAGTTTAATGGCCTTCTAATGACCTTGGTGCTGAAGGGGACATTAATGGACAGAAATGGAGCATATCTCCTGAAAGAGATTCTGAAATAGCAAAACTCAACAGGGAGGGGCTTGTGAACAGGACTGTATTGATTTTATCTGTTACTGAAGAAACTGCCTGATTGACTCTCCTGCAAGTAAAATAAAACCAGAAGGAAGCTATCACCAAATATGGCACCAAGTCTCAGACTAAGTGAGATGGCTTTATTATTATTTGATGTTAACTTTCTTAATCCTTAGTTCAACACTGAAGGCCTTAAAAACTTGGGTTGCAAACATAAATGCCCGTAACGTCATTACTCTGATTTGTTTTCCATGTGCTTTGTTATTTTATATTTTTGTGTGAGTTTGATGTTCTGCTGCCCTCTGTTGGCCATTTTGACAACAGCCCCTAGATGTTACTGAATTACACCAGTAGATGGTGACATGAGCTTTGAATTTATAATGATTATTTATTTATTTATCTATCTATCTCTTTATTTAATTATTTTTTAAATTGATGCCAGATGCTTTTGCCATGTTCATGGGCTCTATTCTGTATCAATCATAATAATGTCTCCAGTTTGGCAGGGAACAGCTGAATGAATTATCTTGCTTTTATACATAAGTCTGTGTGCATATGATTCACTGTACACCCCTCTATGGATGGTAATATAATAATGCCCCACTTAATTTGACTTTGCCATTACCTGTGGATGAGATTTATGTTAAACAAACAAATAAAAAAAATCTGCATGCAGGGTGACCTCTTAATTGCTGACTTTGTGAATATCGAAAAAAAAATCAATTGAAATCAATTGAACATTCAAATTTTGCAGTGACAGTGACCATTGTACCAATGACATCAAGAAAGGGGTAGTTACATTATTTCAGGGGTGGCTGCAGAATAGGAAGGACACAAACCATTTTAAGAAAGCGAAGTCATAAATTACACTGCCAGTGTTTTAATGTTATATTTCAAATGAATACAATATGTGCTCAATCTCAAGAAGCAGGTTACCTAAACTACAAAGGGTGCTATTTTTGTCCCAAAAGGGAATCCCTGCAGCCTAAGTTGAGGGGGATTTTGGTGCGGCCGTTGGTGGTGTTGCAGGCGGAGGTGCAGACGATAGGAAGTCAGGGAATAAAGGACCCATTCAGTAAAAGGAGGGCTAATTGAAACCAGCTGTGGCCAGCTGTGGCAGGAACTGAAGGGGGGGGGAGGGGTATGCCCAGTAGGAGTTACCGTTGTGCTGTGTGTCCTGCCCAATCGGTGGCCACAAAACTCCTGTGCAAAAGCAGAGTGTTCCTCAGGACGAAAGACCCTCTGCGAAACGGAGCCAGTCCACCGGTTATGAGAGACGTATCATTATGTCACAATTTGTGGGATCTAGGAGCGTCTTCTGATTGGCCAGTTCTCCAGCTGCCCCAGAAGTGGAATTGCAGCCATGGACATGTAGTGTCCAAAAATATATGTTGCCGGGGATACGTGTGACCACAGATGGAGTCGAAACACTGAATCATACTCTTGGTTTCCAGATGATTGTGGGAAACCCTCCCCGCCACCCCCCATCCCCAGCCCCAGCCCAGCAAATCCGAGCTCCAGCAAGCTTTGGAGCCCTAAGGCCCATGCTGTGGTTGAGGTGGGGAACAGGCAATGCAGGATAGTACCATACTGACCTCCAGGCCTGTGTTGCGAATCAATCTGGGTGGTTCATCGTTGACAGGAGAGATTGTGACATTTACGTCGATCGGCTGACTCTGCCTGCTGATCTCGGATATGTATGCCAGCAGGGTGAATCTGTCGCTGGTGGTCTCGCTGCCGTCGTGTACGTAGTAGACTTGGCCATTTCTCACCTAAGGGAAGGTCAGCAAAAGATTGGGTGAATAATAATCACACGGGCACCACCAACAACGTAAGCATGTTGAAAGAGTGACTTTACAGTGATAGCCCTGTTCGAAAGGACACCCTTTAGCTGTACATTTTGTTCTGCGGTGCTCCATAGGAAGGGAGGTCGCAATAAAACCCTCTGTAATAACGAACAGCTGGAGTCTTAACTAAGCTTTCTCCATCTCGCCCGATGTGGACACAAAAACATCATTCAAATGCTGCCCAAACCCTGGAGTGTTCAGTCTCCGGTGCCTGCAACTCATTCAAGGTTATTCACCTTAAGCTACAGGGCCATCCAAAGCAGCAAAGAAAGACCAAAGCATAGACCTTTAAGCAACTGGAACCTTTTACACACACAGACACAGACACAGACACACACACACACATCTTTGTGGGGACCGTTCACTCATTTCTGTGGGCATAACCCTAATCCCAATAATGACAACCTTAAGGTCCAGACACACACACGCACATGTAGGGTAAACATATCCTTATGGGGACCGCTCATTCATTTCAATGGGAAAAATGCTAATTCTAACTATGACAACCTTAACCCCTACCCTGCCCTGACCCTAACCATAAGTAATCTAGCAAAATACAAGAGTTTCTGCATTTTTAGTTTTTTCATAGCAGTCACCGATTTTTATAAAATAGAGTTTTCTCTTATGGGAAAAAAAACGGATATTTATCACGTTATGGGGACATTGTGTCCCCATAAGGATAGGTAAACCTGCTCACAGACACACACACACACACACACACACACACACACACACAGAGTCCATACATACATATCTGTACAGGGATTCTCCATTCATTTCCCTGTGCATAACCCTAACCCCAATAATAACAACCTTAAGGTTAAGCTCTGACCTTAACCCTAACTAACCAAACAAAATGCAAGTCTTCTGACAGTTTTCATTTTTTGATTGCAATCACAGGTCTTTATAAAATTGAGTTGGTGGTCTCCACAACGTCAAAATAACGTTTAGTCACCACGATGTAATGCATATGTAACCTACACCCACACACATACACGTTAGCATAATAATAATAATAATAATAATAATAATGGGAGAAGCCAACCTATTCATGCAAAGCAACCTGAGATTTTTAATGTAAGTGGGAATACAAAATTATAATATAGTTCAACTGGTTTTCTTAAAAACTGATAAACAGAGCTAAGTCAAGACTATTTTATGAATATTCGACAAATTTGAGACTCAACAATGGAGTCTATGTGACAGGTGTTGTGGACGCGTTTGAGGGCTTTGCACACCCACACCATCAAGGCAACGTAATAGGCCCATTTATTTTGGCTCTGGCTCTCTGGTTTCAGAGTCAGTTTTTCCACCCCTTTTCCAAAAGCAGACTAACAGGGTGAATGTAGAGGGGTACTTATGCCGGCCTTCAGCGGAGTGACTAACCGACCCCACGATGCCGAATGGCACGTCCTGGACGAAGGGAGATTTTCCAACAACAACCCCTTATTTTATTTCTTTCTCTTTCCATGCCTAAATGCGTAAAGTTTCTTGGTGACTTCGTCACAGAGTGTGCTGCCACGAACAATATTTTTCCAGCGGACTCCATGCGCCAATCGCTACGTCGCCTGAGTGATCGTATTTGTTTCCTACTGCAAATAAGACCGATGTCTATGAAGACAAGAGGAAACTCCCAAAACTTGTCAAACTATTCATAATGGATCAGATGAAATACAAGTCAAAATAACTGGATATTTTGTGATCATTACCTTAAAAATCTGTTATTTGCATGCCTAGGAGTGTCTGAACTGTCATGAAGTTTTGAAAGAACCAATGAAGATACTAATGCTGTGTCAGCTTCTGTAATTTTTAAATACACTAAGTACAAAACATTTCTTTACAGTTGTTTAATATGGCCTTATCCTCTCCCCAAGGTAGCTATTTGCTGTTGCACAAAGGTTACTAATTTAAATGTCACTCTGTTCCAGGGCTCCTGGAGTACCAATCTGAAACACAGATGGCAGATTTCCCCGCTCAAGCACATCCTAGTCAGCTAATGACCAGGTTTAATAGGTATATCTGAGCTGAGAAATCTTTGATGCAGACTGGCCCTCCAGTACCTGAACTGGGGAACGTTGCTCTATTCACAAAGGATATGGTGAACATATATATCCTGATCTTTTTTTATGTGATTTACTGGATATCCAGTGCTGAAGAGACAAATATTTGTATAATTCACCACCTCCAACTGCAAAAATACTGAAGGATAGGAGTGTCCCTACAAAGTTTTAGGTACCATTGACTGTGCCATGTTCTATTCCCCTATTAATTATGACTAAACAAGTAGTCAATACTATTTTAATACCCCAAAACAAATTTCATTTTATAATAACTTTTATAATGACTCACCTCATCCCATGTGAAGGCACTCAAATCATCAAAGTTGTCAGACAACTGGATGTTTCCGTGTCGTGGGGTCTGTTCTACAATGAAGTCAATGTGGTAGGAGCTATACAAGGGGTGTGAGATGTTTAAAGCGTCATTTAGAGACGTGCTGCCTCCTTCTTTGACCAGGAGGTCCACCACCTGCACTGGAATTTCGTGTGGGACGATATCCACGTAAACCCTCAAGGAGTCCAAGGTGGTGAAGCCGTTGCTGACATCCACACTGAAACTGTCTCGGCCCAGCTCCAGCAAGGAGATGTAGTAGACCCTGTTTTGGTTCAGGTCTTCCTGAGAGAAGGAGTGAATGTAGTCCATGTTGGGTGACACTGTGCTCTCTGGGTTTTGCATTGGCATGACCACGTGACCAAGCTGAGGAGGCTCCTTGATGGTGAACACCATCTCTGAGGGTAAGATGTCTGCCTGCTCCACCTGTAAGGAATTGCAAACAACTGAAGTGTGGATTTTATGAAAGGCTGTTCTGATATTTGTTGGTGCAAGCTGTTAAGTGTGAGCTCCTATATTATGGCAATATATATTGTTCATAATATTCCATTTTTTTTTTAAAACAATATTCATTACAATTGCAAATATCACTTCTCATTTCATCCATCATCCATAATCACTTTTCCAGTAGAGGGTAATGGGCTCACCAATTATCATTATATTTAATCTTTGAAAGCTAATAATCCATTTTTCATAACCAATTATCCATTGTAGGGTCGTAGTGAGCTTGCGGTCTATCCGAAGGTTATCTTAGTAATTATAAGTTTGCTATATTGCCTAAAATCTCTAAAATATATTCTGAATGCAGTTGAATAATAGCTAAGAAACAGAACACATTTCCATCTTAATTTCACCCAGAAAAAGAATGAAAAGTGTATACATACCTTTAGATGATCTTGGCTTATTTTAGTGTGCTCCCCCATGTAACATAAGATTATCTCATTAGTTATAACCTTAGGCTCTGACAAGTAACCCTGCTTAAATATTTTTATCCTGAATGTACCATTCTCAGACAAGCCTTTAGACTTGACACGAAAAGCAAAAGAGTCCTTGGACCTCAAGCTCTGTTCATCATGCTGGTATGACACAACACCTTTTCTCAGGTCTTCCTGAGTGAAGACAGAAGCTTCTATTCCACTGACGATAACGCTTCCATCACTTGGGGGTGATGTTATCTCATATACAATCTCGCTGGGGTCTCTGATATCCATGTTGGACTCAGCACTCAGCAGACTTGTATTGATGGTCTTGGTGCTACCATGGTTGATAACAGCCATAGAGTTATTCACCACATGGAGATAAGGTTCGCCGGCCTGAAGCTGAAGCAGGGCGGCGATCGTGTGGCGACCATCAGACACTTGCAGCTGGAACTGTTCACGGTCTGCACCACGATGCACAAAAAGGACCTTCTTGTCCCTAAGGTCAGCCTGAGTGAAGCGGAACAGGGACTGGGAGCTGTCCTCAGCTGATACAATGTCCCCAGAGAGGATTCCTGCACGCATATACAGAAGGTGGGATTCTTTGAAGTCTGAGTCATCATCTTGGAACTGGATGTCGTCCGTAGTCAGCAAACGCCGTCCATTTCGCACCACGTTGAAGGTCTTGTTGACCACCCGGTAGGGCACATGGCCATTTACAGATAATATCATTATTTTGACAACACCCTTCAAGACTTCTTTCTCCTGGGGTTCAGTAGTTGGGCCTCTCTTTGCTTGTTTTAAAACGGCAAAAGTAAATTGATCCTCACTGCTCTCAGATCCATCATGCTTGTATGTCAGTCTATTAAAATGCAGGTCCTCATTGCTAAACACCCTAATAGCTCCATCAAACCTAGTTTGCCCAAGAGGAGACTCTCTGATGATACGGCCATGTTTGGGATCTTCTGTGATCCTGTACACAAAATCAGTTGAGTTTTGAGCCTGAACCCATAGAACGGCATCATTAAGAATTCCCTCGCCACCCTCCATCACTCTAAGCTCTTTGTTAGTTAAGACTGGAACATCTGGGTCAGCCAGGATCTTTATTGGGTAGGTGTACACTGGAGAATGTTGTTCTTCTGCAAAAACTTGGAATTGAAACTGATCTTCCGCATCCACAGCTCTGTGGACCCTTACTTTGAAATTCAAATAACCATTTCTGAGATCTTGCTGAGTGAAAATGCTCCCTTGAGTAAGGTCTATGTTGTGAATTTGTAGAGTTCCCATGGTCGGGGCCTTTATAATTAAGTATCTAATAGACTCTGCCTTTGCGTTTTTCCCTTTCATTACAGCTTCGAGTTCTGTGTGTTTTATAACGCTTGTATGTCCCTGTTTTATCTCTAGTGGAACAATTTTTGCCATCCTTATTTGTGATGGCGTAATCTTAACTAAAAATGTGTTGTTTGGCAGAATAAATTTTCCAAGGTGGGCATCAAATTGAATGCGTTCCACAGCTATCTCCCCTTCATATTCTGTCTTAGTACTCATGTATCTTAATACACCTTGCTCCAAATCAGCCTGCCGGAATGATGTCACCTGCTTCATTGCGTTATGGCTTGTTAACACTTCCAGTTTCCCCAGCTTCAAGGGATGAGTTACATTATACAGAATATCTCCATATCTCGGTATGGCTGACACTGATAGTTGCTGAACGCCAATGGGAGAAGAAGCCCCCTGAGACAGTAAGAGGCCAGTATTTGTGACTAAGGTCAGACTGGGTTGTGTGACTTGCAAGTTCAAGGTAGTAACTGGACCAGTAGAATGTCCATTTGATATCTGCATATCTATCTGATGTACATTTCCGCCTTTGTGAACATAGTAAATTTCCCCATCTTTGAGTTGTCTGCATGTGAACTGACTGACGCTCCTCCCAGGATCCTCTGCATTTTCCAAATAACCCTCTTCCATGGGTGTCTTGGATGTAATGGTGACAAATAACTCTTCGCATTGAATATCAGAATCTATAATTTTTATTAGGTTAGGACTCAAGCGGGTACGTCCATACTTTGCAACGGCGATTACTTCATCACTTAGCTGGGGTATGTCACTGATAGGTTTGAATTTAACTGGAAGGATGTACTTTCTGGAAGTTTTTAAGCACTCTGGTAGATTAGCAGAAGAGTATATAAAAACTTCCAACTGTATGTAATCTCCATATGTTTCATCGCTGTCATGCATATACTTTATTTTCTTATTGACCACATCGAGAAGAGTAAACTTTTTGGATCTTTTACTGTTGATGTTCATATCCACTATTCCGTACCAAGGATCACTTTGAAGAGTGAAGATAATCTGAGACTGTCTGACACCAGCTTTATTCAAATCAAAAGTAGGCTGGAGATTGTGAATGTCAAGAAAAGCCTCTCCACTTTGAGGGACTAGCAGAGGAGTAACGTCAAGGAGCTTTGTGATATTACGAAAAATCTCTGGCGTGTTTTCATCTGGGTAACAGTGCCTTTCATTGGGGACAAAATCAGAGTGTAGGATTCTAATGGGAGAAGCTGTTGTAACTGTCTCTTCATAAGAACTTGAGTAATCGTAATCTCCTTCACATTTAACATGAATGTCTTTGGTCACTAAGGCGTCTTGTAAGGTTCTTTCTCTATGGTTTGTTTTTATTTCCCCCAAACATCCGATGAAGGACTCTGATGTGATCTCTTCTTCCATGCGAGGGAACAATCCACTGTTTCTAAACACTTCCTTCATCTTCGCTGGTACCCCCCCCACGTACAGGTTTTCAGTCAGGTCCAGAATCTCAGGACCACTTAGTGAAACTGTGGTAGAATGGCTGTCCACAGTCATAATAAACCTGTTCTGGTTAATCTCAACCTGTATACGATGCCACTGATCATCATCTAATCGCACTCTGGTGTTATTCAGCACAATCATCCCACTACCACGGTCGACAAGACCTTTGAGATGGCCAGTCACCAAACCAAGTGCGATAAAGTCATCTTGATGGCCAGAGTGGAAAATTAAAAGTGCATCCTCGATGGTGGTCTTCATGAGGAACTCCAGTATCCGGGAGTCAGCCAGCGTCCATGTTGGAAATGATATGAATGAATCAGGGCTTATGAAACTGATTGCCTCTCCACTCTCAGCATCAAACTCACTTGAACACATTTCCTTGGTCTCCTCACACTCTGTCGGCTCTGACTTCAAGATGTCAAAGTTGTGGGACTTGAAGACCACATCGCTTATGCAGCCTCGTAGAGGTGGGATGGTTTCATCCAAGTAAACTGCCCGCATGCTACCAGCACCCCCCAAAAAGACTCCATAGTCAATGTTAAGGCTTTCCTGAGCTATTAAGGGGAGGCTTAGAGAGTCATTGTATAAGTTGTTGATTGCCATATCCAGGCTGGATTTCTGCAGGGTGACCTTCACTGTGTGTTCTACCAAGTTGTTCAGTCGTAGCCCAACTGGTGAAAACAGCGCCATGACGCCAAAGCCTATGTCCATTCGCACCTGCGGGGTGAGAGGGACCTGATTATTACCCACCGTCTCATTTACAGTATGCAGCCCTTTCGGTTCACTTGTCATCTTTTTGGCTCCATGCCACATGAAGCATTCCATCCAACACTATCAGAATGATGAGTTTTTTGTTTACCATGCAGAATTTATGGAGGGTTTAATGACAGCACATTTGATGCTAATCCAGTTTCGTGCATAATCTGTAAGATGTTTTATTATGGAATTATAATGGCAGGAACTTCATTGTAAAATGACAGAGGAGCAATTTACATTGTTTTCGGAGTGCTGCATCATTGATGCTGCCATTGCTGTATATTTAATGAGCGTTTCTCTGGCTTCATGAATAAGAAAATTGCATTACAATGTACACAAATCACGATTCACCCCCTGATGTTTTGGGTCCACCTGAAAAGTTTTTTGGCAGCTCTCATATGCTGCAGCACAAAAGGAAATTTCAATCCTGCACTCAAGGTCAGTAATTTGTCTCCGGTTGGATTCGTTTGAAGGGGTCTGCCTGAAATTCTTGAATAGCCGAAAATTGGGCAGCTGCTAGATCAGATAATGCAGCGCAAGTACATGGTAATTCTTAGAGACAAAATAGGCAGTAACATCATCGTAGCACTCAGGCCATCGATTCAATTAAAAGGCCTTTGGAGGATATATAGGACGGCCTATGTGAAGCATACAGTTGAACAATATCCTTCAGTATATATTCAACCTGATGTACTTTTATTTTTTGACAGTTAATGCCTAGCAATTCTAGGAAGGCAGCAATTTTTAATGAAGAGGAAACTGGAATTGCAAATCAGAGAAGCCAATTTGAGATCTCAGGAAATGCCCTGCTGATTCAGTCAATGAATTCAGTCACACAAAAGATTTAACTCCAACTACATAAATGAAAGTGACCCTGGACAAATGGCATGATCTTAAAAAGAATAACATTTTCCTTCCTTTCACCCTGACGGGTCTGCCAGATTTGTTCTCACCCGTAGTCGGCCATCTTTGAGCTCTACGGCCAGGTAGTCCCTGTTCCCTCCAGCTAGTAGAAGCAGCCCACTGCGTTGGCTGGTCTTAAACTGCAGGGACAGCTGGAACGAGGAGACATCTTGAACGGCGTGGATGCGGCAGAAACTGTTCCCATAGTACGACACTGTAAACACAAAAAGCAGCACCAGATGTAATGGCTGTGAGCAGAAGCTACTATAAATCACATGCTGGAAGCCACTTTCGTCCATGTGATTCACATCGCTGCTCTTGTTAAGTAGCTGTGACCCAAAGTGAAAACAGCAAGATTCCTACTGAGTGATGCTTTGGTCATAAAGTCATCTTCAGCCAGAATGACTAGAGTAAATTCGATCACTATGTTGTTTTACTGTAAAGAGATATCTGCATCAATTACATCCTTATGTGTTACATACCAAGCAGGAGGGCTTTCTAAGTTGTAATTTGACACAGTAATTTAGAGATTCTAAAATTATATCACTGAAGGGCAAATTAATCCACTTTATATTTTGGCAAAACGAAGAATAGTCATGGATCGGTGCGCTACAAAAATGTAGCAGAAATAACTGAACACTGACACATTAAACATCTTGGTGGAACAGCTGAATACAATAAAATATATCCAGCAATACTATCGTATGCAGCTAACAGGTTCCGTGATTTCCTTCCACAGAATATTTATCTACAATAATTAATCTCCATTGTTATACATTTTCCCTCATTAGCACTGAGATATTGATCGTGTAATAATGAGATAACAATAGCTAGCCTTTTCCATACTTGTATCCAACTTATCTGTTAAACATTTGTTATGGTCTACAAACAACATCTGCTTGTATTCTGCGAAGGCAGGCTAGGCTGATGCGATCTAATAGCTGATTGGATTGTTTGTTTGCTCCAGGTGACAAACTCAGCAAATCTGTAGCTGCTCTTGAGATGCCAACATATATAAACCATCACCACACAGTCTAATAATGCTAGTTATGTGAGGGACTCCTATCACATTTAACAGATAACATACAGTATCCCCAGGTCTTAGTGGGTTACTTAGAAGCAGTTAAAGTCCAATCACATAGAAATCCACATAGTTGTCATCGATTGGAACTTGGGTAATGACATGGACCAGGTCCACCTTAGGAACTCCATTCATGATTTTCTCTCCACAAGGACTCCACATGGTTGGATCTTCAGCAGCATGAAAACTAGTTCTCACCATGATCCTTAGTTCAAAAGCAAACGTGCCCTTTCGCTGAGATATATGGGCTTTTCTTAACTGCAGATACCTCAAAACAAGGGTTAGATGCTGTCATAGAATGACCGTGGCACACTTTAGAGAGAAAGCTGATGGAGACCCAGCTGCCAGCTGTCTCACGCTGTGAGAAATTTCTCCAGGGTATCACAGAGGTGACTGGGGGTGGGGGGGGGGGGAGAAGCTACCGTGCAGACCATGAAAAACAAGAAAAGAACAGCTAGCTGTGTTGGTTTATTGCCAGAGTGTTACTGCTTTAGAAGCATTCTGAACGCATATTGAATGGATGTGATCATCCTGAACGTTCTGTCCAGGTGGCAGAAGTTTAAACGAGCCCATCAGTATCAATTACAGCAAGCGTGAGGTTATGAGTAACGCTTGAAGCAAATTTAGTGTCCCCTGTAAGTTTGGGAGGCTTTATACAGGGGCTGCACTATTCTCATGGCTGGATGGTACCAATTCCACACATCACTGCCAGAATGAAACTTCTAAGTAGTAAGAAAATATTAGTTCTTTGCTCCATTAGCCGAAGGAGGAGAAAAAATTTGCACCTGGAAGCTAAATAAAGAATCTAAAGTTAGGCTAACACGTCACGCTTGTGTAACATACGCTCGCACGGGTTACAGTCAAACACCAGTTTGGTTTTTTCTCGCCAGGGCCTGGCGTTAATCGCCTCCTCTTGACTGACCCCACCCCATTCCTCCGTGAGCACTGCCGAGGAAAGCAGCGTGTGAACGAAAGCTTCACGGCTGGCCAGAAGCTTGCTGTCGGCTTTGATTAGCCCCAGGACAGCGCTGCCTGTCAACGAACAAAGAATGCAAGTTCATCTCCAGATCACAGGGAAAAATGCTTACCGCCATATTCTTTACCCAAATACGACACTGGAATGAAGGTTTGACGGCTGCTTGGACTACAAAAACACAATGCTTTGTGCGGAATGAACGAGAGCAACTTCCAGTGTGGTGAGTTATAAAGGGTTCAGAAATAGTAAAAATACACTTGCTCTAAGCAGAATGGCCCAGAGTGAGGCAGATCAGTTAGCTCACATTTCTGAGTGAAAATATCTACTGTGAGGGAAATACTGCATATAAGCGTAGTGAATAAAGATAGATGCCTTTTCGGCCATTTGTATAAGTATGTCTAAGTACAAATACCTAGGGATTTGTTGGTTTTCGCATTCCCCATCTTGCTCTCCTGTGAGAGGTGAGAGCAAAGCTTGGGCAGATCAGAGTCTGCCCTGTAATAGTTGAAATGTAGGTGTGGTGCCCATGCAAACCAGACCCCTCCCCTGAACAGACTGAGGCCCATGTGACCACGTGTGAGGTTACCCAATCAGATGAAGGCTGTTCAGGTGGTTGTTTGCAAAACAGTCCAGCTACATGGGTCACGGCTGTACAGATAAGGGCAGTGTAGGGGGTCTCATATATACTGGCGAACTAAAAGTGCACTAAATGCACCCACCCCTCCGTCGACCAGTATAAGGCACCAGGCAGGAGCCCCCCAGACAACAGCACATCACAGGACTCGAACCTCGGGCAGTTTAGTGACACCCGTTAGCCTGACTACATGTGAGCGTGTGGAATCAGACTCGCCAAAAGACACTCATAACACATAGACTCCACACAGACCACAGATTCGAACCTCCAACCCTGGAGATGTGAAGGAACCAGGAGCCTTATCCTGGTTAAAACGCACAAAGAAATGCGGAGACGGCACAGCAGCCTGGACATTGCAGCTCTGGCTTTCTGTTTTGTGCAGACACTAAAGATCTAAAGAGCGTGGAATGAGTTTCGAAAACATGCTGATATGCTACGCTAATATGCTACATATGCCACCGCCCCCCCCCAAGAAATGTCTTACGGTAATTTAAACTAATCCACAGGTCCACGCCCTGGGTTGGTAAAAAAAAAAAATTACAGGACATCAAATGCATCTGAATCACAGCCTCTGGACCAGAGCTGGAACTGCGTGGTTTAAAATAGCCGTATTTGTGACCTAATCAAACATTTCTGTGGACTAAAAACATTTTTATTGCCATAATAATACTGCACCACACCCTTGGGCACATTAACATGCCTGTCTGTGCATTTCGGATCAGGTTCCATGACCTGGGAATGTACCAACTCTCTGTCTTCTCTGGCCCAGACTGTCCTGTCCTGCTTCCTGCATGCCCCACCCAAGAAACACTGACTTATTGTGGGACCAGTGTGTTCTGGGTCCGGCCCAGTACAGATGGTGGGTCATGGAGATATTTATAGAACACAGAACTAACACGCTGTCTCTGGTGCAAGAATGAACTTCCCCTTGTTTTATAGATCCTGCCTCCTCCCCCCTTCATGCACCCATCCCCAGGCTGCAGATATTTTCCGTTCCATTCCCAGGGCTTCTGTGCCCCCTTTTGACGATGCTAACAATGGATTCTGCTTCCCTGGGTGGCCTTGGGATTAATGTGTTCCTAGGGATGTCTTCCATGCTAGCTGATCATACTTCGTATCTGAGGGACCAGTCCCAGATCAGTGTTCATGGCTGCTTTCTCTGTTACTTATGTCTTAAAGTGCAGAAGCTAAGGACTATACAGTAGGTGCTGCTTCCATGTTGCTGTTAGACTGATCGCTGACCAGTGTCTTACGAGCTGCGTCTCCATTTCGGCCTTTAATCTCAGACTCAGGGGGGACCACGTTTCCAGGCGGGTTCTGGTGACTCTGCTGCCATGGCGACAGAAGCTGCCGACCACAGGTTTGCAAAACAAGCCGCCTACAGGGTCACCAAAGCTGCGCAGCCTGCGGTTGTTAACCCTGGGAAGGCCGTCTGTTATTTTTTTTAATCCAGAGAAGTAGGAATAAAGCTTCCTGGACATGGGGGACTTCTGCACATTTGAGGCCGTACAGGCGCACGTCGGACTGCTTACGACAACCGAGCTATTTGGGGAAACATGGGTGATGTGTTCCTGTGATTCAGAGCAATTGAATGCCTTGTTAGTTGGAGAGTCATCAAGAGACCATTTTAAGCAATAGATGTGTGATGTGCTTTACACACAGAATATCTGGCCTGCTGTGGTTAATGTTAAGTAAACCCAAGCTTGTTATGACAACTGCGAGGGGAACATTGATGTCACGCCGTTGTGGACCTGGGGACGGAGCTGGGCTGGCATGAAGAGGATACGGGTGCACAAATATAACGGTCTGGCTTGCTAGGGGGGGTCGGTCGGGCACGAGGTAGAGGCCCTCTAAGGCAATGTTTCCCAATCTGGGAATCCAGGGACACGCAGATAATACATCTTTTTGCTCCCTCATCATCCAGTAGGGACTTTTGAGGGAGCAAAAATGTGGACCATCTGCGGGTCCCTGAGGACATCTGAGAAACTGCACTAGGGGCTGGACCGAGGACAGTCACCTCAGGCTGCTCATTCACAAACACAGAAATGTGCAGACTGCACAGGTGTATACACGTGGAAGCAGACATCACAGGCACCCGCACGCACACACATAGAGTCTGTGTATTGTTTGTGAGGACTCTCCTTTCATTTCTGTGGTTATAACCCTAATCCCACCTATTTATTGCAGTCACAGATTTTTATGAAATTGAAATTCCCCTTGTGGGAACCGAAAAAATGGTCCCCACAAGATCAAAATAACAGGTTTTTATTACATTGTAGGGACATTTGGTTCCCACAATGTAATGTATACTTGGCCCACACACACG
This sequence comes from Hippopotamyrus pictus, assembly GCA_026781145.1. NCBI lineage: Eukaryota > Metazoa > Chordata > Actinopteri > Osteoglossiformes > Mormyridae > Hippopotamyrus > Hippopotamyrus pictus. Next base: position 16,508,757 of record JAODLC010000021.1, read on the forward strand.
CACACACACACACACACACACACGTCAGGTAAACATATCTTTAAGGGGACCACTCATTCATTTCTATGGGAAAAATGCTAATGCTAACTATGACAACCTTAACCCCTACCCAGCCCTAACCATAACCAAAACCAAGCAAAATACAAGAGTTATTGCATTCATAGTCTTTTCATTGCAGTTACACATTTTTATTAAATTGAGTTTTCTGGTCCCCATAAGGGAAAATGGGCATTCATCACGTTGTGGGGACATTATGTCCCCATAAGGTAAGGTATACCCACTCACTCACACACACACACACACACACACAGGCACACAAAATATGTTAGTAAGCATAGGCAATGGATTAAAAAGGACTCTTTTTACAGACAAATCACCTCATTTCTACAACTGCAAAACTGTGAGGTTTGCCTTTAACCCTGAGTCTTAAAAAAAGCATTTTCCCAAGTCTGTTAAACTTTCCAACACACAAACACACACACACGCAGAGCTGTGCTTATATGACCAAGCTGAGCGACAGCACTTTGGATGAATTCCCACTGGAGAGATACCTTTACAAACATCTTGGACCGATTCTGAAGACTGGGTCCAGGTTTGCTGAAGAACAGAAATATGTTGTCACTCATCTGTAATAAAAGCTGCCCTTTCGACTTCCTGAGAGATTTTTCGAATGGAGGAAAAATATTAAATATCTGGCCTTCGTATGACGTTTCCATAACGTGGCCTCTGTAAAGGAATCCACTGTGGCCCAATGGGACCTTGCAAAGTTAAAATGGAGAGATCTTGGCTTCTAAGGGGAATGAGTTCTCTCCATTTTCCGAAGGGAACCAATCACTGTCCTCCGCGTGTTCGGCCCTGTGTTGAGCTACTCCTTCAAGAAATGAGAGGTTGTAACCAAGTGGCTACTTCTACACAATGCTGTCCTCCATCGTTTGGATGCTGTTTAAGGCAAAGAGTAACTGAACCCCAATCCATCACCCTGGGTAGAAAGACTCAGAAAGCCTGCACTGTATTTCTGATTCTTCACCACGACTTCAACCTTGCCAGCTTGCGGCGGCTTCTTGTGATGGCCTCCAGGGGGAGCTCTCACATATCGTCACATTTTACCGTTTGATTAAAACCCTAGGCTGTCTCCTGGGTGGGAAATATGGGGATCGGCATGTGAGCAAGTGGGTTATTTTCACAGCTGTAAATAGCCCATAAATATGTCACACTTAAGTTTTTCTAAATCACTATGGGCCCACCTACAGTGCTTTCTGAGTAAGTATCATATGGCCAACAGTTTCTATTATTTTCCTTTAAAGGGAAATAAATCTTGTGTTAAATCTGTTGCTTGGAAGGGCTTGGAGAATTAGTGTGAGTCATGTGTGCATGTGAACCCAGCATTAACCCTGGTGCTCCTTGCGTATATCTGTGCAGCAAGGGAATGGGGGGGTGGGTTTCATGAAAGACTAAACGACTTTGATGTTATTCTGCAGAATGTGAGAGGGGGGCTGAACTGAGTGGTTCAAGTCTTTCAGCCTGATATTAATCGTCGGAGCGAAAACGCACTAAGGGAGTGTCGTCAGACGGGCAGCACGGGCGATATGAGAACAGGGCGGACGCTGTGGGAGGGTCATGTGACCTAAGAGGTCTGGGCATTTGGTGGGACGGTAGCACAAAGATGTCTGGGTGAGGCACTCAGACGGTTAAACCCCAAGCTCTGTAACATCAGGCCGTCGCCCCGCCCTCCACCGCTTTCCAATGAAAAGCACGACCGTGAACGTTTATGCTGTGGTGCACCAAGGTACCCACACCTCCTCGATTAAAGAGTCTCCCCCAGGATCCAGCTGGAAAATACCGCAGAGGGCATAAGCTCGGTACTCAGCACAGGACTCCGTGTCCCACCCATCGCCCCCTCCTGGATGCCTGTGGCATTGACGATTTAAGAGGAAGCTTGGGAATTACACCAGAGAAAGCGAAAAATATTTAGTTTTTGTTATATCAACCTAAAATGGCTTCGAAGACGCTGAGTACTGTGTGTGGTGATTAATAAATATAATGATGGTTATCAAATGGGAAAAGCAGCATTTTTTTTTTTCAAGGATTCAGCGATTCAGAGGTTTGAGGTTTGATTTGTCACACGTAAGGTATACAGTCAGAATATAATCTACAGTGAAATGAACAGAAGTCGACTCTACCCCAATAAAAACAGTGAGCAATAAAGACATAAAAAGTAACAATATAATAATTTGTAGAGTAATAAATAAAGAACAAAAAGTTATACTGAAAAAAGACCAGAAATTTGCAAAATGTGTTTGGTGCATGGGTAAGGAGTGAGAGTTGAGTTATAAGTGTTGATTAAGTGTTGCATAACGTGATGGCCTGATGTCAGAAGCTCATTCTGAGCCTCTCTGTTCAGCAGAAGCACTTTCCAGACCTCAGCCTGGCGAGGAGGTGGTTGTTTGGGTGGGTCGTGTCCCTGTTGAATTTGGCAGCTCAGTTCCTGCATCCTCTGAGGTGAATATCTTGCAGGGAGGACAGATCAGCCTGGAGTTCGGCTGAACGTGCAGAGCAGTTACCAAACCAGGCCGGGGTGAGGGTGTGCTCTCAAATGCCCCAGAGTGGCTGGTGACACCATGAACCTCCTCAGCTGCTTAAGATACAAATACAGCCAATGCCTGGCTTTAGATATCTGAGTCCGTACATGATTGGACCAGGTCAGATCATCAGAAATACAGACTCGGAGATATCTAAAATTGTTCTCCTGCTCAATTGGGACACTTTTGATGTTGAGAGGGCTATATGCACCAGACTGCTTACGCCTAAAGTCCACCACCATCTTACTGGTTAATTAGCCTGCCATTATTTCAAACTGTCCAACTCGCCCAGGGAGGTCTTCTCGTAGTTTTAGGAGATCGGGCTAATCACTACAGTGTCACTGCCAAATTTGATTATTTTGTTTGAGTTATGTTTGGCCACACGATTGTGTATGTACAAAGAGTAGAGCGACACAGCACATCCTTGGGAGGGGCCAATATGGAAGGAGATGGGGGCTGAGGTGTGGGATCTTACCTTCACCACGTGGGGTCTGCCCGTGAGTAAAGTCAGCAACAGGGGAAACACCACTGAAAGCAGCTCTTCCATGCCCGCCATGTTGGAATACGGTTTACTGCCGTGTAGCGTGACCAGGGATGTTTCTCTGTATGCCATATTACATCATCTTCCATTGCTGTAGCAGTGTGGACGTCCAGTCAGTTTATGGATTTGTCCCTGCCCGCCCAATATTGAAAACACAGTGATGCCCTAGTATGAATGTTCTATGAATGCATTATGAAAGTTCACTGAATATCCTATGAATGCATTATAAAGGCATTATGAAGATGCAGTTAATGCAAAGTGTTACCAGTTTTTTCTGTTAAACAGCTTAATTCGGTCAGCATTTTATCGTCATCTCTGGTGCCTTGAGAGAACACAGCAGGCCCTTTATGGCGGTAAATGGCCGTGCAGTTTACGAAGCGGGCTGAACACTGATCGTTGTGGTGGCACGCGCTAGCATGAGGTGGCATGCGAGAGGGAGCTCAGATCGTATCGCTGGTGACGTTTCATGCCTCGAGCCTCTTGGGGACGTTGCTCATAAAGAGGCTCTCTCACAACGGTGGGCCCAGTCTGAGGCCCCGCCTTGGGGGGACTTCTCCTCACTGTACTCCCCACCCCAGGGACCCGCAAGTCATTTTCTGTGAGGGTTCCGGTTGCAGAGCTCCATGGCTCCACAATTCGCAGCTCTAGTGGAGGAACCAATCAAATTTCACAATATTGCGTGGTAATCTGTGCTGATGAATCACTCAGGTTTCAATTTCAACCTTCATCGCGCACACCAAATAATGTCATTGATGGAAAATTCATTCACAAATGGATAATACTGTCTAAATAAAAGCTGCGAGAAGTATTCGGTTATAAAGCATACAATTTTTGTTTCATCAGAAAAATAATGTATGAAGACGATATTTTAAAAAATATCGCTACAATCAAGAATACAGAACCATAAAGAAGCAACAAAAAAATACTAGACTGAAAACAAGTCTTTGTCTTTTCAAATCCTAACCCTAACCCTAACCCTACACTAACCTTATGATAATGTTCGATTGCATTTGCATTAAGTGAAAATTTTTGTGGTATAATACCATAGCATTTACATTGTATTGAAAAGACACTAACTTTGAACCTGCTTAATTTTTCCTCTCGCTTTTTAATACTGCTCATTATTCGTCAAAGCACTCTTATTTTAAACGTCAAGCCACTCTCAAACCATCTCTCAAATTCATGTTACATAAATGCATAAATCAATTGGCCTTTCAGCGCAGCTCCAGAATTGGATACAATTTCCATCTTTCAAATCAAGTGACATAAATACACAACCTGATTGGCTGGCTGTGAATCGCGGAGCTGTGGAGCTCTGCAGCTGGACTCTATTGCATTTTCCAGCTACTTGGCCGGGATGACCAAAATTGAGCAAGCTCCAGTAGTTGGGCTACTGTTGGTAGCTCCACCCTGTCCCATCTGTATTTCATAAGTAAAACAAATGAACCAAAAATGAACTTGGAGTGAGCAGAAAATGTGGAATCTGCAACTCAGATGAGACTCTGATAAAACATTCACGTTCATGTTACTACTTGGGATGGTGGTGTATTGTCCCGACTACTGAGAGCAGGCGTGAATGTTCTTATGCAGCTCCACTGATGCATTTACTGTAGTATGTTCTTCCCTATAGTATCCCCCAGAGACAAGCCTGTTTCTAATGGTTGCTGGATACTTTGTGACCTCGATAATGCCCACATTCCTCCTTATAGCCTACAACTATGTTCCTATTCCTAATGTTAATCCTCCATCAGATCTTAACACAGTTTGACCATCCAGCCATTACAAACAGGTCTATGAATTTAGTTAGGCGATTGCTCTCATCTTTCCTTAAATACTCCAAGGTCAAGCTAGACTAACTTCATTCCTGAATTAAGCTCCTTGTCTAAGTGACCTGCTGTCACCAAGAAACCTCAGATCTCATTCAGTGATGCAAAGGTAACCAGACATGTAAGTTGATGTGTAACACTCATTCATTCATTCATTCATTCATACATTCATTTATTCATTCAAACTCAGGATCAATCTCAGAGCTGGGAAAATCCTGCAGATGATAAGGGGCAGATCCCAGAATATTAGCTGTGATGTCACATGACTGTATTGACACTTCATTACCCAAATGGTCAGCAAACCCCAATAATGCCGGCAGCCCAAAGAATACCAGCCAGTTCCTTGTGGTGGACTGAGCTAGGGGAGAATCGGCTTGGAATGATATTCTACAGGACTTCTAAACTTAGTACCTGGTTTTATTGGAAAAAAAAATCTTTAATTTTTATAAGGTTGTTGAAAGACATGAGCTGGTTTTGAGAAACGGCATGGCAGAGAGAATAAACACACAACCCACAGATGGATCCAGCACGTGCAGGAGAGCAGCACAGCACACATCTGTCTCTGCGTCTTCACACACAGCTCAGATGTTCTGGCAGTGCCCCTTGAGATTCATGAGCACATTCCTTCAGCCTGCTAGGGAGTGGTGTGGGTTTTCCACGCAGTTTGCCTGAACGGTATTGACATTGCTGTTATCCTGTGACGAATGCATGTTCTGTGAGAGTGGGACCGTAATGTGGACATCCAGGGCGAGGATTGCAAACGTACAGATGCTGAGGGGAATAGGGAATGAAATCAAAGAAAAACACCTTCAGTTCTCACAGCTCGAGGCCAGGTCTCATTCCACCCAGGCCTGCCCTGACTGACTGACTGACAGTGACCCTATAGTTATAGAAAATGGATGGGTGGCTAGACTCTGTTCGAGTTACAATTACTGTTTGTAGCTGGTTGGATACTGCTGGATTTCTCTGGGAATATGCACCCTTAGACATACTGTCTCATTTTAAATTGAATTTTCAGATGCAGTAAATTAAAGTCACCACCCGAAGGAATGGTGCAAACATTTTTGACAGGATTTAGAGATCGTGAGTTATGGTATTTATTACACAACGCTGCTGTTTATTACATGCACAGTTAAATATGCAGAGTTCATCAACAACAGCAGGGGCTTGGGTATAAAATGCCTCGCCCAAAGGCATAGAGGCAGAGACTTAGATATAAAATGCCTCAACCAAGACCACAGAGGCAGAGACTTGGGTATAAAATGCCTCAACCAAGACCACAGAGGAAGAGACTTGGGTATAAAATGCCTCGCCCAAGGGCATAGAGGCAGAGACTTTGGTATAAAATGCCTCAACCAAGGCCACAGAGGCAGAGACTTGGGTATAAAATGCCTCGCCCAAGGGCATGTGCTTAGGCCAACTGGCATCTTTAAATTGCCCATAGTGTGTGTGTGTGTGTGTGTGTGTGTGTCTGTGTTCCTTGCATTTTATTAACAGCAGGATGAAGTTCTTTGTTCTTCGTGAAATCAAGTTACTTGAAACCTCATACCCCAATCCCAGAAAGTCAAATAATCATAACCAGGATAAGCAGTTGGAAGATGGATAGACAGCTGCGTTTTTGCAAGTCAAGTAACCTATTGGGTTTACGATCATACAAAGTTACATGTAAGACCCCCTGTCCTAAATGTGGACTCAAAAGATCAAGCACACTTTAAGACTGAGAGCTTGTCTGCATCTAACAGAAGGGAGAACAGGGATGTTAACCTTCACGCGCTCAGGCAGACTGATCCAGGTAGTGAGTCTGTCTGAGTCACGGGCAGAATGACTCCTGGAGACGTGATCCGGGATGAATCAGTACTGTGAATCAGAATCACGGGTATGGAGTTTGACTGAAACATTTACTGCCTTTATGGAGAACATTAACTACGAGGAATAGAAATAATTCTAAGACTGATTCATCACTGGGTAGCTTTCTGAAATCCATGGATCACCTCTGATCAATAAATGTCACAGAATTGATTCATGGATCATTACAGAAGCGATTCCTTCCCTTTATTACATGTTATGTTAAACAGTCATGGAATGTACTGTGTTTTTTAAAAAGGCACATCTGAATGTATTATGTATAGTATTTGATAGCCAAAAGTATTGACACATTGTTCAGCTTTGGAAAAAAAAAGACAACCTTAGGCTAATAGAATAAAATCCTACTCGTGACAATGTTAACAAAGAAATCCCTTTATAAAAAAGGCCATAAATGTAATAATTTGCATCGAGGATGAAAAAAATGATTTACGGTTTTTCCCAGCATGCTCCACAGCCCACCTCAGCCATGTTATGGTGTCCTTTTGTAATGTCGGACTTGAGTGACGGTGCACATGCCGGATGGAACACACTCACATCTCAACCCCACAGCAAAAAGCAAAAATCAGAATAGTCGAAATCCTCAGCTTTGGCATACATACAGACCCATCCATCCATCCGTATACATCCATCCATCCATCCATCCATCCATCCAATCACCTGCTTGTTCTCATTAGGATAATATAATTTATTTATTTATTTTTAAGTATTTATACAGTAACTCTCACCGAGCCTCTCCAGAAAGATCAGGCAGCTGAAACTGCACAGCAGATGGACTCAACAGCAGTAAAAGCTCCACGGATTTTCCTCAAAAGACAGTATGTAAGGACAGCCAGCAGACAGGAGAAAGGAAATGCAACACTCCCCGTGTAGCTACAGGAGAAAAAACCTCATGGTCCAAGGCCAGCTGGCTTGCTAGTCAAACGAATAGCTATCAAGCTAATAAAGCTGTTTAAAAGTGTCAGATAAGTGTTTCTGTGTTATTACAGCTATAGTTAGGAGAGGATCAGTGCTCTTCTCTTTCACCCTTCATTGGAACAGCAGGTGGTGCTGGGTGGATCAGCCCTAGAAGAATCCGCGTTCCTTAGCGGATCGTGTTAGGGAGTCGCCAAGAGCCGCCAGGAACAAGCTGCCAGAGCCTAAGAACAGCGAAGGAGGGTGACTGGCGGCCAGGCAGAACGTAAACCGGCTTCAGCAGGTTTCCCTTTTGCCCTTAAAAGCAACCGGCAGCACGTTCATGCGATAGCCAAACATTCCTGCCGTCGCTGTTTGCTTTATTAGGACTGCATCCTTCGCTGACGGCTCCACCCAGTCTGCTCCGTTATTCCACATTTTCACACATGCATTGGAATTCAACCACAGAGACGCCGGGGAGGCTGACAGAGCCCGGCTCTCTGCTTCATACTGGGGCGTCCATGCAGGAAGGTTACAGGCAGACAAGCTGATAAATGGCTTGTGGCAGAATTGGCAGAGAAGAGGTTCAGCGGAGGTAAAGCCTCTTATTCTAGTGCAACTTCAGTGGAACCAACAGGAGTCAATCCTGGCGCCATCTTTAATAGCGTCTAAAGCATAAATTTACAAAAAAAAACAGGTGGGGTTTGCATTTCAATGTAAGAGAATTAACACAGAACAATATATTCACAGTGGCAGGAGATTCCTGAACTGGAGATGAGTCTTGAGCCTACTGTTTACTATACTGGGCATCGTTACTGCTAATGTGATGTCATTCCTGAGGTGACCAACCCTGGAGTTTAAACGACAACATGACAAGCACCTTGCTTACATTGAGCTGCTGATTGGTACCACTAGATGGCAGGCATGTTTACATATTAATGGACCAGTGTAAACCTCCAAATTCCAGCTACCAAAAATCTTGGAATGTTCCACCAAATTTATGACTTCATTTGTTTTTGAGGCCACCCCAGTTGTGATACGGGATTAGTTGTAAACAACCATGTGGTCCCCACCTTTCACCCATATTTGCAAAGCTGGTGGGTTCAGTTCCTGCAAGTAGAGAGTGAGTGGTGTGCATCAATTGACCAACAGACAGGAAAAACAACAGTTTGAGTAATGTTCATAGATAACGTCGATGTTTCATTCAGAAAAGAGGGGGCTGTGTGCATTTGCAACAACAGCATTCTGTCCTTCAATTCTGCTCTCATTTTGACCTGCTGAGATTGGTCTGTGTTCCACAAAAATGGTGCTGCAACGTGAATGCCTGCGTAAATTTATGGTGTGTAAGGACACAAAAGGAAAAAAAAAAACGAATAGTCATATAAAATTTAAGTTGTGGAACATGAACGTGGCCATACATCTGTGGCTTCCCATATCGACTTAACACTAATGACTTGGCTAATGACAGACTTAACACAAAGTAAAGGCTTTGCAGAACCTGAGCACTCACACAGTTAAGTTCTTCAAGGATCCAGGAACCTGAACTGGTGAAGGCGAACAGTGAGGTGTGCCTTCAGTGACTGTTTTTGTCGTGTATCGCTAACTCCAGTGAACACCTTTAATTCCATAAACAGCCTGATGAAATGGTAGGAATGTATTTTCTTCACATACTGGACTACAGTCAAATAAGACTCACGCAATATGAATCTGGGCTGAGAGAAATGAATCCTGATGGGACCAATGAAAACTAACTTTTTAATCAGCAATATATCGTAATAGAGAGGCTATTGTTAGGGGTAATGAGCTGTCTTGTAAAGAAAGTGTAAGTGATTTAGTATGAATTTACTTTAGCGTTAGCACCAGCTAAGACAGTGACTCAGTCCTCCTGACCACTGTGCTGCTCATTTATTTTGCACTCTGTTCTTGCTGGGAACATAAAATCACCCGTGTAGAACTGCTGGTTGACAGCCTTGGGCTGAGCGTTGAGACATGGTTTAATTACACGTACGTGGCATGGAGCAGGGTGCATGGAAACCTCAGTGACACCGTGGTGACTCTGAAACATATAAATCTTGGCTAATGACAGACAGATGCTGAGTCTGGCTACCGGGACAGAGCTACCCTGGATGACCATACAAGCCATCCCAACACAACTGGACCACACCCAGCCCCCCCCCCCCCGTCCCGACTGCCTGAGGACACTGTCATTCCCTCATACTTCATCTACGAGTAGTTTGTTAGGAGGACAACGTGAACTATAATGCTATTGCTCTTGTTTCTGAGGGGGCTGAAATGCTTGTAAATGTGTGTGGTGGGGGGTCATTATCTGTTCTCTCCTGCTTCTCTTCGTCAGTGACTGCTGAAGCTCCCCCCAGAGGGGGCGTGTGTCCCGCGACCACCATCCCGCCTAGACCTCTGTGGCCACGACTCCTCTCTTCACGGACTGGTGGGATACGGGGGTGCAGGTGGCTCTGGCGCAGGAAGGCGGTCCTGCTTGGGGCGGGGTGGTGTAAGAGGCACACATCAACAAAGCCATTTTTGGGGGGAATGGCTGGAGAATGAGTCTTTGTATGGATTTAAAAAAAAAAAAAGGCAAAAAAAAACACAAGTTTCCATTGCCCCACCGACGTCGGGCCCCACCAATCCGGCATTAGTACAGCTGGAAAGAAATCGTCAACGGCTAAAAGAGGAGAAGGCGAAAGGAAAAAGAGAGGCGGTTTTATAAATGAAATCACACTTTGCGGCAGAGGGATCCTTCCAGAAGCCAGCCAGGCAGCCTCATTTCTCAAGGCCCGTGTCTGGCCCTGTGACAAGGGCGTTGGCTTTGTCTCCAGGGCTCTGGGCCTCGCTTGCTGACAGTGAATTTCTGTTTATTTTTACCCGCTTAGTCATCTGAGTCTGCTGGCCGCAGGGGGGGCCCATTGGCGCTGGACCGGCCCAGTAGCGGGGCGCTCCGTGTACAGCCGCGTGTACCAAAAACCAGCCCCCTCCCCCGCTGCGTTAACCGCACGGGCCAGATACTGATACGTAAATGTTCAGAGTTGCCAACTTTAGTCAGCTGACTGGAGTGAGATTTTCACTTTGAGACAATTCTGCACACACACGTACGTAACAGTTTAATCACCTTAAATAATAGTCTGTAGGGTTTTCAAAGTACCCCAACGCTTTTGATGTAGCTAATTTTAGGTTTATAATGGAATAATATAGATTTGCCGTAAGATTTCTTGCTTGAGAGTCGGAGAGCATGAGTCTCACCCCAGATACCCGGCAGTCGGCGACCCTGAATGTTATGATCTGGAGTGATGCTCACGCTTTGATCTTTTTCCACTTCCCAGGCACGGAAGCTGCATGGCAAAGTCTCCAACCACCTTGTGTCTGTCTATATCGTGCGTATTTATATACCGCAGGATGCAGGAGAAACAAAAAGCCCGATGTTGCATCATGCATTCCAGGCTGCCAAGCCGTGAACAGGGGCCTTGACCCAGCTGCTGTCAACTTCCTGGACAGCTATGGCGGGAAAATATCATCTGCTGAAGGCCTCCCTGCAGCGGTAAACCTGGAGACCTCACCCCCCTTTCACCTACACTCCCAAGCCACACACAGAGAATGTTTTTTTTCTACAAGAACATTGTAATTTGACTAAATCTGAGTCTAACATAAAGAATTGGGTCATGCTTTTAAAATGCAGGTACCTGAATATGACTACAAAGACAGACTTGGGTGAAATTTCGAAGTAATATTTTGACGTTAAGGTTCTGTCGCTTGGAATTAATTCCATGAAATATTGGGTTTTTAAAACTGTATTTGGTATCGTAGATGAAATTCGTGAAATTTAGGTACAAGAGCAGACACGCAAAGCATTTTGCTCTATTGGGAGATTCAAACAATATTCAGAGCAGGAGCAGAGTGAGATCAGACCAGACCGTAACCCAGAAAGGCGACTGTCCTCGCATGTGCTTGAAAGCTTCCACGCTGTGGGGCAAATGCAAACAGAGATGTGATCACAGGCCTGGCCGAGAGCCGACTGATGGGCCTGCTTCCTGTTATGATGACCGGCAAGGTCCTGACCACATCTCTCCTGAAGGATTAAACAGCTAATGTATGGGTTCTACTCTGGGATTTACACGTTCCCCTCCCCCAGACCTTAGATAGGAGGCCACAGCTGGGATTACGGTGGTGCTGAGGGATGGATTAAATAGATCCGGACTCAGACTCAGATAAGTGCCCCCGTGACAAAACACTTCAGCGATATTTTAAGATGCGATCTGAACGGCTGGCAAAGGACCCCAGGATCTTCTCCAGAAGTTATCTGTAGTGTTCCATAGCCCATCTATTGGCAGCAGCAGAGTCCAACTCGGCTCTTTCCTATTGGCTGTGGGCAGAGCCTCTGTCTGCATGATGTTCAGCTATATTCCTTTTTTTTTCATGTTGAACATGAGGTGTTGGCTTTCACTTCATTCTTCATCTGTCTATATTTTACGACATGGATAAACTCCCATAATCCTGTAACTTTGTTCATAGTTCTACACTCCCTGTTTCACTCTTTCTTTAATATACTTATTGTTTCATAGCAATTTAGCTGCTTAAAGTATGACTGTTCTAGAGATAATTGTTATCGTTTCAGCAGCAGACGGCAACAACTAGCCAGTCTTTCGCTGTGGAAGGACGTATGAATTCAGCTCATTTTCCTTGCTGCAGGGTCTTTGGAAGCCCAGACTGCCTCTTCCCAAAATAACTTTTTCACTCCCCTCCGCCGATTCCCTAGATTTCCTCACCATGGATAGGCATGAATGACAAACACCCAGCAGTTACTTTTACACAGTGGGCCTGACCATTTTTGGATTGCAATAAATGCTAATTTAGAATTAGCCTGATATTATATCATGCACTGATCACAGGGAAAAGCTGACTTAAATTCCACTGCGAGAACTGAGGCTAGCAACTTATTAAATGTTCTGTGTCCGAGGGGATAGTCTGCCCTGACCTTTCAGGAGACGAAGAGGAGTTATTTAAAGCCAGTGTGATTCACGGGTGACGCAATGATTTTAACCGCTGACAGAGCAATTTGTGCTAACAATCCCACCCACCATGTTTCAGACAGGAAACATTCTTCTTCTTGTGGCAGGGCTTCATATTCCCCTGGTATCTATTCAGGACCATCAGCTACCAAAGTCTGGATCCTTCTCGATGCTGCAGAGCCTCTGTTTTGGACAGCACTCACATAAACTCTCTGGGACCGTTCAGGCTAGTTTGTGGACTCAGGGGGACAAGGAGCCACCCTTGACGTCCAGTTGACGTCACAATGCAGTGAGTGACGCTGGTCCAAGTTCTCCTACACTTTCCCACTCCTCCTCAGTCCCCAAGTGCCAATGATGGTCTTTCAAAGAAGGGGGGGGCAAAGTTACGGTTCTCACACCCGGAAGCAACTTGTGATCGGACCCTGATAAACCTTTTTTCCTTTGTTTTCATCTTGGGTTTTCCAAACAGCAAGTCCCCTCTGAAGAAAGGGTCCAGCCTTGTGCTCCTTTGTAACTGATCTGGTTATAGTAGGTCTAAGAAAAAAAAAACAATTTCTAATGTTTCAAAAATCTTGGTGTGGGACGTAGGGCTACAGTCTGTCCTGGGAGATCAATCAGGTGACCAGGCTTGTAAAATTTTCAGCCCACGCGATTCTCGCTTGCTTGATGACTGTCTGCAATCAGCCTAAGGCCCCAGTGGAAGCCTGTACAGTGAGTACATTTTATTCAGCTTTATAATTTCCCATGGGCTCTCTTTCATTTGTTTGGACTATTGTGCAGTTCACCTCCTTCTCCCGACCCCAAAAGGGAAAGGTCCGTTATAAAGTTGGGGTCCGCTTTCCCAAACTTCCCGTGTCACGTGTCTCTGGCTGACTTTCCCACACTCTGCTTGCCTTTGAAGAATCTGTGCTATCACTTCTTGTAGACGTCTCTCTCGTTCATGCTGAGCATTTCTTTGCTTGCTTGTCTTCAAAAGCAGCACCGGATATATGGCAAAGAGTTACTCACAGGGTTGCTTATAGGGGAATATGTGTAAAAGCGGAGTCTCAGAGGTGTTATGGCGGATATGGCAGTCTCATGCTCACATGAGGCACACGGACACATGGGCCATCCCTGTGCCGTATTCCCAGGGAGTTACTGTGCTACTTTTAGACAGGGGAGTGGGGGAACTCGTGTGAGGTCTCTGACTTAAGTGGGAGAAACGCTCCACCATATCTCACACCTCTCACCAGCTCAAGGCCTAGTGCCTTATCCAGCCAATGTTTACCTTTCCATGTTTATCTGTGACCATTAATTCTTTTAAACGGATACATCCAGCTGAATCATAACCTTCGGTTCTTGGTAGAGGAAGCCATTGTTGGGTTTTCCAAGTAGAGAAGTATCAGATATTAAGTCATTCGGGTGTAAGGAATAGCACCAGGGGGCTGATTTTCACATTGATCTCTCAGACGCTTTTGAGTTCACACTTGCACGCTGTCGGGAGATGCAGTCGCGCCAATACTAATTTAACAAATGAGTACCTGACTGTAAATGCGATGTTTATTTTGGGTTTGAGTGCTCGAGCATAGGACTGGCTTTACCCTCTCGGGGGCCCTAGGCAAAGCTGTACATGGGAGGCCCCCTTGCCAAGAAAACTGATGATAATTTCACTTCCTATCAATGCAGGTAATTTGGGGGCCCAGGCAACAACCTATTCCGCCTGTAGCTAGAGCCAGTCGTACTCCAGCATCTACTCAGTAGTGCCTAAAAATGGATGCTAGGAGAATCCTTCCTTAAATAAGATTCACTATGATAATAATCAAGCTGCCTTGCAGGATTGCCCTTCTGTGAACGGGGTACCAGGTTTGTCTATATTAGGAGGCCCTGTGGAAGGGTCTTTCGTTAACAGTTTAGGATTTTAGCAAAACCACATGGCAGATGTGAGTCAGAGATCCCAAACGTACCTTGACACTTTTTATAAATCAGCTGAGATTCAGCAGCTATAAACTGCAATGAATCAATTTTTGTTTCCTGTTCTTTTTTTAAGAAGGGATTATTTAATTAATAATTATTTCTGCAGGGACTATGCAAGCCATTAATAATACTAACCTTTTAGATGTTTATGCTTCCTGTATGACACATAGGATGATGATCTTGATATTCTCTCTGTAATTTTGTTTGTTTGTATTTTAGTGCAGCTTAGCTCTTGTGGCCTAATTTCTCCTGCTAACAGACCCCTCCCTCCTGACCCCACGAAAAAATCAGGAATACTTATATAAACCGACAGAGCCGCTGTAGCTGCCAATACTCTTACTGCAGTCACGGATTCAAAAACCTCTGGAATTAAACCACAAGAGAAGGCGTCTAATGTTTGCAGATGTGGCGTTTGGAGTAGCTGAGTTCTATCTGACGTGCAGCCTGTTGCTGTTCTCCAGCTGAAGTTCCTCATGCCTCAAAATATCTCCAAGTGCTCTCATCCCGAATGAATGTGCGGGACTGTTATGGTTAATTTGAGAAGTGCCAGCTGCCAGTCTACCAGGCTGATAAAAAGGGACATGGAATGTGGGCTCGGAGAAGAATGGACCCTTGGAACTGGAGCCGCTTCGCTCTTTGACAACATCACAGTGGCGACTCAATGCACTGATAATATTTTGTGGCTCCTGCTCTCAGAATAAATGAAGTTGCCTCTGCGATTTTCGCGACAACCCGCCCCACCCATTAGAGGGCGCTGTGTCCCCGCTGTACCCTTGGGGATCTGATGAGAGCAGGATGATGGTGACGGCGCTCACTGTTAGCATGCTGTGTAGCCACTGCAGAACCAATGCCCGGTTCCATGGCCCAGATGACAAATCGCTGTCTGAACTGAAATTCAGCGTCTCACGTGCCCCCGGGGGCCCCTTCTGCAAGAGAATGGATCATAAATACGAGGGAGTTTATATGACTCTTATGACTTTACATTTATATTAACATTCTGTTTACATTCTTATTTCTATTATTCCTTTGCTGCTTCTGGAATGTATTGGGTCACAGTTCAGATTTCTTCCAGCAGAGGGCACTAGAAAATGGCTGAATTACGTCCTCTGCGTTGGACTCCAGAAGCAGTGCGAGAGCTGTTCTAGTGCTGGCTTGCTTTTAGAAATGCCAGATTTATTGTAAATCCCACAGTAGTCCAACTGAATCGGCGCCTTCTGTCTTTGCCGTCCTTCACATACCGACTTATTGTTTCCCATACCAGGTCCGCCCAGGATGAAAAGGCCACGCCCAGCGTGTGATACAGGCATGGATCTACCTCCAGCTCAGCAAGAGCACATCTGTCGCTGACACACTGACGATGGCTAAAATACTGTTATTACTGTCATTTATTACATATTTGACAAGACACTGACTGTATTTATTTAGATAAAGCATTAGTTAATGTAACAGAACTGGTAGCATTAGCCTATCCATCTTGTAAATGTTATGTTTATTAATTCTGACTGCAGAGAGAGCTTTTTTTTTTTTGGGGGGGGGGGGGGGGGGGGCGGTATTTCCACATTTTTGTTCAGTCACACACAGGCCCCTTGTGCTGGCCCTAGAGAGCGCTGTCCCCAGCCCGTGGGGACATCATTATATTACCAACCGCACGCCTCGGTACAAACGCCGTTCTGAAACTGGGGAGCTACTTTGATTTGCGCTGCCTCCAGCGTGCCTGGCCACGACATCACAATAGGGAAGCCGTGATCCCGTGAGGCTTCCGCACAACAGAAGGATTTTCCACAGACATGCTGTCATACTTGTGTTTCCATAAAAATTTATTCCTTGTTTAGTGAAATAACTGGCAGCTCCCTTTTAACGCAAAAGAGGTCCAAAAACCCAAATGGTTCACAGTGTTGATGAGTAACGCTTCCATGCTACTGGGCTTCCAGATCCTTCCAAGAAGGATCCTCAGTGGTTTTTGTTCCCACTACTGAGCAACAGCTGACCACGCCCCACAAAACCCAGAAGGAACTGATGCCATTTCTTAGCAGATTGTGACGTTAGGGATGGATATGTGTGTGTGTGTGGGTGGGCTTGGCTTATTTGCACTGAGGACACTGTGTGCAGTTTCCTCACCTCCAGCACAGATGGAGTCCCAACAGAATGACTGGAGATTGGCCGTAGAATTTTTAATGACCTGACTTTTGGTGTCATGTTCAAAGGTTCTGGAAAGGAACCAGGGATAGACCGTGGTCTTTATGCAACTGAGATCTGAACAAACAACGATGCACAAAGAATTGGAACAAAGAAAGGGCTCTTGAAGCACAGTAATTTGATTTGTATGGCTTGTGTCGTGGCCAATGTCCGATTCGCCGACTGACAGCAACTCAGCCATTTCGGAAAATTAGTAATTATGTCATTACTGCATAATTATATTATTGACCTTGGTCCAAAAACAGTCCAGGTGATGAATTACATCAAAAACACTTGAATTTTGGTTAACAAAACATTTTTCCCTGCAGTAAGCCAAAGCTTGAAAGTGTCAGTGAACAGATGGGTTTTCCCGCCTAGACAGGTAGACAGATAGGAATGCACCAGAATTCATCGCTCAAATATGCGTCGACGTTGTTGACGTCGCTCTAAAACTGTAAAACTAATGGCAACTGAATGAAACAGTGGCATGACGTCCAAGAGAATCCTATACGATGAAATACCACCAGAAAAAGAAATCAGAAAGGGAAGAAGGGAGTCAGGAATGGCGCGAGCAGCCGTGGGCTGACACCTCGGGGACGGGGCATGCATGCCTTTGCTTTTGCTGCTTTTATGATTAATTAGCCCCGATTAGCTGCGCGCTGAGTGGATTTAGCCAATTTTGGCTAAACTAAACATATTACCGAAGACAAGGAATCACTGTTTACGGGTATTACACAGACAAGTTTGTGTTGATTGAAAACTTACGCAGAAATGACAATAATAAATGAGATACTGCCTCAGCTGCATTTGTCCTTATAAAATATTTTCCACAATCTAATTCTTACTGACAGCTAAACAAACCAAGAAGCATTAGCACCAAATTAGCATTTAATAACAGAGGCACGTCATTAACCACAGTGTAGAACGTACTGTATATAGGCCTATGCTTATGGAATATATGTGCTAGCACACAAATTCAAACGAATCAGCAATACAATTGGTTTAACACTAATTAAAAAAAAATAATCTGACTATCAATTCAGTCAATAGGTCCATTAAGGGTAATTAATTAAGAGCGGATGGGCATGGGGACTCACACACCCACTGCTAGATCAGGAGGTGGGGGACCTTTGAAAGGCTCCTCTCTGTCCTCCTAGAGTTCCTTCCTCCCAGACCACCGCCCCAGTGCACCAAAGGAGCCCCACGCATGCACCCCGGATCTCCGGCGAGCAACCGTCAGCAGAGGCTGAGCCCCTGCATCTAAATCATCCAGGAACACAGCCCCACTCTGTGCTCCGCTGTCCGGCACCCCCTCCCTGAACAACTTTAGTCCTTTCCTGCCTGCATCAGCCAAGACGCCCACACCTCCACACGCCCCACCACCCCCCCCTGCCAAGTCCCTCCATCAGATGAATGAGCCTTTCACCGTGGAGTGTGGGACACCTCAGCCTGTGTTTGGCCGTGGCACTGTTCCCTGATCCCTGCACCCTACAAAACCATCATCCAAGCCCCCTTTGCTCTGCCGTGGCCCACCACCTGGAAGCCCTCCATCCTGCAGAAGGTGGAGATGCTCCTCTAGATTATGAAGCTGTCATACACCCCCAAAGCACCAGACACCTTGCCGTAGCTGAGCATGCGAAATGGAAGCGCTTTTGAAACGGGAAAGTGCACGACCAGCAGGAGTGAGGACTCTGCTGTAGCACTTGGTTAAAGTCCTTTCCCCCAAGCCCACAGTGTCACCGCCTGACTGGGGCAAATTAATAATTTTCATGCGTGCAGGGTATTCCGGTGCACTTACCTCCAAGACTGGGCCAGGGCACGAGGATTACCGCCAAGAGGGCACTGAGAAGCAGACAGCAGGATCTCATACTGGCAGCCGCTGTAGAGAGTCTCCTCAGTCCTCCATTCAAATAACTGCTTTCCAGTTGGGGCCAGGAGCTCCCTGCAGCTGGTTTTCATGAACGGGGCAGGGGGAGGGAACGCAGAGGGGCTGTCCCGTGCCCAACAACCCTCCCCTCGTGCACTCCCAGCAGTGAGACGCCCTCCAAGGAGGGGGGAAAAAAAATAATAATTCTAACAGGCTTCTCTGTCTAACTCTGTCTCTCAAATTACAGAGTCTGGCCACTCTTAAAGTCGAAGGGGCCATTTTGTTCCTCCTACAGTCAGAGCAGCGACTTTCTGAGCGGCGTGGGGACCAGACTTGTAAGGGAAAGGCGACGGCTGTGAATGAAAGCGCTTCTGCGTGTCTGGGGCGATTAGGGTCACTTCCCTGGTGCCTTCTTTGGGGTGGCACCAGTAATGTGGTTTTATTTGAAATGCAGATTCATTACCATAATGAATGGTTTGAACTGCTAAAATTATGGGGCAAAATGCAATAATCGCCACAATATGCAGAATATTTCCAATGAATATCTCGCAACCAAGATACATGGATTGTAAAAGAAACCTCAGGAGATGATTTGTTGGGATATGAATAATCAAACCTTAATAGTGACAACAGCAGCAACAATAATAATAATAATAATAATAATAATACCGTCTACCATTCTGCATGAATTTCCCCAACCTCGGACTGAGGTTGCGATATACGTCTCAGACTGGCACAGGAAATTAAATGGGAATTTTTTGGGAATTTTGCGAGAGCCGCAGACGACAAATGAAGGCCATCATAGGACACATAAAACATTTAGTCTCCCATAAATGCAGAAAATACATGTATAGTGCTGACCTAGAGGACGCCAAGTGCGTTTACAGCAGCCTCTCGCAGCGATCTCACAGTGATCTCACAGTGATCTTAGTATCTCACATTTCTTGTATCTCATCGCTTTGCTTACCAAGGGGACCACTGGTAAATTTTTACATGGTTTTCTAGATCATGGGAAGGGTTGACTATAGTAATAATAATAATAATAATAATAATAATAATAATAATAATAATAATAATAGTTTAAATACATTTATAATGAAGTTACACTTTTAGGACAATCGTCTGTATTTTTCAGCATTTAAATTGGTTGTGGGAAATTTCTGAGCATATCAGGGAAATCAGATCGCTAGTTGGAACTGGCTTCTTGAAGCACCAAACAAGACAATAAAACATTACATTTATCATGTTTCAAAAACAAACCATTTGCATTCAAAATGGGTAACACAGAACCATTTGTTTGAGCTGACTTCTTGTATACATCTGCCTAAGCTGAACTGTCCAAACAAATTTGAGTGTAAAACAATGTGATGTACTGCTTCAGCTGATCGTAGTTCTTAGCGACTGGCTGATCAAGTTTACCTCCATAAATAACTTTCCTTTAGGCTGTTATAATTTGGTTTAATAGCAGCTACTGTGGTGCTAGTACTATACAGGGTAATATATGAAGGTGAGACGTGTAATGTCATGGGTCAGGACACTCAAGTTACAATATATAGGCAAAAATAGGCTCAGCATTGTATCAGCTGAGAGAGGGAAGCATAGAGGAAGATTGTCAGTTTTACTTTTCCCAGTGTGCACACCTTGATGTACAGATGACACGATGTTACGGGTATTTTTCTGATCTGCAGGTAACTGGCAGGTAATTAGAATACACGCACATGTGACCCAGGGACCAAATAAGCCCAATTCCCAACCTTAGCGTGACCTTAGTGGGGCATCCATACTAGGCTCCGGAGTGTGTTCATCTCACATCCTTTGTATGCTTCTGTCTCACATTTACTCTAGGAATTGAGTGCAGGTCTTGTTCTCGCTCCTGATGCAGTAATTAGGGAACAGTGGAAGGTTCAGGAGGCTGGATAGTGTCAGGGGGGGTCTGGCCAAGTCACGCTCTGGCACAGTCACCAGCACCAGGAGCTACAAGTGCAGCTCGATCACTGGGGGCAACTAGAAAATAGAAAAAAGAAATAAGACTGAGCTCATCTGTTGCTCGTACCTGATAGCTACTAAGTAAATAATTTTAAAGGAACAGAGCGGACCAACCACAGCCTGGTATTGCTGATGTGACCCCACTGGTTACTGGCCGTGTGAACCAGCAAGAGGCATGGTGGGGGCACGGGGCGAGGGTTGTGGGAAGTCACCCTTGCAGGTCATTCATCACCGGACTTGTCCCACAGTGATGAAGCCCAGCTGGGCCTGATAGGATTACGATGGAATAGTGATACTTTAGTGATCCCTTGGGGAAATTCTCTTTTCTCCTATCCAGGTAAGAGCACACTTGGGGGGGGGGTCACAGCTCAGAGTCAGCCCACATGCATCACCCCTGGAGCAGTTAAGGGCCTCGCTCAGGGGCCCAACGGTAGCATCAGTCTGCTGGCCCAGGGATTTGTAACCAGCGACCTTCTGCTCATGGGCAAGACCTAACCCACTAAGCCACGTTCATATATATTCATAGAAAGAACATACACTTATAAAGTGACTGATTAATTTTTTTGTTTGATGTAATTCATTGGATTATAATAAATTTTAAGTAAATGTCTCGATCCTTTTTTTAAAGGGACTTTAATGTAGTAGTCATCTTAGGTCGAAAACGTTATTCTTTATGTCGGCAATTTAAAACAATTGAACACATCTATGAAATGAACGACGGTAGACTGTTTACGCGTTAAACTGGTACACAGGTTACCAATCACGGTAAAACAGCCGTGTGGTTTCTCACGTCCACTTTTTTATTTTTCACATTCAAAAAACAAACTTTATTGCTCCTCTTACACATATCCCTTACGGCAGTCGCAAACCAAAAAACTAACCGGACAAGCACTTTCTTGTAAGGTACACAAAATAAAACTCAAATTATAATGGCAGGTTTAACACAAAATATGCTAACCATTTACATAAACAGAAAATACACAATTCTATATAAATGCCGCTTACACTTGACCTTTTTTTAGATGTTAATGAAGCATTGTTTTTGGTTGAACCAGCAAGCTCTTAAAAAGGTACATATGTTAATTGATTTAGTCTGTGCTGAATAGATTATCATGGGTAACACATAAGAATTAAAGATAAATGTAAAGTAGGAAAGAATTAAAAGTATTTCGTTTTCGGTTGAAGCTCTGTGTACAGTTGGAAACCTCAAAAGGAGAATATATAGAAGGAAGCTCTGTAACTGTTTTCAAAATGTTTATAAAACTATCATATGAACCATGACTGTTTTCCATTTCATAATTTCCTTTTTTACACTAAAGATAGTGCACATTCTGCTGGTACTTTAAAATAGTTTGTTGTCATGCCAACGTGAATTTGAATGGATGCACAGGACAGAGAAATGGATTCTGCACAACTGTGAACTGCACCGTGCAGAATAGCCTGGAGATGCAGCCTGAAAAGTTTACAGAAAAATGTCATAAACACGCACAGATGGCCTTTTTAATGTCAAATTACCCGAGGCTTTTATCACACTTTTATGAAAAACAGAACTAACTAACTAACTAACTTTGAGCCCTTTATGTCACGGGAATGTAACATATCCCTGGTGTTTAATGACAGAGGAGCCAAGTTTGTGAAGCGGGAAATACGGGCAGGCCGGAGGCACATTGCGTGAGGGAGACGCCACTCCGAACGCCTCTGTGCCGCATGTGTTTTCCCACAAAATCGGCGCCTTTGCCCCCAGACATGCTGCTGATGAATCAACCGAGGCAACAGCAGGTGGCAGCATTGAGTCGTTCAGTCCAGATGTCATTGCAGCATTAGAAGTGACCATTTCTGTTCCTGTTTGATCAGGTGATGACACTTCCCTCTTATTATCTGCGCAGGAACGCTACCCTGCATATAAGTTGAACCCTCTCAGCTGATGGACATCTCTATGATGCATGTTCTCCATCAGAAATGACAGACTTAGTAAGTCATCCATCAGGCCTGTTAGATGAATGGCTCTCAAGTTCCGCTAAAAGATACAGATGCACCCCCAAGATTATTCACAGCTGATCCTACTGTCCCCCCCCCCATGCCACAGAATGATACAAATATGTTGCTTTGCAAAAGTGGCTGGATTCATTCATTCATGCACTTCCATTGCATGGCTTGAATACCTTAAACCAGGATTTGCACAAACAGGATAATTAGTGCAGGACAGCACTGGGTGATTCACACACGAGGTCAATTTCATTTCATGTGAGCAAACAGAAAAGAAACATCCAGAAAGACGAGAAGCGGGAGCCTTTGTTTGAGCCCACATCCCCCCCCAGAAAGCCATGGGGTACCCTAGGGCTCCATACAGACACACAGCTTCCACAGAAATGGTGACTGGCCTCAGAAATGCAACATTCACACGGAAACAGAAAAATTCCATTCATTTTATGTGCTCTTTGTTAGCCCTACAGTTGTTTTATGATTGAGTATAGAGTCGTTCCTGCTTGTAAAAACACACAGAGAACAGGCAGGCATTCCTTAAGCAGGACCTGTGCTAGTCAGACCAAAGGTGTTCTCAAATAAACGATCTTTAAGTGAGATATGGGCTGCCAGAAGGAGCTCATCAGGCTAAACCAGGGGTGGGCAATCTTATCCGCAAAGGGCTGGTGTGTATGCAGGTTTTTGAGATAACTTTTAGTTCAGCTGTTCAAACTCAAGTGTGAGGACTCTTCAGCCAATCAGTCCTCTAATTAGTGACCTAATTAGGGAGTTGCAGCGAAAACCTGCATACACACCGGCCCTTTGCGGATAAGATTGCCCACCCCTGGGCTAAACCAACTTATATACTTATATAATCCTATATAGCTCATTATCTTACATCTTATTATGGATTTAATCAAAGGGATTAGGAGTTTAAACATCTGTAATCAAATCATACTACAAAGCAACCAACAACTTAAAGCATTTTGAAAACTCTACAATAGCTATAAAATACGTTGGTGATAAAGAATATTAAATCCGGTGTGAGTGTGTGCCCTGCGATGAACTGGCATCCCATCCAGAGTGTGCCCAGACTCGTACCCTGTGCATGCTGGGATTGGCTGTGAGCCCAGCACCGCGGTATAATGCGTAAGCAGTCATAGAAGGTAGACTGATGGATGGATGGACGTATGATATTTATACCGTTACTCTGCTTTCCTCAGTGTCTGTTCCAGGAGTCTGGGTGACTGACGGCTGGCTTCAAAACAGGACTAAAGCTTCGCAGCGCGCAATGTTATGTAAGGTTTGCTTGTTTCCATGGTGAGTAACAGTGCAGAGTCTGGAGTGGAAGTTGGTTTGAAGGGCAGGAAAGATTTGAAAAGTTCCATTCATACTGCGGCATTCGCTTACCAGTGGAGTGGGAAAGATGACCGAGACAGATGATGACTCACACTACATCTGCATGCTTGCTACTTCCCACTAGTGGAGGATGGAAAGAGTTATGAATTAGTATCAGGTTTGACTTACATCCTGTGTAAACGCGAATACTCCATCGATTGTGATTAATGCATTAAAAAGACCACAAAGCAGAAGTTCAGATCAGAAGAGCTTCTATGAAGTAATATAGTAGCAATAAACATTATACACATGATATTTGTGTTACTGTTCATATGATTATGGTACATGTATAAGAAACGTTAACTAAACATTTACTACTGAATGTTGACCTTGAACTGAACTGCATCCTGTAAACATTAGTCGGATCCACATAAATATACCAGTAGAGAAAATAATAAGAAGCCACCCAAAGGGACTATGAAGGGTAAACAGCGCTCAAGTATCTGTTCCATAAGCATGCTGCTCTCAAGACATAAGCCGCACGAGGTCATGGTGAAGATCCTGGGTAATGACGGGGTCCTTGGGAAAGAGCCGGGTAGGATGTCTCTCAGAGCGGGGACCGGGGATAACCCACATCGAGAAGGAGAGAGTAGGAGTGGGTTTCTCCATGACTCATCGTATAGTTAACACCCAGCACCGTGATCCACTGTAGCTGCCATCTAAGTGGTCGGTGACATAGACCACCCACATCTCAGCATGACAACGGAGCAAAGCGGCGGATCGCTGGTTAAATGAAGAGTCCAGAAAGTCTGAAGGTTTAAGCTTCCGGTGCGATCTCGCCGGAACGATACTGAACATGTACTGGCAATGGCAATTTTGGGTCTGTGACGTGAGCGTGAGACGCAATACGACCGTCTAAGGGATGCAAACAAGATTGGGACTCTTCCAAGATGTTTGTCAGGTGTTCTATCTTCCTTGCTAACGCTCTCTAAGGTTAGGGTTAGGATTAGGGTTCGTGTGTCATATGCAGCTTCCGTTAAAAACTCCCAATAAATTCCCATTTAATTTCTTAAACCGACCCCATGATATATTGAATTGCGACCGACTATACAGACATTTATGAACTCCCCATAACAGGATTTTCAAGCACCATTCCTCCCGCCTGCCCATATTTTATAGTAACAAGGTCATAGTCCATCCATCCATCCATCCATCCATCTTCCAAGCTGCTTTTCCAATGAAGGGAGTTGTTCCTTAGGCATATTCTTTCCTGAATGGGACAGCAACACGTGTGTCACTTTAAAATGAACACTTTAGGAGGTGCTCTCGACCATAAATGGAACTCTCCTTTCCCGGCTGCGAGCACCTTTCACCTTTTACTGTGAGTAAGTTAGCGTTCATGGTTTGCTTCAGCCATCTCTGAGGTTGTACAGGACGTTTCTATACATGCGACACTTAATGAGAACTCGGATAACACGAGGAAGAGCTTAACCAAACGCTACCACAAGTCTGTGGAGTGAGTTCAAACTCAGCTAATTCCCATGCTGTGTTTGATATACCTCCAGGAAGCCCGCATAAATTCCCAGGTGGGAAAAATGGCTTCCCGGGTGTACTGCACATTCTGACAGGCAGGGGGGGCTGGAGGTAAGCGCCGCGGGACTCCGTGTCAGCCGGACCCCCAGCTGCACGCACTCTTCTTGGATTTGCTGATCTCACTATCACTTTCACGTAGGGCCTGGCGAAGTTTCAACGCTCCAGCAGCTCTTCGCTGGACACCAGCCGCTGCAGGGTGTCGACCAACAGCAGAGCGTCACACTGCGGCATGCAGAAATGAGTGTCTGCGCCTCCTTCACAGTAGTGGGTCATCTGGGCACCTACCTGCGCTGCGGCCTAACTTTAATGCACTCTGCCATGCTAATGGCCTTCGGGTATAAATGAAGGCCAGTCAGTGGAAGAGGGAGAAACAAGAAACGGAGAGAGTGAAGGGAGAGAGGGGAGACAGAGAGAGAGAAGGAATACCAGAGAGAGGGAGAGAGAAGAAAGGAAAGTGATAGAGAGAAAAGAAAGCAGAGAGGGAAAGAGAACGATAAGGGAGAGGGAGAGAGAAAGAAAAGAGGAAAGAGAAAGATAGAGGAGAGAGAAGAGATAGGGAGAGGAGAGAGAGAGAGAGAGAGAAAGAGAGAGAGGGAGGAAGAGAGAGAAAGGAGAGCTCCAATTGTCTTCTTTCTCTGAAAGACAAATCAGTAATTTATTGCTCTCCTAATCCTTCCCTGGGCTTCGAGATCTTAGAAATAAGGACTTGAAAGACGTTAAGGAGGGAAGGGGGGGGGGGTACAGTTAGAAATTTATTTCTCCAGAGTGGAGACAAGAATCCATTTCTTTGTTACCAGCCACATACTTTTTATTTTGGTTTGAAGACTTTTTATATGACCCATTCACACTCAAACAAACAGACCCTCCTAAGCCTGCCAGGACCCCCCCCCAGGAGGCCTCCATTATCAAAAGGCTTTGCAGAAGTTTTCTCTAAGACAGCTCATCAAATATCAATAAAAATAAAAATAAATCTATAATAAAGCAGCCTGGCCTGTTGCTGGGGGTGACCTCGGGGGCGGCTGCAGGTAAACTGGAGTCCTTTCTTATGAAAAACAGCCTGAAAATGGTCTATTCATATTTCCTTTATATCCTACAAGCGCTTCAACTCCTGGGAGGGAAGCGAGTTCGACAAACACAGATATTAATGGCGTCTGAGGAGATCTCCACATGGATCTCTCCTTTCATTTGACAGTCTTAAACAGGCCTCGCTAGGATGGTCTGGAGGCAGCGAGAGTCTTCCTGACTGGGGGGCTCCAAGCTCGGCTGGAAACCCCCAGTCCCACTCAGCTCCCACGAAATCTCCTCACTCCCCTGTCTGCTGTGCACCAGCACTCAGGACCGCGAGTTTCTAGCTCTTAACTCTCGGCGAACCTCAAAAGTTCTGGCGTGGATGCAAGTAACCAGGTGCACTTTTCCATTTCTGCGTCTAGGAGAGTTTCTCGCACGACTCCTCGCACTTCAGGCGAAAGTTGCCGGGAAATAATGGATCTCTGGCGGCTATCTCTCTCGACGCTCGGTGTCACACGGAGGATTCCCCTTTCTCATGCGTGTAACCTCTCGGGAGCTGAATTCAGGAAGCGGTCGATGGAGCAGACGTTTTAATCTGTTTGCCTAAAGACCAGAGAGGCAGAATGAGGCCCAGAAGTGAAAAATGCCGTGAGATGTTCTCTAAACTTTTTTTTGACATTTTCATTCCGGTTCGGGATCGGGAACCGAACTCCCGGGATTCCATGAAGATGGAAGTGGGTGATACTTCCTGCCAACGGAGCCACCAGTATTACTATCAATCAGTCTGAAAGCATCTTATGATGCATCTTATGATGTACAGTGCTAACAGAAAGTCTTTTGACGCTTGCTAAATTCAGTAAAAATATTGCAGATTTCTTGGTTTTATGACAAAAATCATTACTTCATTTGTTTACTAAAAAGGTATAATATTACAAACAACTGGAAGTTTAAAAATACATTCATTTCAAGTACCAATAAATCAAAACCCAAATTATAGTTCTAAAATAGCAGTTCTGAGTTAAAAAGTTCATTGGTAAGCAGTCTCATTGGGGGGTTTTAATTAGTGACTCCTTTGCAATAACTTAAAACAGCAAACATTTGTATTTAGTGTGCCTTTGAGAGCCAATGACTACAACTGTAATTAGCAGAAAAATGGCAAGAACAGAACTGAACAAGTCAGTAAAAAAAATTATGACACACGACGAAAAGAAAATGTCTGTATGGAAGATATGTGCAGATATGTTAAACCCTGCTTGTCAATGGACTTTTGTTATGAAACCAGTAAATCTGCGACCTTTTTACAGAATTAAGCAAGCTTCCCAGAACTTCCTGTGAGCGCTGGATGTATGTCACGTGTAACGCTTAACTTGTGGTCAGGCCTTCTCTGTATTTAAAAGACCCTGTTCGCTAATAACTCGGAAACCTGAACCAGCATCTGGGCTGTGGACAGTCCAGGAGCGTCGCTAAAACATTATTGCTGCTTGAGCTCGCATTTTGATGCGGACGCACGGATGTGGACTGAGCACATTGGACAGGAGACTGGTTCAGTGGGGCTGCAGCTGTTCAGAATCACCCATGAATTCTCCTCGGAGCACCGTCTAAACAACGCTTCAGTCGATAATTGCCTCTGTCTGGGACAAATGCCAGGGTCTGCCCTAAGCGGCCGACGTAGGGGCGAGAGAGAGTGATCCCCCTCATAGCCTAGCAAATATGGGCACTCGCGCCACATTCAAAACAAGCCTGGCAGGCAATTAACCCTTTGGAGTCTGAGTTCCTGCCCGTGAAATGTCACCAAACCACGTAAAAAACTAGGTGAGTTTTCGTCATACAAACATTTAAAAAACACCCCCAGAATCCTTGAACAGTCTATTTTTGAATATATAGGTAGAAACTAAATATGTTTTAGAGCTTTGTAAGGAATAAAGAATAAAAAGAACAGCAGTGACTGACCCAAGTATCTGAGTCTCAAGGCAGTGCTGATCAGCCCATTTGCAAATAGCGCCATTCATGTGATAACGATACGATGATCCCGCAGATGAAAACTCCCATAAACAAAAGCACATGTCTGGGTTTCATTTACACTGATTGAGGAGCTGCAACCTTTTATTTTGAGATCGTCTAATCAGCAACATAAAACCACATTTAGTCTATGACATTCCTGTTCCCTTTGTGAAGGAATTGTCCCTTTTTGTTTGTGATTTTCCATGGTTCAGTATTTATACACTGTGCTATTCGAGCTACACTTCCTGTTGATTTGTCCTTAGACCCTGTAAAAACATGCATTCCTATGTCCGTCGGAGATGTAGAACAAATATGTTACGTGAATGAATCAGCTGGTTTCTGCCAATATCTGCCATGAAAACTCAATGGATTGTGATCCAAATGGTGGGTTTTTCCTCATCTTAATTTTATGCTCCAAGTTATTGGCAACCAAACGTGCAAGTTTCCTATAAACTGAATATCGGGAGGAAGTGATGACCTCACAATCACACTGCATGTCCCATGGAGGTTTAGTAATGGGGCGAGACTACAAATGAGCAAGGATGGGGCGGGGGTGGGGGCGGGACGATGTGTACCCCAATATTTAATTTGTATTCATTTACCCCCCCTCAAAAAAAATAAGCTTTGTATTTTTTAGTGTTTTTTTATATTAACCATCTAGCGGTTAGGGAGCGGGGCTGTGGGTCGAGGCCGAGACGGCAAGGATCGGGGCTTCCGTTAGAGTCTGGTGAACGCTTCAGCCTGAGGGTGGCGCTGTAGCTGCACTCTGAGTGCAGAACGGCCTGACAGACGGGTATCGCAGACCTCATTTGCAATCAGATTGTAAGGATCCTAAGCAGCCGCCCGGCAGCGACAGCCTGACTGGGGTCCTTCTGCGTTCTTTTTGTTTTTTCATCTCCAGCCTCAGGACGACGCTCTTGTCGACCTCACAGCACCCCTCCCGCCATGATGGTAATTATTATACTCTCTCGGTGGCACTGTGTTTTGCAGGTCTCTCTCACTTGCTTGCCGATTGACTGCCCCACCCTCACGTGACGTCTACCATGTGCCGACCACTCGCTGGAGAGCCATTTGGCTGTTTGTACTGCTCTGCATTTCCTGCACGTGTGATCATCTAAGGCTGGATTTTTATCTTCCCGTACCTTGTAAATATAAAGGTGCGATGATGGATGTACAAAGCATACTGACAATTGTCATTTATAGAGTAACTGTGCCATGATCCCTGCCCATAAGCATATGTTTCATAATCGTGCAGGTTACGTAAATGCTGGATGCAAGAATTACAGAGCATGTAGTGTAATGTCTTATGTTGATATCATGTCAAAGCGATCAAAACATGCACAGATCTGGTTAGCCGGTGCCCAGTGATTGTGTGAACTGGTATTGCCCCAGTTAATCAGGGTTGCCAAATTTAGTCAGCTGGCTAGAGTGAGGTTTTCCATTCAAGACAAGTCTTCACACACATTTCCACATATTTAACAATTTTATTACCTTGTAAATAGTATGTAAGGGTTTGCAAACTGCCCCCACGCTTTTGACGTAGCTGATTTTAGGTCAATAATGGAATAATACAGATTTGCCGTCAGATTTCTTGCGCAAGCATCTGAAAGTGTGAGTGGCACAGCAGATGCGCGAGAGTTAATGCTGTACTGGATGTATAAAGCAGTCTTTAGTTTCGCACCCGTGACGCGCAGCGACAGATGCCGTGTGCATGTCTGTGTGCTGCATGGGTGCATGCGCCGCGGGTCTTTAACTCACCGAGCTGCGCTCCTTGGTCTGGCGTCTGGGATTATTTGAGAAGAGGTTTCATTCCGAGGTCTGAATATTCAGGAGAAGGGGGCCTCAGGTGCTAAGACTGCTCTCGTATAAACAGCATCCTGTTCCTCTGGTTGTCAGGCTGCCCTTTTGGGGTTTGCTTGACAGGCTGCCTTGCATCATGGCATTTCGACAAGCCTGGAGGGAACAGCCACATTATCAAAATGCAGATGCGAGCCCCCCCCCCACCCCAAGCCCCACCACTTAAAACACTCATCGGCCCCTTCTTCCTGTTTTGGGAAAGCACGTATTTCGATGACTGGGCATACAATGGCTTTCGGTCGGGTCCTGGATGTGCTGGAAAGTCCATCCTTCCGGCTCATCTGAGACCCGGTTCCCAGCGCTGGCCGTGACGTGGCTACAGAAGATTCTAAGCTAACTTGAGCGGAAAGCTCTTTAGCTTACACAAGACATGCAACTCAGCCCCTGTCAGGAAGCGAATCCTTCACCGTCTATGACCTGTGCTGTCACAGAGAGTTACCATGAAGGCGTGGTATTTAAACTGTAGACTTTACCTGTGTCCTATGTCAGAGATTAATCGTAACCACCTCTCTTCGGGCACACTGAAGATGGATGGCTTTCTCGATTGGTTTTTAGTAGCTTGCATTAATTACAGACAATTTAGGACTGTGGCTTGCTGAAGTTGACAGATTAAAAGCAATATATTCTAAATACAGAGCAGGGAGGCTGCAGGGCGATACCAGCCTCATTAAGGATGATTAGCGATGACTTGAGAGGCTGAGGTCAAAGCTTTTGCTACTGAATCTGGAGAATCATTACTGTGCTCAGTCCAGCGACTAAGAAGAGCTGTATTTTCAGAGAATAGAAGGGTACAGTTGTTGAGGGGAGGGCAGTCGGATCGGATCAAACCGTAAACCCCCGCGGCTCCCTGGAAGCCGCACGTCGAACTCGACAAACGCCTTTCATTGGTAATTAGTCTTTCAAAGCGCATTGCGATAGCGAAGGCTGTGGAGTGTGAGGGCGTAATCTTTTGGGAGACAGTATCTCCATGCCTCACAGCACGTAATAAGAGCGGCACGGATGTTTATCACTCATCTGACGTGTGGGAAGAAACATTTTGTGGAAACAAAAGGAAGTAGCATTCCGCTAATAATTCATTAAAGGAAGTACACCTGTGTAGAGTCTGTCAGAGACTGAACACAGAAGGGGGCTCGTTAATGAAAGCAGCTCTTTCAGTATACATTATACAACACAATAACAGGTTCTTTCGAGGATGAAGATCCCCTGACGGAAAATGACACTGGTATGTCATGTGTCATAAGCTGATAGTGGTCAGTAAGCTAGACCATCATTCCTATAGTATGAGGCTAGTTCGACAAAACGACATTATTATTTTTTAGCTAATATGAACTGCTGTGTTGTCAGGAAGGGGTTACATAGTGGTGCAGTGGCGATCACAGTGGCCTGACACCTCTAGGACTAAGGTTTGAGTCCCTGCCATGGCTCCATGGGTGTGGAATTTGCACGTTTTCTCCTGTCACCGTGAGGTTTCCTCCAGGTACTCTGATTTCCCTCCTACAGTCTAAAAACATGCTGAGTTTAGTTGGAGTTCCTAATCAGTAGGTATAAATGTGCCCTGTGATGGGTTGATGCCCCATCCTGGGTTGCTCCCTGCCTTGTGCCCATCTGGACTCCCTGCCACCCTGAATAGGATAAGTAGTTACAGAAGAAGGATGGATGGGTGTTGCCAGGGACAACAATGTTGCAAAGTTCAGCTGGTGTGATGAAAAAAAAAATCATTGCTGCATCAGATTCAGATGCTTTATTGTCATTGTTGTTTCCGCAGCAACGGAATATTAAAGTTGCATCCTCTCCAGTGTTATATCCAAACAGTAGTCACATAATAACAATAAAACATCAAATAAATAAACAGACAAACAATAAATAAACAAACAGACCAGCACGATAAAGTAGTCATACCCCACGTTTTCAAGATATTGCACTTTTCGCCTATTGCACTTGAACATAGCAGCACTAAAATTAACCATTGAGTCTAACTTAGTTGAAACCATGAGACTGAATTGTAAACATGAAGGTTTTTAATCATGTCTTATTGATAGAAGTCTTCCAGCCTGAGTTTCTATCAGCTTCTTATAAAATGACTAATATGTTTCACTAATGCATCCTTTGCTGAAAACTACACATGAGGATGATAAACCTCACGCCAGTTTTTATGGTCAGTGCAAACAGATCAATAAAGCTATAATGAACAGTTTGGATACAGTATGGCTCACTCATGAAAGTATGCTCTCCCATGTATGGTAAAAGGCAGTGTACTGAGTAATCATACTCAGTATTACCTTCGAGCGTGTCCTGCAGGAATGCCAACTAGCACCAAGCAAATTCAAGGACCTGCTTTCACGCAGATGCCTCCACTCATTACTTTTTCAGTGTCCTTGGCATGACAGATCCAAAATGCAGTCATGGATGCAGAGAGGTTTCCACTGGGGAGCTTATTGTCACACACCGCTGGGGTTTTTCCTGACCTGTGCGCCGATTCACACTTTGGATCATTTTGTATACCTTCTGTAATTATTTATGCCAGGTTTGCAGTGGGCTTGGGACTGGTCCCGGGAAACACAGGACAGGACGCGGGGGAGACTGCCACGGCAGGCACACCGTTTGGGCACCACAGAAATGCCAGTTACCTTAAGCACCTGCTGCAGGGGGAAAAAAAACACACATGAGGTGTTACAGAGAAAAGTGTAAAAAGATAAACAAAGATCTGCAGTTTTG
Source organism: Hippopotamyrus pictus (assembly GCA_026781145.1). Classification (NCBI taxonomy): domain Eukaryota; kingdom Metazoa; phylum Chordata; class Actinopteri; order Osteoglossiformes; family Mormyridae; genus Hippopotamyrus; species Hippopotamyrus pictus. Next base: position 16,541,933 of record JAODLC010000021.1, read on the forward strand.
TTGTTATTATTTATGTGATTCTTTTGTTTGGTGGACTCAGCTTCCCAGCAGGCAATGGGTTAACTCTGAACAGGAAATGGATCGATTGTTTACATGCAAATCAGCTGGAAAGGAGCCTGGCTAAGATCACAGGATGGGATTTTAAAAAGAAATAACTTTAACATAAAAATAACATAACTAACGTCTCACCTCAGTTATTAGAAACAGACATATTGTGAATGATGTGATTCTTTTTTGTCAGTAAGCAGTACCCAGTAGAGTGTCATGACCATTGGGTAATGAGTGAAGTACAGAGACTCTGCTTGACTTAGAGAAGTCTTGGAGAAGTTAGTGACCTAAAGGCTTCTCTGCAGACCTACTCGGGCCTATAAGGCATGTGGCTCGAGGATTCCACATGAGGCTCTCTGTGGCAGCTGGGATGATGGAAGATTCCCTTTCAATTAGGAGTGAAGGGCCTATGGGTTAGAGGTGTAGGGAAAAAAATCATTTTCTAAGTACATTGAGCAAAAAATGATAATTGAAACATTGGTGGACTGCTGTGCATTAGAACTCAGCTAAATCAAAAATCTCTCGTACATGGAGAACAAGATGCTCTCTGGGGGTTTAAAGAATAATCACTTGTAAGAGTGGCATCTGGCAGGACTTGGCCACTTATGTCAAGCCCTCCTGATTTATTGTTCCCAAGATTCTTCCTTTAAGTCCTCCACTATCTGAGAGGCAGGATGGAAGCTACTAGCCTGAAATGAAAAGCTTGCTATATATGTTCGTGTGCAGTGGACATCAAACATGTAGAGTAGGACAGTGATAGGCCGGAACGATGCGCGACGTTAATATCGACATCATGTTATGCAGATGTATTTGTCACATTGCGAGGTCTGCTATGGTCGGCTGAGGTGTGACCATTAAACAGTTTCGCTAAAACATTTAGTCTGCCACAAAACTTAGAAACTGCTCTTTTAATAATTTTTCCTTTTCAAGAGTATGTAGTATATGTTAAAAATTAAAAAATCTAAAGTTTACCATGGTTGCTTTTGCATGAGCTCTACGTGTCTTCCGAGCCAATCATATTCATTTTCTTCCTTGCTGGTGGACAATGTGGCACATTTGTGAGAAATTAAACAAAAATGAGCGAAGAAGAGAAAAGCGAACCTGAACTGGTAACGAAAACGCATTCACATTCCGCTGAATCGAAGTATTGATGAGCAAAAGGAGGTTATTTGTTGCCATTGCTTTGTCAGCACAACTCGCTACAATACCACTGACTTATTTGACAGACTGTATTGGTAGACAATAAGTACTTTATGGATATAGTTTATTTTGGGCAAATTTTCAAAAGCTATTTAAAAAATAAATATCACAATAATTATAACAATAATTTCAAGCGTCATAATATGAATTTTTCCAGTATTGTTTAGCCCTAAACAGTGATATTTTATTCATCCTCATGCGGAATATGGGTAGTTTTCCCCATTGTGATCTGCTTGATACACAGACATATCCGGCATACAGATAAGTGCCAGTTTTAGGGGTCAGAGCACAGGCTCAGCCAGCATCCAGCCCGCCTGGAGCAATTGGGGTTAAGGGCCTTGGTCAGGGGTTTGATGGTGACATCACTCTATCAAGATTTTAACCAGCAATCTTCCAATCACCGCCTCTGAGTTGCACACCCCCGCTATTTAGTGCAAGGTTATGGCTTTTCTGAATCACCAAAACATTTTAATGTAAAATGGTGACTCATTTGAACAAAATAAGGACACTTGTAGTGAAATGGTATTTTAATTGCATCCAAAACCCAGTCGCTAAATGCCTTAGTTTCAAGGATTTCGCTCAAACTATGAAAAAGGATTCTAAATTAACTTTCTTCTCCCGTGAAAATGTTACATTTCTTCTGAGTCGTTCAGTTGCTGGCCTTGAGGGCGAGGCCCATACAGGCCCTGATTCAGCTTGTCCATCTCCATTTACACCACGGGAACTCCACAGCCAACCCAATCAGCCAATCAGAAACGAGAAGCGCGCCAGACCTAATCCGTGGTTCTCCATCATTCCCCTAGTACCCAATTTAAAGGTGCCTTATATACTTAAAGACTTAATATCTTGTTGAGTGCAAGCAAACTTCCACTCTTTTAGGATTTATAGAATTCTTCTTCCTTAAAAGCAGTCTTAGAATCACTGATCTATGAATGACACTTAAAGCAAACCAGCCAGTGTAGAGAAGGGTCTTGACAGTGTATTCCACTGAGCAGAACTGGACTCACAAGCTACACAACTTGATCTATCTGCTGGAAATGAATACTGGCATATGCCTTCTCCTTATGAGACCGAATGTGGTTCCTTTGCTGCAGGTGGAAAACATGGAGGTTGATGCAGACATATAAAGTCATCTTAAGTTAAAGTAATAGTAATTCTGTGGGCTGAACAGATGTTAGGTGGTTTGCTCCTAATGTGCTGCTGGTCCCATTTGGTACATAGATGTTGCTTGTACTCTCATCCAGAGAAACAACAGAGCAGCTTGTTTCTTTTTATATACGAGGACCTAATGGTGAAACTTTAAACCTGGATGGATTCCCTCTCATTCTTGGCCCTGGTCCGCAATCCAAGTCCAATCCTTCCCCCCCCCCCGCCCCCCCTCTCACTTTGATATCGTTCCTATTCCCCTTCATCACTGTACATAGTAGAAAGGCTGTATTACTCAAATGCCAAACATTTCCAGTGCATGGAGCAGTCAGGCTAGACTCAGGTCCTAAAATAATGCCCGACAAAGTGAAATCTGAAATAGCTTTCCAGAAAAGGCTCTGAAAAGTATGACATGATGATGAAAACAGTTCTGTTTTTGATTTATTTCAAGTTGTTGCCTCAACTATTTCTTTGCTTTCTGTAATTGGGTTTTGCTTTTCAAATGTGGCAATTTGCTCTTTTATATTTCTTCCTTTTTTGTCCTTCAGGGCCACCATATGCTTCTCAGAGCCTCCAGTCACAGACAATGACCTTCATGTTTCTGATGGTGTCAGACAGACACGTCTGTTCAATCACCGTGTAAACAGCCTCAGTATCGTCCACAGTGCCTGTCGAGCCAGGCCAACCCCGCCGCGTAAACTCATGCCCCTGCCAATTGTGGGTGTCTTATATGATCCAAATCCATCATGGTCCTGCTGGCGGTGAGGTTGTGAAGGTGATGATCCTTCTGGAAGTCCTCACTGATCAGACCTGGACTTTTTCCTCAGGCAAGTGGAGCTCAGCTCCCATGTCTGGGATTTGGGTCACCATGACACCAGCCCCCCCCCCCCCCGCCACTAAAATCTGCCTAATGCGCCCCAGGCCCTGTCTCCGTATGTTCGGGCAGGTGTGGCTAAGGCGTGGTGGACAGACCTTCTTCAGTCCCTGCTTGCAGTCCCTTGCCTTCCACACCTCAGCCGTCTGTGAAACTCACTAGAAGAACCTTTCTTTAGAGGTAAAAGTGTGGTAATATCCAGAGGTTTTCATAGTGTGTGAAGCTGAACTGCTTGATCTGAATCCAAAAGCACATGTACAGGCAACCTGAAAACTGTAACCCACGTGGGTGATAAATGACAGCAGTTAGGTAATGGAACATTAGATATTTTCATCGGGGGGGAGCTCTGTCAATATCAAGTAATAATGCTAGGTTGTATGCAGCGCTACAGGTTAGCGGGACTGCGTCCATCCATAGAAGGTCATTAGTTCGAATCCCGGGCCTGGCAGAGTAATGATATCATCAGGCTCATTAGCAAGACCCTTAACTTCAGCTCCTTTAGGAACGATGATCCTGCTCTCAGAAGCATCTGCAAAAAAAGTTAATTGGACACAGTGGAAAAGTGTTTGTGAGAAAGGGGGGGATCTTCCGTCTGTCCCTTAGACCCCACCCACATCTCATTCCAGGTATCTTTATACATTTCTGTCTCCCGTTTTTGCTTTGAGAAACACCCCCATTGAGTTGGACAGCCATACCATGGTGCCCTTCATTCCCCTTTAAATTGGGCATTTTTATATTCATTTAATCTGATGTTGGTGTGAGTTCTTATTTGCTGCCGTCCTCTGTCCACCCCGGGATGTAAATCCCACTGATGATGGCCAAATCCTCACACTGCTCTGCTCCCTGCTGTAGCATTTTTTCATGTCTGGATTATCCACATATCGATGCCTTTAATCATTGTAGTTTATGTCACCACTAAGCATCATCTGAATTTCAAAATTATCCAGCAGATAAGACGGTATATCTAGGAGGGATTTTGGATGGAAATCCTATATAATATTCAATTTTAATACATTCTGAGGTTTAATCGTTGAAGATATTTCTACAAACGCAGAAATTATTTGAAACATAAATTGCATTTAACCAAAACAAAATATAGCAACAGTGTAGACTTTATACACTGTAACCACATGGTCCATCCATCCATCTTATAACTGCTTATTTTTGTCAAGATTTTGCTGGGGGGGGGGGTGCTGGAGCTTGTTATAGGCAACACATCATAAACTATGGGATGTCTGGGACCACCAACTAACTTAGATCTATGTCTATGGAGGAAACAATGCAGGGAGAACATGCAATGTCCACACACAGAGCGGAGGAGGTCTTGAAACTCCCAGATGTGTAAAGCAGCAGTGCCAGCCACTGTCCCTGTGCTCAGACAGCACAGAGCTACTCATTTAATGCCACACTGCACTTCAATCTGATATGTAGCCGTGACCGCGGCCCAGCGCCACCTGTGGATGCAGTTACCAGTAATGGGCAGCGTGTGGCAGTGTGTCCCCCTATGCGGAAGGTAATTAGCAGCGATGATGCGTAACTGGGAATGCAGGCTGGACTCATGCCATACAGTGATGGGCCCGTTTAATGAAATCCATTTGAAAAGCCAATCTGAGCACTGGCTGCATGCAGATAACTAGACTAAGGCTAAGAATTATGTGTTAGGGTCCAGAAATAAGAATATATACTGCTATATGTATGTCTGCATCTGTCAGCACTGGCCATGAAGACTCAAAAGGTATGATACACACCAACCATCCTACAACGGCGTGACTTTTGGTTGTTTGGGTGCCGGCTGTCTCATGCTCAGACGCTCCTTCTCTCCTCCTGCTACAAGCATGATTTGCTTTTACTAAGAAATTGCCCATGTCGTTCTGGTGTTCAGTATAGAGAGAAGGCCTGAAAACACACAGAAGCAAACATCACCGCTGTAGATAAAGAATTAGAAGTAGCATGCTGCCTATTTGAGCTGTAAAATAAATCTTGAAATATCCATCCATCCATCCATCCATCCATCTTCCAACTGACTATCCTGGTCAGGATGGCAGGGATCTTTAAATGTAATATGCTGAGCTATGTCTCCCCCTAGAGGTGAGTCCTGCCATTTCTTTGTTATATTTATATAACATTTATCTTTATTATTTATTACATGTGTGATTTGGTAAAGTATCCATGCCTGTGAGGTAGGCAGCTAAATTAACTTCAGAGAAGCTGCCCATCCATCTATTTCCAGCTACTGATCTGGTACGGGGTGATGGGAGGACTGGGGCTGGGAGAGATCTTCTGCAGAATCACCTTCAGGAGCTATTGTGACATGGAGGTGGACCTTCAGGGCACCTTTGATGCTGAAGATTTGATTTCTGGTTTCAGTCCTTAGTGGTTGGAGGTGGCAAAGATCAGAAGGGACAGAGTGACAACATGAAGAGGCAGATGAGGGACAAACAGTGTCAGGGGGCATCTGGAAGGCGGGTAGGCGAGGTGGGGGAGCAGCAGGGGGGTGCTCTGTGGTGTGGCGCTGCCTGTGGGGAGATGGAACGTGGACTGTGAGGCAAGAAGCGTAGCTCTAATGCTGGAGGGCCGACCAGCAAGGAGACGTATTGGAGAAGGAGGACCAGCAGATTTTCAAGCATAGCAGAGGAGCTCAGCGGGTCGGGGACAAGCAAGTAACCGAGCAGGTGTGGTCTGAGAACACAAGGGCCTGACAGACTGGGAAGTGGAGGAGGTGATGATGTCAGAGCGGGGAGGAGGGGGGCAGGAGAGAAGATGTCATGCTGAGGGAGCTTCAACTTCAGGCAGTCAGATATTCACTCAGACACCTGACATCCTTCTAAAGCTCAGCGGACACTTATCTCAACAGATATTCAGTCTTCATGATTCTCTTCTAGATAACTCTCTGGTAACCTTCGCACCCAGAGCAAGTTTTAAAAGATAAAATTCCAGCAAAATCAGACACTGAAGATTCGTAGAAGACTGATGATCATAGACCAGGAAGAGGAGATGAGGGATCACTGTACTCAGGATGTTGATCTTACAAATGAAAAACAACGGCAACAATCATAAAACTGCAGGTGCTGAAGTCAAAAAATGAAAACTGAAATATATTTACTATCATTGTGAAATCTGTAGATATAAAGTGACTGTTTTCTGTCCGTTGTACATATCCTTATACCAGGTTATGATGACCCAAATATACCTACTGAACACAACTCCGGTGTGGAACATAGCTTTCAAGAACGATCTAGCATCAGGTTACTTAGGGAGTGTTACACAGAAGATCACACAAGGTTTCCACTTATTTTTCAGTTAAAGTTAATATAATATAATATAATATAATATAATATAATATAATATAATATAATATAATATAATATAATATAATATAATATAATGAACATGTCATATTACGTAAGACAACAATAACATTAACACCTGTGTCTTCTTCTGTGCGGATTTCCCTTCGCTTGGCAGAAAGCCCCGTCGCACATGTGCAGCGTGTAAACACCAACGCATAACCGCTGCGAAGCAGTGACACTGTGGCAGCTCGCATGCGACTTGTGACTGACAGCCCTGCCGCATGCGGTCTCTAGGTTACAAGCCTCACCCCCCCTCCGGCTCTCTACCCTCCAGTCACACATTGTGTTGGAGGGTGTGTGTGTGTTTGTGGGGGGGTAATCTGAAAATGCGGCGGATGGAGTGTCACTGTGCGGCAGGTGACGGCCCCCTGAGATGCTGTCGGGGGCGAATACGACGAG
>JAODLC010000021.1:16565891-16580378 GCA_026781145.1 Hippopotamyrus pictus
GTGTTCTCCAGACCACATTAGTGTTCTCCACACCAGACATGGTGTTCTCCAGATCAGATTAGTGTTCTGCAGACCAGATTTGTTTTCTCCACACCAGGCGTGGTGTTCTCCAGACCAGGTGTGATGTTCCAGATCTCTGACGAATAAGATAAACAACTGCATCGCTGTGATCAGAGAGCACCTTCTGATGTCACATTAATTAACCTTTGGCAGGAAAAGGCTGCTTAAACAAAGCAAACGACCATGCGAGCAGTTAAGTGTTTACACCAAATGATGCTGGTGTGTCTTTCTGGGCCTGCAGCATTTTCTCAGAGAGCGGTAATGGCAAAATTATGCAGGTTCATTATATATTTGCAGTTTGTTTCTTTGGGAACATGCACCCCTAACCTCCCGGGTCATAGATAATCCCAATTCCAACGGCAAAACAGAGCTGAATTTAATGGCTGTGCTTCCAGCTACAGAGGCGTACTAAATTGATCCTCTGGGCACTAAAAGGTGTAGTCATTTTTAGGATCCACTTACATACAGAGAAATAATACACCGATGGTTAAAGACCACAAGTGCAAACAGTGATGTGAAAGGTGTCCTTCCATAGCCTGCGTGGTGAGAAGGACAGGACTAGGAGGCAGACTGAGGGGCTAGATAAGGGGCTGCCTTAATCTGGAGTAGCAAGAAAGACACATATGTTTAGCACTTAGTTTTAATATTATGTTATGTTAATATGATTAATATTATGTATAGATTGCAAAACATTACATGGGGTATCAAGTTAAAGGAGCGGGAATAAGAAAATGGTTTTTAATTGAGTATTTTTAGGCAAAAAAACAACCTATAATTAAGATGTTTCAAAGTGATTTGCACAGTGAATTCATTTCACCTCCCTATAAATATGAACACTTACACATAGTTATTATGCTGGGAATTCACACATAGCACGTGCATAAGAGCCATAGTGTGACCTTTGCTGAGAAGACACTCAGTAATTAGTACATAGTGACATCACTGCAGGATCAGGCTCTTATTGCGGCATGTCATTAGGCCTCGCTGCTATTAATGTAATTTTAGGTGATGTACCACCCCCAGCGTCCACTAGGTGGCCTCGTTTTGCTTCTGGAAATAGCATTTGTGCACCACCTGAACAACAGACGAATAACCACGTAAAGAAAATATTAACCTCCTGCAGTCTGCTCTGTAAATGTGTGGCTCTGTAATTGCCACTGAAAGCAGAATTCGAAATTTTCTACTCCATGGGTAATGAGATTTGAATATGCATTTTAAAGACCTTCACAAAATTGGATAGAGTGTACAGTCAAGACCCTGGTTTGCTCTGTATGAGATTCCAGATGTGCCCCCCCAGTGAAGGATTGGATGTTTTGCAATAGGGAGGGAGAGATTTTTCTGGGAATGGGGTGTAAAACTCCCAGTATTTTAGATTAACGCCCCCCACCCCCACGCACCTGGTGCCAAGCTCCCATAATCCACCTTGTTTGGGCTGTGAGGGCGGCACAGAGATGGATCCCAGGGCCTCTCACACTATCAGACGTGCGACAGGTGACTGAGGGCAAAATAAACCCCATATGATAAACGGCACGATTTGTCACAGAGCTGGATGGAGCAAGGATGCATATTCCAAAGCAAAGCACTTTTATACTTCAAAGGAATGTATTTCCTGGCAGACTCCATCCAGCAGGTGGCGCAGTGATTAGCGAGCTGAGCTCGTATCCGAAACATTCCCGGTCAAATTAAAAATGGAGCAGGTTGCGTGCGCTGCACCAGTCAATACGGCCAAGCTGAATTTACTCGCCTCTGTGTTTTACTTTGGTTGAAAGGGAACATTCTAGGGCAAAAGAGAACTAAATGCAGAGGGCAGCATGCAAGTTCAAATGAGGCTCAAAATAATAAAAAAGGCCCACTAGTTCATGTGATGCAGAATCGCCAGAGTGGTCAAATGGCAGAGCAGCAGGGAAATGCTCAGAGAGACTTTCCAGCTGTATTACAGGAGCAGTAAACGAAGACGACAGGAATGGAAGTCACTTCAAGACAAGAGCGAGGATAAAGAACGTGAGGTGAGCAGTAAGGCCCCGAAAGCAGGGCGTCCAGTGACCGACCGCGACAGATCCACAGGTTATCGCACGTGTGCAGGTACGTGTCTCTCCCCCATCGCCGGCAGTGAAGCAGGGGCTCCTGACCTGGTGCCAGCGAGCCCAAGCTTCCGAAACAAAGAGAGATGTGAAATGCCACCCCCCCCCCCGGCTGCTGTTAAACAGATGCTCCACGTCTGGGTGGCACGGGGGGGGAGCTGGCTTATCAGTGTCACTTGTGACAGACGACACTTGCGCCACGTGTGTCTGAGACCCGTTTCTCTGGGGCTGGAAGATGGAGCCGTCTCTGCCAGCGTCCCTCCTGCCGTGCGGCCCCCCTCACCTCTGTCAAGTCACGCCTCGCACCGCCGTGCCCGCGAATGGCGTGAGCCCGAGAAATAAATAAAATTCCTCTGTCGGCGCCAGACAACCTGCTTCAACGCCTCTGTGCCCACCTTCTGCTTCGGCACGCTTCCTCTGTGACTTCTTGTGTCTTACCGAAATGTGGTGACGATGGCATGGAATTAATAGAGGGTGGCGCTCAGTGGTCATACACATCTGTCGGGCAGTTTTAACAGGTTTAACACTCGCTTTACCCTCTCAAGCAGCTGGATTGGGATGCAGACAGAGGATGACGACCTTGTCGAATGACCAGAGAGGTCTAACTCCGCTGATGACAATGAGCCTGCAGCCCATCCCAGGAATTACAGGCCCTTATGGGGCAGAGAGCCCTGGACAGCAAGCCATTGCATTAATAATAATAAATGATTTCAACTATATAGTACTCCCAGAACTAACGAACATTCTGGATAATTAAAAGAAGCTATCAGTTTCTCCTCTTAAATGGGTTTTCCCCCCTTTCCAAAGCTCAGCTAATCCCGAAAATATATTTGCTTATCAGACAATTTTATCTAAAGCGACTTCCGTATCTTACAATTTCACACTTCATTTATACTGCTGAATGTTAACTGAACCAATTCGGCTTCAAGTGTCTTGCTCCGGGTTCCAAACAGCAGTTATACTCTTGGAATTTTAACTCGGCTCGCAATCGTCACTCAGCCATTACCGCATCCCTTAATTTACAGAATATAGCTACTTCCGTTGTTCACTTTCTCGGGTGAGACAAAAGATAATGCAAGACAACAATTTCACTGCACATTCATGTTATTCCACTGAATTCACGCCACAGGTTGCCTCCCTCATGACAGGTGCGGACGCCGTTTATTAACGCCATACATACTGCACCTGCATAAATCTCTGACCTAAAGTACACGTCATTTTCGTCTGTGATTTAACTTGAACGAAAGAGGGTAGCTCATAGCAGACGAAGTCATTCAAGGAAAATCGTGCAACAAAACCGGTGTCGCTAAAAGGAGGAAGACTGGAAACCGTGATACCTCTAATATGCCTAGAAAAAGCAGCAAGAAAAATCAGTAAATCTTTGCCACATAAAGACACGGCTGGACTATAAAAATGAACTAAGTGACTCCCTGTGAAGCGGAATGCTTACAGAAAGCGCGGGTACAAGAAACAGCCACCACAGATTCGCAGGGAGTTGTTTGCACCCTTTGTCGTAAAAGGGCTATTATGTGGATTTTAAATTAATACCTGTAAATCTGCATGGCAACGCGATCCGGTCGCACTGCATTTCTAATCTGACACTGTAGCCGCCATAAATACCAACATTATCTCCCAGCTTCCGTCACGCGGCCTTGGGTGCCTTTGAGGTCTGGAGTCTCCCCTTCCTTTGCAGTACATCATTATGACAGAACATTGATGCACATTATTAGGGATCCACATTTCTGAGGAAGACATTAATTATGACAGGATAGACAGGGAGATAGAATATCCAGAAAAAGCCAGAAGCATCAGGAGAAAAGATCCTAGTACTGATACATTTCTTTCTTTGTTTTGTGTTTTGGGACAGACGTGGTTATTTTTGTCCTCTATGAGGATTATTGCTGTAAAAGGCTTTCAGGGAGGCCTGGTGGAGCTCGGTCAGGGAGGCCTGGTGGAGCTCGATCAGGGAGGCCTGGTGGAGCTCGGTCAGGGAGGCCTGGTGGAGCTCGGTCAGGGAGGCCTGGTGGAGCTCGATCAGGGAGGCCTGGTGGAGCTCCGGTCAGGGAGGCCTGGTGGAGCTCGATCAGGGAGGCCTGGTGGAGCTCCGGTCAGGGAGGCCTGGTGTTTAAATGCTTTAAAAAAAAAAAAAAAAAAACATATTTAGGTGTAATTTTTTGGGGCCGGTAACCAGTTAATTGGTTTTCCATTACTGTATTTCTTATGGGGAAAATTCGATCACAGCTCAAACTTTTTAGGATTCGATCCGAAGTTCTGAATGGATTAAATTCGAGTTCTGAGGTACCACTGTATGTGCTCAGAGCAAAAACACAATGCGACATTAAACATGTGCAAATTAAGAGTAACAAAACAAAAACTAAAAAGAGTTTCTTTGTTTCTTTTTCTTTTCTTTAAAAATGTATCTATATCTTGTTGGATGGCTATGAAAACATCTCTTCAAGTCCCAAACCACTCCTCAGGGGCACCTCAGCCATTTCATGTGAGTTAGAATTTATCACAAGCTCACGTAATAAGTTATAAATTAAATTTATTAAAAAGTAAACGAGATTATTACTTAAGCATATGAGGTGGGTGTATTGGATGTATTGCATGGTTACTGTAAATACTGGGATGACTTTAGGTGAGGTTTTGAAACGGTTCAACTGACACACTTTGACGGACATATAATCCTAGTCTTAAACCAACATGAAGATCACTTGAACATAATTTTCTTTGACTCCATAAAACTTTTGCACAGTATTGTATATCATACATACGTCAGACTCAAACGCAGCAGAATTCTGACTCTTATTTAGCTCAAGGGCGCAGAATGGGACCCCTCAGATATACAGCTTAGAATAATGTCACCCAACACTGAAGATTCCATGCCAGCAGTGAATAAGACTCCATATCGCTGCCTCTCATTTCTCTTGGCGCCGTATCTTAAATTTAAATAAGCGAATACTTGTGAATCCAGTCTTTAGCCATTTATTACTGCAGTATGTCACAATTACGGGCAAGTAGAAATTCAATTTACGGTCTTCTCAAGAGTAAATTCATATGTCGATATTAACCATTATTCACAAAAAAGATGGTTTCGTATACAGCATTGAAATCATTTCATTCTTCATTGTTACTATTTTTTGAATTAAAGAAATGCCAGAAATGCTACAAAGTAGAAGATGAAAAACTCAGAACTATCCCTAAGTGAAGAATCTACAAATTATGCGCATTCATTATACAGATTCTGTACAAAACAAGCATCTAATTATACAATAAAGTTCTCCAAATTATAAACTGATACCAACAGTCAAAAAACCTAAAGTGTATTGTATTGTCATGGATTGGGGATGTCCTGCTACATCAGGATCTGAAGAACCATCAGAGAAACCTGCTGAAGGACATGCAGCAAGACAACAATGCAAAATACATATTCTTTAGGATGTCTGAGGATCAAGGCTGTTTTCTCTCCCTGGAGACACGCTGTGAATGGAGACAGGAGAAGCAGCTGGTACCCTAACCCTGGGATGGGCAGTCTTATCCGCAATGGGCCAGTGTATATGCAAGTTTTTGGGATGACCTGTAGGTCAGCTGTTCAAACCCAGGTGTGAGGACTCTTCAGCCAATCAGTCCTCTAATTAGGGAGTTGCAGCAAAAACCTGCAAACACAGCGGCCCTTTGCGGGTAAGACTGTCCACCCCTGACGTAACCCTGAACCCTAGCCCGGTAAATGTGGAGGAATTGAGGGACTTCTGTGTGAAAGGTGTGGAAATTTCTACAAGATGCTGAAAGAAACAAATCAATAAGTACAGGAAGCATCTGCTTGCAATCATTGTTGCAGTCAGAGGTGACGTGGCTATTAGGGAGCGCTGTGTAGCAATACAAGCTGCTATTTACTCACCCACTATCCGTCTTATCTGATTATTAGTCTTAATTAATGATTTGATGAAAAATAATTGAGAGTGAAGAAAGGAACAGGAAGAATTTTAATGTATGTTAATGTGTACATGGGCCATGTGGAATCCATGCCTGTCGTGTGTATGACACGCGTGAATCACCGACAATAAGAACCAGCTTGGTGTGGTCTGATTTATTTTCAGTTTTTTTGTTTTTAACCTGATGTAGAAATCTGTAACACAGCCCCAGGTGATTCTGTAAATGTATTAATAAACAAGTATTAAAATACTGGTCTTTACAGCAGAATGAATGAACTGCTTTAGAAGTGTGGTCTGTAAATCACAGGGCTGGTTATTGTAACCCGATTCTGATAATCCCAAATTCCTAATGTAATTGGCTTTAGGGGTTTGAAGGCCTGGAAAGGTATGAATACAAGGGCAGTTTTTTTTCTATGTGAGAACTTGAAACAAAATTCTTGAAACAAGGACACAGAGCCCCTCTGATGACATGTGATGGACCAACTGTCAGCCGGACAGCTCCCCTTAGACGGCCATTCAGCCCCATGAGATGATCGTTCAGATAATTTCAGCTAGTGGGCAAAATTTCTAAAGGAATATCTGGTTTACCTGGTTCCATAGACTCTCTCTAAGGGCGGCGTGGGGTACGGGTCCCACTAGCCGTGAACATCAGCCGTGTGGCTGTAAGGGCAGGGGGTGTCGTAATGGGTCTGTGTATTTGTAAAAGTCACTGCAAAGACTTTTCACCAACTAGCATATAGTTATTATTCAAACAGGGAAGTAACTTAAAGGTATAAAAAGGGGGAACAAAAATCACTTTCGATGTTTTCAGAAGCCACTGGATTAAGTTTGACAAAGGGGAATATTGAATCCCGCTTGGAAGATGGATTCTTTTGTGTGAAGTGAATGTGGAATGAAATGAGCTTCAATAAGTTCTTTTATTAAGTAAGTAAAAGAACAGGATCCTGAATTCAGCCGGAGTCCCAAGTAGGACATTTGCCAATGTGTGGAAAGAAAAATTTTTAATTAAGAACATTTATGTGTCTTTAAAAATATTATCGGGAATGTATCATGTCTTCCTGTTTACGGTTCTACCTTGGACTCATGTCATGGACTCATGGAACTCCTGATGTTTTTATAAAATGTTCGCTTGGTGGGTAGATATGTACTGTAGGGCTGGAGATATGTCTCTCCTCTTCTGCATGTGTGTAGAATTTTTTTTTTGTTCCTCTGACATCTATGCAGGTTCCCTGTTTGCACTCTCTTGCAAAGTGAGGAGCGGCTCCTGGTTAAATTAATATTTCTGTTGAATTAATCTTTAATAACCAAAACAGCAGAACTAGCTGCAGTCAGCGAGGGGCAGTGTGAGTTTGGCGAACTAAGATGCTTTGATTTGCTGAAGTTACTCCTAAATGAGAACACAGAAGAAAAGATAAATTCTCTTGCCCATGGCTTTGCCGTTATCGCTCTGTGATTAACAAGATGAAGCAGTGGTACTGCATGTCTTATCTACTGAATAAGTAACGCGTCTCCCTGTTTACCGGAAGCAGGGGGTGAGGGGGCACTGGAGGGGTAACTCGTTTCTGTTCAGTTAAAGGACCTGATATTCCAGGCTTGAGAACATCTGAAAAATCTGAAAAGCAGTTTCCAGAATGACTGAGTGGTTCCTAATGATCAGTGAAGATCTGAAGGTCTCCGCTTTCACCTTTTGGTTTATTTCCTCCAAGGAGATGGACTGAAAACTAAAAATTTCAGCTGCACCTTTTGATCAAATCATTTAACCATTCAGCTACATTAGGCATGCCCTATAAAACAGTGTGCTGATATGAAATAACATTAATGTTAGGAGAAGGTGTCTGGGGCTGTATCTCATAATATATCACATGCTTAAGCAGTAGGAAGAGGGACGAATGAGTAATTATGCAACTCAGGAGTACAGTGAAGATTCTGTAACTTTTGAAGTGTCCACTGAAGGGTTTGGAAGCTCCTCTGGGAAAGGCTTCACCATAGTCCTGCTGAGGATCCTGGGTGGTGCCCAGCTGGTGACTGATCAAGGGCTAGGAGCTCCAGTCAGGGTTGGCTTGTTTTGTTGAGTGAATCACCCACTGAGCCACCCGACACCAGGCTGGGTGGCAGCCCTGAGGTCCAGGGGCTTCATTGTGACCAGTCTCCCAGCATTAGAATTACACGACAGGTGTCTCCTCTGATATCAGGCACGGAGGGGGGTGTAAAGCGGACAGGCTAATCTGATTTAGCGCCAGTAGCCCAGAATTCCGCCGGGCTGTCACCGGCAGCCGCGGAGAACATGCATCACGCGGAGTCAGGCAGCCATCTGCGTGTGCAGGTGCCAGGCTTGGCCGGCCCTTGGCGAGCCCGTGCCCCCCATCCCTCGCTGTCCACAGGATGCAAATTGTTTGTGGATCAAACCCCCCCCCCCCCGACGACGAGCGTGTATCAGGGACGGCCCAGAGTCTGAGCTGAGAAACCCTGTCAGCGAAAAGCTGGATGCGGGGAATGAAGTACTCGAGATTCCCATGGAGGCACGTAATTAAACGGCTCTGTGCGGAAAAACAGCCGGATCATACTTACACGCTTTGTGTAAATATTCCTGAAAAGTCTGGTTAATTTAGAACAAGGTAAAAAGCTAGTGCATCCAGCTAGCCTTCTGGTAACCATTGAAATTCTAAAATGACAATACAAAAATTTTAAATTCATACTAAGTGATTACATTATGACAATATATCAGAAAACTAAATTAAATTAACAAAATTAACAAAGAAGCAGCGTGCAGCATATGTGTCAGTTCTTGAGCATGTCTATAGCGCTGCACACTTTAATAGTCTTTCTGGTTGTTCTGCTATTATTTACCATGTGATCGCTTGTGTTGTATCAAATATCAGACTTAAAATAACAGTGCAATAATTATTAATGTGTGAATAAAAGGGTGAATGTGATATAAATAAATATAAATATAATACAAACTGCTTTACAAAAGTGAATTACATTTCAGTGCCTGCGACGTTGGCAGTTACGAGAGCTTTTACTGTGCAACACTAAGGGAACCCCACGCACGGAGGTCACCATGGGAGGAACACTAGGAGAACCCCATACACATGGAGGTCCCCATGGGAGGAACACTAAGGGAACCCCACACACATGGAGGTCACCATGGGAGGAACACTAAGAGAACCCCACACACATGGAGGTCACCATGGGAGGAACACTAGGAGAACCCCATACACATGGAGGTCACCATGGGAGGAACACTAAGGGAACCCCACACACATGGAGGTCACCCCTTATTACTGTATATAAATAAAAAGGTATACCCCATCTTCCCAATAGTACCCTCTCTTAATTCATAGATTCCATTTTAATATTCTTTGTGGTTACATTGTGGTTGAAGTCCATATTTTTGGCATTTTGCTATGTAAAGAAAGGTGCTGGATTCATTAGATTATTCCACTGCTGTACCTCTGAATAAGTAACACGCCCTGGATCGCCCCTGAAAAATCCCCCAGTTACATAAATGGTTAAAATCATCTGCTGTTAACCAAACAATTATTAAATAATGAGCCTGGGTCTAAATTAATATAGATTTTTAAAAAGAAAAGTTAAAAAGTTCAAAATCCAAGTTTTTTTTTTTTTTTTTACAGATCCTCATGTTCAATACTGCTAAAAAGCTCTATAATAAAGGCAGAAATTGAAAGCCAATATATGACTTTCTGGAGGCCCTCTTTTGATGACAAGAGGTTAATAAAAACAGATTTGGGAGGTTCCCCTGGCAGGAGGGGAGAAACACCGACTGACCCTACAGAAAGAGGCCAAGGCACCCGACAGGAAACAGCTACTGTAGGCCGGTGTTCGCATCTCAGGCCTCTTGGCTGGGCTGAAACAGCGGCTTTAAACACCTATAGAGGTCAACATTTAACTTGAGAAAATGACAGCCTACTGTCATCCTGTCAAGTTTGGGAGTCGAGGACAATACAGGCCTTCGTCCACATTGGGGAGCCTAATCTCTCTGGAGATTAGAGGATAGTGACAATATTGATAATAAGAGCAACTGGGAACTCCACGATATAAACATTCATAACATCGTCTAATTAGAACATGATGTTTTCATCGAAACATGAATGATGTTAATTGAGGGTGCTAGAACATTCCGTGATTACTCCCTACATAGGAGAAAGAAAAACATAGCATTCTAGAAACATTATCTAATCCAATGAAAAACCCTCATTGAAATTTGGAGGAAATTAAATGTCTAAGAAGTTAAATAAGAATAACACAGATGGTGAAAACAATTCAAAGTAATTATGCGTCAGACTCGTGAGGCAGCCGTTTCCACAGTTCACGGTAAACATGTCTTATTAAAGGACAATTATCTTGGCCTGGTGCTGGAATTTACCTTCCTACTCGTGTATTTCAGTACCTTGCAGAGCTCTTCCATTCTCAGACATACCGCTCTCCCGTATGGAAAGAAAGGAGCTGCAACACCCCTACATTTGGGCAGATCTATGCCTGACGATCTTGGTCATCGGAAGTATCTGTCACTTGATTTATGCAGACAGTATGACATGCAAACGGTTTGATGGACTGACCTGGGCCGAACCTGTGAATTCATGGGCAGGGGGGGAGGGAGTGGGTTAGCAACTCCGTTACAACTTTCCAACCGCATTACATTCCGCTGTAAGACAAAGGGAGCCCAGAGTGGTAAATGCGCTTGACCCCCCAAGTGGACATCACATGACTGTCACATGACTTTCACGTCACATGACTTTCACGTCACATGACTGTAGTTTTTTTTTTTGTTCACTTTTCTTGATTTTTCAACCTCCCCAACAACACAATTTACATAATTTACATAATATGAATATAAATGAAGGCGTCTGTCCTTGCCCCCATATTTATTTATTTTGGGGAGAAGTCCGTGTTATTATTGCAGATAATATGCATTTTTTTCCCTGACGCTTCTGCGTTATGAAGTGAAGAAAATGATTACGGTGATATGGTACATGTGAATATTAAAATGGAATTTGTCTTATAATCGTATCTCACTCCGAACTCCATTTGAAATACAGGACCATTGCATAACTCGACTCCCACGGACGGTTCTAATTTTACATAACTGCATCGTGTACCAGCATGCTAAAAATAATGATAATAATATTGGCCAACATGTCACTGCTAATGGGCAGGTACTATTTCTGTAAATTAGAAAGCAGCTATAATATGAAATGCAAGGTGATCATTTTTGTGTAAAATTTATGACGTTAAATCTGCATGGCAGACTGTGTGAGAACAAGGCCCCTTCCGCTTTATGATTTTGAGTGCTTTCCCGAGAGCGAACCGTCCGTCCGTGGGCCAGTACCCCCAGGATATACCGTACGCGTGCGGCCTTCCTTACGCCTTGGACCTGAGCTGCACATCTTTGAACTTTAGTAGGAACCCTGGCTGCTAGGAGAATGCGCTGAACAGAGAAGAGGGGTCAAAGGTGAGAGGCAGCAGCCACTGTGTGTGAAGACGTGACAGGAAAGGTTGGAAGTGAGCCGTATATGTTGCGATCTGCCTCCTGGTGTCTGTGCCTCGCTGGCGCTTTTCTGGCCGCTCTTATAGACAGGGCCCATGGTGGTGCAGCAAACGCTTTACTGACTGGATCATCTCAGGGATACGTGCGGTAGGGAGCAGCGTGCGGTAAGGAGCAGCGCGGTAGGTGCCAGGGCAGCAACCCAGGATGGGGATCTTCCAAGCCACCATACTGTAATGGAAGACGGAAACGTGTCTTCTGCCGGGTAACGTAAAGACAAGCCACCACAGGTGGGGCGTCTCAATTCATTCTCTTCTGTTTTGCCCCCCTCCCCCCAGACCTTTTTATATTTTCAAAATGAATTTATATTTACGTGTGAATCCAATTATGAGATATGCTGGATTTAGCGGAATGAGGCAACCTAACGAAAAGAAATCCCTTAAGGCTATAAGGAAGTAAATGAAGGACACAGGTTTAAGTGTGAAAAAGACAAAACAGAAATAAAAAGACAAACCAAAAACAAAATTATGAATGCTTTTCGCCACTCTGACCTGTCTGACAGCAGTGACTGAGCAAAACAGACAATGAATTGCAAGCAGCTTTTCACAGTAAATGTTTGCCCCAGTATAATGTTTTACAACCAAATTGTTTTGAGAGGCAGCCTCTGGTTTTGAATGTGTAATTCAGCTCTGTAGGACAGAATCCATTATAATTTCTTTAATACAACTACAGTGGGAGACAGATTGAGTCTGGAGGTGATGGTAACAGAGGGAAGGTTACACAGGACCACAAGAGAACAGGGTGTTAAAGAGCAAGATTGATTAGCTGCTCCAGGATGCTATTCAAGAATGATACGAGTACCTCACAGTCACCTTAATAACGTTATGCCAGCGTTAGCTTTCACATATGCTAAGTGTCAACATTCTGGCAACCATTCTTCACATGAAAGCTTGGTTGTAGGGTTCACTGAAAGCATTAAATATAATTTGACAACCACTTACAGTATATGAGTATGAGGCATTGTCAAACAGAAGGACCAGCTCTCGCTAGGGATATTTTGGCTAAATGTATGAGCGCATACAGTATGTACAATAAATGCAGCCGATGGTGTTACTGCAATGAGATGGTGGTCTGCTCATGCAGGCGATGAATAAAAATACCCATGAATCATTGAGTCAGACCATCCTATCATCAAAAGATCCTCCCACATAACCCGCAGGTGCGAAAGCCCGTACCACAGATGTGAATTCTGTTCTTTCCGAATTTCCATATGTATATTCAGACTAAGTGATTTGTCAGATTTTAAAGCTTGTAATGCCCCCTTCCAGTGGTTTCAGAATGTATTCACAGAAGAAATAAGGTATTTTCAGAAACATATGTCCGGGATGCACCAAGACCTAGACGAGCTGTAATTAAATACAGGAATAAACCATGGACATGACATGTTCCATGAGGGTCTTTTCTGGATAATTCCCATCCAGGGTGGACCCCAACCTCGTGCCCTGTGCTGCCTGCAACCCCCCCCCCCCCCCCCGTGATCCTAACCAGGAAATGTGGTTAGTGGATGAATATTTATTTTGTATGTAATATATAATGTATTATGTAAAATATGTAGACAATATTAAATTCATGATAATGGTAAAAATTTGACTATGTATCGTGAGAGAAAGTGTTAGGAAGCTTTAAATGACAGCTTAAGCAACTTTAGACCCAGTGATGAAAGCGAATCTCTTTATTGTCCCTCCTCTCTGATGTTCCCGCATCCTGTCATCATTTATAAAGGCTTCAATAATATAAATGCATGCATGCAAACTAAAGGATGTATGTTATAAAAAGTTTGAAGAAAATACCCACTGCCATAACTCAGGGGTCACATGGCCCATAGCCCAGCTTCTGCCATGGAGTTCACATTTGTCAAAATTCTGGACATTTGTCAAAGCATCAAGGTCTAAGCCTCTGTGCCTGAGATGGTTGCTGGTCTCAGCCTCAGCAGAATAGTCACATGTCTGTGGGCCCTTGAGCAAAGCCCTTTACCCCCAGCTCCAGGGGCACCGCACGCTGGCTGACCATGTGCTGTGACCCCCAAACTTGCTCTCACCTACATGTGTGTCATGGTGAACAAGATGGGGTAGACAAAAAGAGAACTGCCTCACAGGGATTAAAGTATCTCTCTTCTATCACATTTACGCAGAGAGAGATTTATAACTGTCATCGACTACCCCTCCTTCCCCTATTTTATTTGGCTTCCCACTCATGGCAGGACCCTGGAAGGGGCAACATTAGCTAGGAAAAGTGAGTGGGGGGAAGAGAACAGAGCTGGCTGTGACATCCCAGTGGGTAAGTGTCCTTCTGTGGGCTGGACATTATGTCGGCAGCTGATGGGAAAAGCTTAAGGTACAGACAGAATGAAGCCACAGGAAGTGTGTTTCAGTTTAAAGGCAGAATGAAGGCACAGGAAGTGTGTTTCAGTTTAGAGGCAGAATGAAGGCACAGGAAATGTGTTTCAGTTTCGAGGCAGAATGAAGGCACAGGAAGTGTGTTTCAATTTAGAGGCAGAATGAAGGCACAGGAAATGTGTTTCAGTTTAGAGGCAGAATGAAGGCACAGGAAGTGTGTTTCAGTTTGCTGGTGTGCGGAGTTGGTGTGTTTATTGCCCTGACAGACACTCAAACATATTTTCCTATCAGCAAAAAAAAAAAAAAAAAAAAGGTTTGCACTTTTATTCTTCTGTATGGGGAAAGATGAGAGAGGTAACCGCAGTGAAGTGAAATCAGGTCCACCAGACAACAGAGGTCTCAGCTGAGTTTGCAGCGAATCCTTAATGAGGCTATACTATAGGCCAATCAGTTTAACAAGCATTACTGGAAAAATAATGGAAGCTATAATTCAAGTGAAAATGGTAGATTAC